>CM077095.1:20314892-20835389 GCA_039513925.1 Platanthera zijinensis
AATTTCAAATCCAACATCTTTGCTGAATCTGATGCAGCCAGCTTAAGAGATTTAATTTCCTTGGCCTGCTTCTTGACAAGGAACTTGCTTCTCTTCAGAGCTTTCAACAAACCACCATACTCATCAATGAGTTGATGTACATCCCCCTCAGATTCAGAACCATTCACACCTCTTGATGCAGGTGCTTCTAATTCTGATCCAGTATAGTAATCAGAAGTTGAGGGAGAACTGTATACCTTACTTGGACCAGGCTGATCCTGGCATTGATCATCTTTTGCTAGAGCCATCAGCTCTTACAGTAATAGTCTTCAACTCTATTTATGGAGTCCAACATTTGTAGGAATTCTAATTTCCTAGAATCTTCTTCTGTAGAGAATATCCCAACATATGCTTCTGCATCATCTTCTTCTCCTGATTCTGATGATGAAGAGTCTGTCCAACTCTTCTGCTTCTGAGCAACAAAGGATTTCTCCTTCTTGTCTTTTACTTGATCCTTCTTCTTGTCCTTAGACTCCTTCCTCTTGTCAGGACAGTCAACTATGATATGTCCAGGCCTGTTGCAACAATAACAAACAATCTTAGAATTAGTTTGTTTACTAGGTTTTGAGGCATACCTGTCCTCCTTGGAAGTCTTCCTTTTCTTGTAATAATCATCCTTGGAGAAGGATGTTGATGGTCTAATTCTCCTTTTCTTATTTTTCATAAATCTTTGAAACTGTCTTGTAAAGGCAGCAAAGTCCTCATCAGAGGTGTGGCTATCTGATGTGTTATTGTCGGGATTTTATTCTTCTGCCTCAGCACTCCTTCTGGGTGGAGAAGGAGACTTTATCCTACCCTTTCTTGTGCCTTCAGCCTTGAAGGCTACTGACTTCTCTTTATACTCAGACCTACTGCTTTTCTCCTCCTCTTTTCTTGCAGTGAGCTGCATTTCATAGGATAGCAGCTTTCCAAATAGTGTGGGTGGAGGTGTATCAGCAAGCCTGGCCACCTCTCTGATGACACATATCTTTGTGTCCCAGTCCTTTGTTAGTGATCTGAGAAACTTGTCATTCAATTCATATGTGCTGAAGACTCTTACATAGGTCATCAGCTCATTTACTATCCTGAAGAACTTCTTGTAATATTCAGCTATGCTATCATACTTGGTTTGTCTAAAGCTCTCATATTCTTGATTCAGCATAGATTTCCTGTCTTCTCTAACTTCTTCAGTTCCCTTTCATATAGACAATCAAGGTGTCCCACATCTCCTTAGAGGTTTTGTAATGCACCAGATTCTGAAATGTGGCATCATCTATAACACTTACAATAATGTTTTGTGCTCTTTTGTCTAATGTTGCCAGGATGATCTCATCCTTGGTCATTTCAGAATAACTCTTTGGGGTTTTAACATTTGCATCCAGAGCTGATACCTTCATTGGAATGAAGGGACCTTCTTGTACTGTGATGTAGATTCTTGGATCAGATGCTTCCATGAACAACTTGACCCTTTCCTTCCATATGCCAAAGCATTCTTTCCTGCAGATAGGTAGTTTCATAGATCCAAATTCCTTCTGATTCTCATTTGAACTCATTCTTGAAATCTGTTAATTGTCTTGGAGATTCACTCAAACTGTTAGGTCTATCTTTGAGCAACCTCCCTCTGATACCACTTGAAAGACTTGATTTTAAGAGCCTAGACACCTAGAGGGGGGGGGGGGGTGAATAGGTTCTAATTTTCTTTAATAAAATTTAGGCAATTATCTTATTCTAACTCAGCACAGAAAATACAATTCACAACACAATAATCACAGCACAACACAGTACACCAAATTTATAGTGGTTCCTAGATTTCCCAAGGTCTACCCTATGTGGGGCTCGCAAAGGTACTAGGTGTTGGATCGTGTAGCGCCCTTAGATGGGGGGTGAATAAGGGTTCCTAAAACTTTTAACTATTAATCAGTGAAATAAATGATTTCTGGTTTTTGTTGTTACCGCTGGTGATAGTAACAAAAAATTGGTTTTAACAATTAATACTCTAATTAAAAAGAATTGTCACTTGATAAATGCACTTAGAAATTTTAATTCTAAAAGAGTAATGATTACAAAAAAGCTTTGATCCCAATCATGCTTGGGGTCAAGGTGATGCTACAAATCTTTTTACTTTCTCTATATCGACCCTTATCCCTAATGACCGGTTAGTTCTATCCTATCTATCTAAAATATGACCTCGAACCGCCCCTTAGATCTACCCGCGATCTAGTCACCAACACTTGCGGCAAACTCACAGAATCCTACCAGAAAACCGATGTCTACACCAGATGATTTTGCCCCTAAGGCTTGAAAGACCTAGTCGCCCCTACCTGCAGTGAATTCAAAACTTGACAAGAATATATGTGATTGGTCTGTTGTCCAAGTCTTTCCTTCAAGTGTGTTGAGCGGAGTTCTTGATGCCAAGGGGAATCACTCACGAATTAGCAAGAGTCTGGTTCTAGTCGTGGCCTCTAGTTAGTGTGTCAAAGTTGTATACTACATATTGAGAAAGACTACTCCTTTTATAGGCCCGAGAGCTACCACGTGTGGTTGTAGTACTTCCCGGTGATAGCTACTTTAGTTAGTCGTCTCTTCCTTTGGAAATCTCTATCTTTGGCAACCTCAATTTTAGGAAATATTCTTTATCCAAATTAGGAAACTTTTGAACTTTGGAAACAAGCATTTTTTGTTTCTAATTTTTATAAAAATGGACCTTCCATAAGAATATTGCCTGACGGTAGTACTACCGCCTGGCGATAGGACTTTCCTTCTCAAGTAGTTTCCATACACGGCTAAGTGCTATCGCTAGCAATAGCAATACCACCTGTGGTAGCAATATCACATGCGGTATAAGCATAACTTTGGCCTCTCTATCTTTTTGATTTGTTCTTTCATATGGTACTTAACCTGTAGTTTCTGCACCCTATAAGCACACAATAAATGTGATCAAATACAAACTAGAATTTGTTTTTCTCAAACCAAGAGATGTGGAACACATATTCCAACAAACTCCATTTTTTGATAATAACAAATCCATTATGAAGAAATAATTCATAAGAAAAAGTATTTGTGTTTATACGTGGTTGATAAGCATTATAAGCATACTCCCTCTAGATAGAGACTCCCCCTACATAGATGCTTCCTAGGTTATACTCCCTCTAAATGACCTTTTTCTTCAAATCTATTCTCCCCCTTTTGTTATTATCAAAAGAGGGTGGGGTTAAGTGCCTTTGCAATTATATTCTTCCCCTTTTTATATATAGAAAGGATTGTGAGGATTTCTTATGACAACGTATAATATACTACTTGTGTAAGTTCAGTGACATGATTGAGCGTAAAGTAATATTGCAGCGATTAAAGCAATATTGAGTAAAAAACAAATATTAACAATTTGCAAGTAAAAATTAGAGTCAGAGTTATAGTTTTAAAAAATGATTTTTAGAAGAGACTCAAGCATGTGGCCATAGTTGAAGGTGATACCTCAATGATTTGGAAAACTATGAACCATGAGATGATATTTTAAATAATATTTCAAAGTATGATTCTCATTATCTAAGCAAGATAGGAATAACAATGTTAGAAAATTTGCAAGTCAAGCATACTAGAAATATTGTAGAGATCATGCAGTTATATCTAAAGTCATTACTAACACTTATTGAGAACATATATAGATGTGTGTTTGGGTCCAATTCTCATGAGTAGAAGTTTTATGCAAGATAATGAAGTGTACAAAATAATGTTTTGATCATTCATACCTATGGATAAATTGAAAATGTAAGGCATGTGTAATGAAATATGTTTAACATTAAAAAATATAAATAAATTTTCTTTCACACAAATTCAATGTACATAATAATAAAGTACAACTCCCAAGGTGATCTGCACACACAATGCTTATTAAGGCTTATCATGGAGCAAAGTAGTTCTTGGAGGATCACTTTATTATTTTTAAATTTATTTTTCTTTTTATTTGTGATCATGTGTACACAAGTGGTTTTTGTTTTGATTGTTTTATATAAGACACATTACAATTCTCATTCCAAGGTGTTCAACCTCACAAAGCTCATTAAGAGTTATCAGGAGGGTGGGTAGTGCTTGGTGGAGATTCCTTATTAATTTTATTTAGAATTTTTTGTTGTTGACTAAGGGCTCTGAATTCACTAGTTGTGCAAATAATAATATAAAATTTTTGAAAACCACTTAGAAGCATAAACAGCGCATGAACAGTAACTTTGCATTAGACAAATTTAACGGTGTGTAGGTAACCTATTCATGTATTTTAATATATTAAGATATTTATATTACACAATTGTGCAAATTTAAAATTTATGTCATATGTAGGAAAATCAAAGGCATGCATGTGAGAAACTCATTATCAAGCATAAAACATTACTCATACTTAGAGGCATGCTAACATGTTCATACATACGTGCACTATAATAGTTTTCATGACATAGGAAAAGATATTTTGCAAGACAAGATAAATCAATACAATGTTAGGAAGGTTTTGACAAGAAAATCAAACATTGTGGATAATCGAGAAAAGATAATAGAAATCAACTTTGATTGTTTGTTACAATAGCAAAACTGATTTTTTTTATTTTTGATTTTATATAATGCAAAAAATAAAATAAAAACATATTTTTGGATAGTTTTGAAGTATTTCAAAATTTTGTAGCTGCTTTTTGAAAAAAAATAGTGATTTAAGTAAAGCTTGAAATTTTGCTGTAAAAGAAAGAGTAAACAACCAGTAAGAAAACAAAATTTTTCTTTGCAAAAATCAGTTTTTTACATAACCACCAGGATTTTTTAATAGAGATTTGGTTTTTTGGATAAAAATTGTGTTTTCAAGATTTTTTGCTTTTAAATTTCCATGGTTATGATATACTAGTATGAAGCTCATCTAATGGTGCAAAGAGATAAAAAAATCATCAATAGTTGCGGATTTTAATTATCGATGTCCAAAACTCCTAATTCTAGCTTAAGTAGGGTAAATCTCGCATCTAGAAGAGGTTTGGTAAAAATGTGCGCAAGTTGTGAGTCAGTGCCTATGAAGTTTACATGAACATATTCCTTTTTCATATGATCCTTAATGAAGTGATGACATACGGCTATATATTTGGATCTAGAGTGGTGTACATGGTTGTTTTTAGATCAATAGCACTTTGTTGTCACATTGGAGTTCTACATTGGTGATATAAACCCTGAAGTTTTCTAGAGGTTGGGTCATCCGAAGTGCTTGTGCACAACAACTTCCTAGTACGATGTACTCAGTCTCAGTAATTAAAGCTATGGTATGATCACTAATGGTGAAACACCCCAGTTTTCAAGACTTGAGGCACTGGGAGCTACCGCGCGGCGGTAGGTTGCTATCGCCCGACGATAGCCTTCTTTTGTCGAGAGGAAGGCGTCGAGTGGAAGACGTCGAGTGGTAGCGCGCGGCGTTAGCTAGTTACCGCTCTGCGGTAGCCCTGTTCGTCGAGTCGTGGGCATCGTGACGAAGGCGTCGAGATGAAAGCGTCGAGTGAGCTACCGCCCGACGGTATTGCTATCGCCTGGCAGTATCGCTATCGCGGCGATAGTGCTACATTATTTTAAGACTGACAGGTCGGTAAGTTACCGCGATACGATAGGTAGCTATCGCCCGGCGGTAGCAGACGGAAGCAGTTCCGTGGGCTGTGGTTTTTGGCCGTCCGATTCACTTGGGATTTGATCCTATGGCTCAAAATCCTTCGTCTTTCAGCCTTAAGTAGGGATGAAGTACTCTTTATTCTCATTCTTCTCATTTGAGTGGGAGTTAGGGTTTGGAAGAGAGGATTTGGAGGAGGAAGAAGGGCTTTCTCTGCCATTGGCAAAGCTCTGAGGCTCCATTCGTCGATCTAAAGCCATATTCGTGGAGAGGACTTGAAGGTGCACACTTTCATCTATGCAAATCGAGATCTCTATGGCTAGAAGAGGAGTCATAAGGTAACGACACTTCTCCTCTTGGTTTTTAGGATGCGTGCATAGCATCCATTACGTTTTTTGCTTTCTTTCAAGCATTTAGGCACAGATCTCTCAAGTGAGAGGGGTACGGGTCGCCATGGTTCAAGAGGAGCCACCGGGTTGATTGTGTCCATCCACGGTATGATGTTACATTAGAAATCCGCTCTGTTAGTGGATTAGGCATTGTGGGTGAAGCCGTAGTCGCGATCGTTAGTCTGACTCAGTGATGTTGCATAACGAACATTAAGGATTTTGCTAGAAATCCGTTTGCGGCAAGATGCCGTCTGTGATGTTTGCCTCCCCCCCTTTTTTGTGCGAGAATGAATGGTGGATTAGGGTGGGAAAGGCTATATTTGTTGATTGATGTGCAAAGGCGCGGCTTTGTATCTGTGGTCGGCTGGATAGCTAGTGACGTGAGAGTCTTTTGTTTAGAGTGTCCCGACAAGACAAGTCCCCTTCTGAGAAACTGACGAAAATGCCAAGCTTTGGACAAGCCCGAGCGATGAAGCCTACGAGCGGGTGGGGTCGAGCAAGGTTTATTAGCATCGGTTTGTTTGTGTGACGGAATCTTGATGTGAGAAGTCAGAGCTTGCAGGCAAGCCTGGGTTTTGAGACCCATGAGCGGGTGGGAACTAGGCAAGAGTTCCGTGTTTTGGGTTGAACGCCGATGGGGGGAAATTGGAAGTACCTATGTGATGTGATGTGATGATGCGTGATGATGTGCTAGAATCATATGCGCTATAGGGTGCCTTGGGTGAAACCCAAGTTTACATACATGTCGCATTGTAGGCCCCTTTTTATTAAATGCTCAACCAAAAAACATGTTTGATGTATGTGATATCCTAACCTGTTTCTTTACTCTCTATGTATATATACATTTGCATATGAAGTGCTGACCTGCAAGGCGATGGAGTGCCCCGGGGTCCGCTAGGGATGGCCGGGAGGAGATGTATTGGTTACATAGTTGAGGTCAGTCTTTGCTGACCCACGTTACAACAAATTTTTACAGGGCAAGGATCGCAAGCGGGATCAAGATCATCGGCCAAAAGGCCTAAGCCTCATGAAGTGTGCCCTCTTGTGTTTATTTATGAGTTGATGAATGTTATGCTCCGTGAATTGTAATCCGTCTTGCATGCCGAGGTAGCCTAGGAGTGTCAAGATACGTTGCTCTGTTTGTTATTGTTTCAGTTTCTGGACATTTATACGTTGTAAGGCCTTAAGGCCGATTCAAACTCCTATAATAGTGGATAACTTCTAAGATGTGGTGTGTTTCCGTTATCTTATTTCTAAGTTTTGAGTTGGGTAGTTCTTTATATCATCTTATAATACTTAAGCTGTAGAGTCTGTATGTTGTGGGGCCCCGGCCGGACCCATATTATATGGTCACTATAGGGGAGGTGTTACAATTTGGTATCAGAGGGAGGTTAGTGTTCAGGGTAAGGTTTAATGGTCGATTTGACATAATAAGATTGCGTAAAGAAGTTATCCACATAGGAGTATCGCGGGACAATGAGTGTCCTTATATCTAAGTTTTGCAAGTGGAAGATAATTTCTATTTTACCTTACTTTTGCTAAGGGTGCTAGCGACGGGGCGGGGACGTTGAGGCCGCAAGAGGAGCCTTCGACGAGCAATGCTACTACTCCGGATCCTATGGGCATGGGTGTAATCCCGATCGATTTCTTTCGTATGCTAGCAGAGGCAATGGTAGTAGCCCAACTGCGACGACAGCGCAAGTTGTGACCCCTATTGCACAGGTAATGACTCCTATTACCCGGATGCGATACCGGTCATACCAGGAGAAGGAGCCAAGCAGGCATAGCCATTGGCTAAGAGAGTGATTGTTGGGCAGGGAGGCCGGCAAATGAAGTACTTTCTAATCTTTCATCCTCCATCATTAAAGGGAGTTGGCACGCTGACCGATGCGAAGGAATGGTTGACGAGGATTCAGGAACTTCTGGGGGAGGCAGATACATCGGAGGAAAAGCAGTCTCAGTTCACGACCTTCATGTTAGAAGGCAACACCAAGTTGTGGTGGGTGAGCCATAACGACTGCAAGTTTCCTGGATACACCACGTCCATGGAAGAGTTAGGGAATCCTTCTTAAGAAAGTATATCCCATCATCGATAAGGTTAGCCTTTAGAGGCAGTTTCTTCACTTGGTGCAGCGGGATAAGACTATGGATGAGTACGTAGAGGAATTTACTCGTTTGGGTCGTTATGCGGGAACGACCATAGTTGATGATGAAGAGAGGGACAACCTCTTCTACCATGGGTTGAGGGAGAACTTGAGACAACCCCTAATAGCTTTGAAGAATGCAAGCTTCAAATAGTTGGTTGAGGCTGCCAGACATTGGAAAGTGACATGGAGTGAACCCAATACTGCAAGGGACTTGCAGCAAATCAGTGAGAAGGAAAGCCTTCTTAATCGTAGTGGAAGTCTGATAGGAGTAAGTAGAAGAAGAAGTTCCATCCCTTCAGGTCAGGAGAGAAGAGAAGTACGATGTCGGGGGATCTTACTTCAAGGGACCACCAACGTGATATAAATGTGGCAAGTCAGGACACATAGCTCATTTTTGTACTAAGGGTGGAACTGAACCAGAGCCAAGGCAGGAGCAGTCAGTGCGTTCTGGTGCCAACATTGCGGAGAAAGGGAAAATGGCAGAGTCGAACGCTTCACGTTTCTAACCCATGCTGTCAAGGGCCTACAACCTTGGGCAGCAAGAAGCAATTCGACAACCCGATGTTGTGATAAGTATGGAAAAGTTTAAGTTCATTTATTGGCTTAAGACTTTCGAAACTTTTTGGTGTGTTGTCTGTGTATTAGGCTTCGTGCTAGTTTCCAGTTACCCCGCTAGGGTATTGTTCGACACAAGAGCGTCACACTCCTTTCTTGCATAAAGCTTTATCCAGAGAATTGGGGTCGAGCCCTTTTTGGCGAACCCAGAGCTAAGAGTGTGCATGCCGAATGGGTCTTTCATGACTACTTGGACGAAAGGGCGCATTGGTTGGTTTTTAGATGGAGTTGACTTCGTGTTGGTAGCAGCTGTCCGTTTGTCGAGTTCGATGTGATCTTGGGGATGGACTGGCTTGCAGAGCAGCGGGTCAGTATTAACTGGCTATCAAAGGTGATGACCCTGAGGAGCAAAGAAAAGGAAGAAGTCAAGTTTGAGGGCCTTAGTGGAGTGGCCTGCTCCCTGATTTCAGCCATGCAATTAGTGTGGGCAGTTAACTGTGGAGGAGAAGCTTTCATAGCATTGTTAGAAGTTTAACTTTCTAGGATACCGATTGGAGAAGTGCCGGTAGTGGTAAAATTCGAGGATGTGTTTCTTGAGGAGCTTCCTGGAGCACCTCCTCGGCGGGAGATCGATTTCTCGATTGAGTTAGTGCTAAAAGCTAGACCGGTGTCATATCCTCCTTTTAGGATGGCACCGAAGGAGTTAGTCGAGCTCAAGGTACAGTTGTAGGAGTTGTTGGAGCAAGTGTATATTAGGCCCAACTCATCGTCATGGAGCGCGACGGTATTATTTGTAAAGAAGAAAGATGGTAGTATGCGTTGTGTATAGACTACCGTGAGCTGAATAAACTGACCGTCAAGAATAAGTATCTGATTCCATGATAGATGACCTGTTCCACCAGTTGGTAGGGTCGGTGGTGTACTCTAAGTTGGACTTGAAGTAAGGGTATTATCAGTTACGGATTCGAGTTGAGGACATACCCAAGATAGCATTTAGTACAAGGTATGGCAACTTCGAGTTCTCAGTGATGTCGTTTGGGCTGATGAACACACCATCAGTATTAATGGATTTGATGAACCGAGTGTTTCAGGAGACCTTAGACTCGTTTGTGGTGGTCTTCATTTATAATATTTTGGTATACTCTAAATTGGAGACGGAGCATGAGACGCACTTGAGAGTGGTCTTGCAGGTTTTGAGAGAGAACCAACTTTATGCTAAGTTCTCGAAGTGAGAGTTCTGGTTAGAGAAAGTGGCATTTTTGGCCCATGTGATTAGTGGTGATGGGGTGGAGGTGGATCCATCAAAAGTTGAAGCTATCTGGGATTGGCCAGTTCTGAGCACCGTGGCGGAAATCAGGAGTTTCCTTGGACTAGCCGGGAACTATAGAAGGTTTGTGGAAAACTTTTTGCGGATAGCTCTGCCCCTCACTTCTCTTTCTCATAAGGACTAGAATTTTGTGTGGACTTATAAGTGCAATCAAGTGTTTAATACCTTGAAGAAAAAGTTGATGATGGCTCCAATCCTAAGCCTTCCTAAAGGGACCGAAGGATTTCAGATTTTAAGCGATGCATCGGGTTACGGTTTGGGTTGCGTGCTAGTGCCACATTACAACGTGATAGCCTTTAGGTCTAGACAGTTGAAACCTCATGAGAGGAATTACCCCGTCCATGACTTGGAGCTGGTGGAGGTAATTTTTGCATTAAAGTTGTGGCGACACTATGTGTACGGTGCGAATGTGGAGATCTTCACAGACCACAAAATCCTGAAGTATCTTTTAGATCAAAAGACTTAAACATGATTCAGTATACGTCGGGCAAGGCCAACGTGGTGGCTAATGCCGTGAGTAGAAAATATTCTGGATAAGGGAATTTGATTGAAGCTCATGATGAGCGGTTGGTGAAGGACTTTGAGTTCCTCGACATTGATTGTGTAGCAAGAGGCGAGTCTACCATGGCTCGATTGAACTGGATAGATTTGCAGAATAACTTATCCGATCATATCCGGGAAGTGACTGGTGTGGATGTAGAGTTCCAACCATTTGTGGTGGAAGCTCAAAAAGGCGAGGGTAATACCTGGGAGATGGTTGGTGGGATATTAAAGAAGGATGGAAGGGTATGTATACCGCAATTTGGCAAGCTCCGTGAGGAGTTGATGTTTGAGGCTCATTTCACAAAGTACTCCATTCACCCAGGCAGTACAAAGATGTACTTGGATATAAAGAAATCCTTTTGCTGGCCTGGATTGAAGCGGGATGTAGCTTTGTATGTGAGTCGGTGCCAAACTTGTGCCTTAGTGGGCGTGTTAGAAGTCGGGCGGGTTCCTGAAGCCCCTTCCTATCCCTGAGTGGAAATTTAACGGCATCTCCATGGATTTTGTGCATGGCTTACCTCGGTCGCAGCAAGGTAACGATGCGATTTGGGTGATCATGGATCGCTTGACCAAAGTGGTTAACTTCATCCTGAATTGGAAGGAGGACAGCGTGGAAAAGCTGGTAAAATTATATGTTCGCAATATTGTGCGGTTGAACGGAATTCCAAAGAGTATTATTAGTGATCGTGATAGACGGTTTATGTCCAAGGACTTGAGATTGGTACAAAAGAGTTTGGGCACAAAGCTCAAGTTTAGTACGACATTCCATCCTCAAACTGATGGTCAAATGGAAAGGACTAATCATACATAGAGGATATGCTGAGAATGTGTACCCTTGATTTTGGTAAGAAGTGGGAAGATCACCTTTTTATGGTGGAGTTTGCCTACAATAATAGTTTCTAGGCAAGTATCAAGGTGTCACCATATGAGGCTCTGTATAGAAGGCGGTGTCGAACACCGATGTCTTGGATAGAGGCGGGAGACACCAAACTTTTGGGAAAGGGAGTGGTGGCCGATGCTTGTGAATTGGTGCGAACAATTCAGGGGCACATGAAGGTTTCTCAGGATCGACAGGCGAAGTATTTCAATGCACACCATAGGAACGTGGAGTTAACGGTAGGCGACTGGGTGTATCTAAAGATTAATCTATTCAAAGGTGTTTCACGGATTAGCCGACTCAAGAAGTTAAGTCCGAGGTTTTTGGGGTCATTCGAAGTTATGGAACACATCGAAGAATAATCCTATTGGTTAACATTATCCCAGAGTTGAGTAAATTACACGATGTCTTCCATGTTTCAGTTTTAAGGAAAACCTTGGTGGAGACAAGTGTTATGGTTGAGTCTACGGCGGTGCCGGTAGAGGAGGACTTGAAGACGAAAGTCTGTTTGGTCGGCATGGAGGATTCAGAAGTTTGACAGTTGCGGAATAAAGAGGTTAAGCTCGTAAAAGTGCGTTGGGATAACTACGGGGGGGGGGGGGATGAATTCTCATGGGAATGTGAGCAAGCAATACGAGAAGACTTTTCGGATCTTTTTGCATCAGGTATGCTTTGTTGTTTGAGTACATGCTAAATTTCGAGGACAAAATTCTTTTAAGGGGGTAGGTGTTGTAACACCCCAGTTTTCTAGACTTGAGCCACAGGGAGCTACCGCGTGGCGGTAGGTTTCTATCGCCCGGTGGTAGCCTTCTTTCATCGAGAGGAAGGCGTCGAGTGGTAGCGTGCGGCGTTAGCTATTTACCGCTCGGTGCTAGCCCCTATTTGTCGAGTCGTGGGCGTCGAGATGAAGGTGTCGAGATGAAGGTGTCGAGATGAAAGCGTCGAGTGAGCTACCGCTCGACAGTATTACTACTGTTGGCGGTAGTGCTGCATTATTTTGAGACTAACAGGTCGATAAGTTACCACGGCGCGGTAGGTAGTTACCGTCCGGCGATAGCATATGGAATAAGTTACGTGGGATATGGTTTTCGGCCATCCGATTCGCTTGGGATTTGATCCTATGGCTCAGAATCCTTCAACTTTCAGCCTTAAGTAGGGCTGAAGTACTCTTTACCCTCATTCTTCTCATTTGAGTGGGAGTTAGGGTTTGGAAGAGAGGGTTTGGAGGAGGAAGAAGAAGGCCTTTCTCCGGGGTTGGCGAAGCTCTGAGGCTCCATTCATCGATCTGAAGCCATATCCAGGGAGAGGACTTGAAGGCATACACTTTCATCTTTATAAATCTAGATCTTCATGGCTAGGAAGAGGATTCATAAGTTAACGACACTTCTCCTCTCGATTTTTAGGATGCGTGCATGGTATATGAAAGACTTTGATTCAAGAGCCTAAACACCTAGAGGGGGGTGAATAGGTTCTAATCTTTTTGAGTCTTTTTGTTTTTAAGGCAAACATATATTTGTAACTTTCTTTAGCACAGAATAATTCTATCTACAGAAATAAAATGCAACACAGCAAACACCAGATCTATAGTGGTTCCCCAACATATGGGTACATCAGCTTTCCCCCTTCGCCTATCCAGTAGATAACTGGATTCAGCCTAACTTCCTTCCACTGGCTCGGATCCGCAGATCTTACAAACTCAGAACCTAAAATGGTTCCTACACCTCAGACTTTACACAAGTCCTACCTCAGATTCTTCCCTGAATCCTACCTCAGGCCTTAGCCCTACCCCAGCCTTTATAATTAGGCTTACAACTCAGACTTTCCACAAGTACTACTTCAGGCACACCGCCCTACCTCAGCCTTTATAATTTAGGCTTATAATCTCAAATCTAATAATAGATCCTACAAGAATTTGTGAGTAATAAGTTTCAGAAAACTTCACCAGCTAGATTCCTCTGTTGATGTTGTCTTCTTGATCAGTTCTTGTATAAACTGATCCTTCTGATCCAACCTGACTTAGCTTTTCAAAGCTTCTTGATTAGGACAAATAAGGTGGATCTACTCTTCAAGTTGAAGTTGATCTTCAGTCAGCTTCTTCCTTAGATTCAGATTGAACTCTGAATCTTTCTTGCAGACAGGCCTTGATCTGTCAGAATTCTTCTTTAAGATCCAGAGATATTTTCACGTTTATGATTATGATCAATCTGTTCTATCATTTCTGATCCGTCTCTTATATAGAGCTTGCTCCATGGTTACCGGCTGATCCGGTTCATAACAGACTTCTGACAGTTCTGACAGTGGTGTCAGACCGGTTAGTTATGATAGTTGTTAAGTCACCAGTCACATCACCAGGTTCTTCAATGTCTGTCCAACTCAGCATACAACACTCAGCAGACTGCTTTATATGTGTCGACACATATAGGCTAAGTATCGACACAAGTCTTCAAGGTGTTGACACAAATACTCCAAGTGTCGACACAGTCATACTTCTACTTCTCGACACTGCATTTTGTTGTATGTGTCGACACAAGTCCTGTGTGTCGACACAGCAGCTTCTTGTCTCGACAATTCATTTGCAGATAGATGGCGTTGAGTGTTTGTCAAATGGCATTGAGTGTGTGTCGACACAAGTCCTGTGTGTCGACACAATTACTTCCAAACTCGACACAGTCTCTTGAGAGTTGGTGTGTCGACACAATTGCTTTAGGTGTCGACATAGCTCCTGAGTGTCGACTCATCTTCTATTTTAAGTGTCGACACAATTCTGTTTTAAGTTGTCGACACAATTCTGGATGTCGACAAAATTTCTTGTTCAGGTGTCGACATAGCTTTGAGTGTCGACACAGCTTCTTTACAAGTGTCGACACTTTTCGCCAGTGTGTCGACACAGCTTTCCTGAGTGTCGACATAGCAGCTGGGTGTCGACACAACTTCCCTGAGTGTCGACACAATTTGTCTGTGTGTCGACACAGCTTGCCTGAGTGTCGACACAAATTTCCTGAGTGTCGACACAGTTTCTTCACAAGTGTCGACATTTGTACTTAGAAAATTTTCCTTCAAATTTTTCAACCTGCACAATGAAACTCAAACTTCTATCAAATACACATTGATGCATATTATTGACTAAGTTGTGGCTTCTCCAAATCTAGTACACATTTTCCAATATACCCAAAAATCTCCCCATAATTGGAGAAGTCATAACCCTTAGTCAAAGATATACATCTTTTTAGATAAAACAAAATTGTAATAGAAGTAAAAACATTTTAGAGCAGATAATTTCATAATCAATGTAAACAACACACACTTAATACTGAATCAAATTTCACTGATCAGAAAAACTTTGGTTTACATAAATTTCTTATAGAACAAAAGAAACAAATTAGTACATTGTTCTAATACATAAACCTAGCAATCCTATTATTGACTAGGCTCCTTAATAACTATCCCTTTGTCAGGCTTGATTTTAGCCTGCACAGAAGGTTCAGCATCTTCAGCTAGCTTTTTCCCTTTGACAGCTTTCTTCTTCAATTCTTCAGCCTTGATCTTCTGTCTTTCAAAATAGTGAAAAGGTTTGGGGAAGTACTTGCTTGGCTCTTGAGCATTAACAGGTAGCTTCCTAGCCTTAGAACTTCTTCTATGCTGTAGAATTGCTTCTTATCCAGCTTGATACTTATTCCATTTTTGCTCAGAATACCACTTACCCCTGTCATGGGTTTTATCCTTAACATCTTTCCAGGCAGTAAGTATGATATTTTTAAAAGTTGGGCTCCATTGCTCAAAATCTGGCTTCAGCTCAGTCTGCTCTCTGAATCTCTTCTTGGAGAGTTGAGCTTCCTTCTGAGCTTCCAATACAGCTTCTGACATTTCAACCTTTCCAAGAATTACATTTTGTACCTCTGGTGGAGGACTATACATTTTCAGCACTTCCTCTTGAACCATATCAAAATTAGCTGGGGGGTAGATCACCTGAGCAACTTCAGGCTAATCTCCTTCAAAATAATCAGGTTGAATCCCAGACTCAGCTACATTAGCTTCATCACACAGAGGAGTATATCCAAGAGTGGCTCTGATGCTATTGGTAGTCCATTTAGCATGGTCAGAGCCGGCTTTGACTAGTACTCTCTCCCCCTTTATGACTTCTCTTGCAATATGATCTCTCAAATCTTCCTTCTGGAATCTGACTTGATCAGCTAGATATTCAGTTCCCTCTTTAAAATAAGCTCTGAACTTTGTCAGGAAGGTTTTAATTTTCTCCTGAGATTCTTGAAATGTGGCTTTGATAGTAGATATATCTTCCTGAATTTGCTTTGAGATTTCATCCTTCAGAGTAGTGCTAGAATCAGCAAGCTTTTTCAATATTTCATGATGGGAATCCTTGAGATTTTCATTCATTCTTATCTGATTCTCTAGGACATATCCCTGCTTTACTTCAATCTCATCCACTTTAGCTTGGATATTTTTTTGTTGCTCGGCCAGAAACACCACAACATTACCTCCTTTATGGAAGCAATCTGTCATCTCCTTCTTATGTTGATTTACTTCAAATCTAATGGATTTGATGTCCTGGACCAACTGAAACTGTAACTCCTTGTGAGTTTCATCCACATATTGCTCTATATAGATTGTCTTTGATTATCCAGTTTCAGTTGCATCTGGGCCAGAAAAGAACTGAAGTCCACAGTTGATGGTGTTGTTCCCACTAGCAAAGCCTTCTTGTAACCAGAGCTCTTCTTCTTTATCACAGCCAGCTTTCTTTTCTTAGCTAATGTGGCTTCTTCATCTTTAGAAGATTCAGATGTACTTTCAATATCAATAGTGTCCTTTTCAGCTGGGGTATCCTTGGATAACTCCCCCTCAGTCCTTGGGATTTCCTTTACTTTTTCAATGTCCTCCCCCTTAGTCTTATCAGGAAGAGAATCAGGAAACAATTCTTCCATTGTAAATTCCTGCTGTATCTGTTCAAATGGAATAAGATTAGTTTTTTTTTAAAAAAAAACTGAAAAGACTAATACAACTTGAATGACCACTTGAAAGACCACTTTTGTTGTTAAACAAAAGTGTCCCTTTGAACAATTTTTGAGGAGAATACTATAATTCATCACTAGTGTGTGGAGATGAAACTTACTGGCTCATGTTGAGAATCATTTTTATCAGGTACTTCAACCACAGAGTTGATTTCAGATACAACATTCATTATTGTATCTACAGCTAAGTCACTATCCAAGACAGCAGCATCAATACCTCCCCCTTGGGCAGGCAACTCAGTTTATTTTTCTAGGTTTTCTCCCCCTTGAGTGGAGTCAACTTGCTCCTGATGCTCATTGTCCTTTGCTTGATCATGAACATCTTGTTGTTGCTGTTCTTCATCAGAACTGAAGACTACTGCCTCCTCAGAATCACTGGAGGAGTTAGCCTGTACCACCACTTCCTTTTTCTTCTTGTCTTTCTTAGTATGCTCCTTAGGAGCAGGGACTTCTTTGGTCAGAACTTTGTCCCACCTAGACAGAATCCTTACATCCATTCTTCTCATGTGATTTATCTTGGAACCATTTGCATGTTTCAGAACATCAGGAAGTACTGATATTAAGCAAAGACTGAGGATCCTTCCCAGATTAGGTTTTTTGATTCCTTCTTGAATTTTATCAAACACTACTGCTGCCCAGTCAGTGTTAATCTTAAATAT
Source organism: Platanthera zijinensis (assembly GCA_039513925.1). NCBI lineage: Eukaryota > Viridiplantae > Streptophyta > Magnoliopsida > Asparagales > Orchidaceae > Platanthera > Platanthera zijinensis. Next base: position 20,332,052 of record CM077095.1, read on the forward strand.
AACCCTTAACATCAGATTGAACATATGGGCAGATATTTTATCATGTTCACCAGTCTTGCAGATGATCACCTTACCAACAACTTCAGAAAGAAATTTTCCTTGGGAATTCATCCCTTTTCTATTGATTGATGATCCAATCTTAATGCTGGGACTCAGTCCACACCAGCTTAATGCTTCAGTTATTTGGGAAGGAGCAATTTCGTCTGTTTCCTTAATCAATGGCAGATGTAATGCTTTCCTGATAGATTTCAAAGTGAGCTTCACTTGGGTATCTTGAATGGATGCTTTGATTTTCTTTCCGTCAGAGTCCATAGTAGCGGTTGTGTAGAACTCCATAACTTCCTTTTTCCATATCTTGGTTGATTCAGAGACCAAGAATTCTAATCCATTTTATGAAATTAGGGCTATAACTCCCTGAATTTCACTAGAAGCTGTCGTGAAACCGTCACGAACCAGTTCATACCCTTCATTAACCTTATCATCTTGGTGTGGCGCCATTGTCGTAAGTACTAGAGGAGAATAGAAGAGAGAGTCTATGTCGGCAGAAGGTGTAGAGTTAGAAATTCCGATTGCGTAGTCGACCAGATTTTGGATTCACCTATTTATAGTACTTGAGTCAAGGGTAGATCAAAAGTCGGGCTTAAGTCGACAAATCTGTTTTTGTGTCGACAGTAATGACCTAGGTCTTGACAGAACTTAAGTTAAGTCGACATGATTATGTGTCGACATACTAATTTCTAAGTCGACAAAACATATTTTAAGTCGACACATTTATGTGTCGACATAGTTGAGTCTGTGTTGACATACTTGCGTCTGTGTCGACACTGACAACTTAAGTATCGACAGAGTTGTGTCGACACTGAATTTTTGTGTCGACACAAATATCCTCATGACTTATTATCTCAACAAGGTTGTGTCGACACTGACTTTTTGTGTCGACAAGGTTATGTCGACACTTATTCTTTTGTCGACACAGATACTGTTTCTGTGTCGACACATCCTTTTTCTGTGTCGACACAATATACTGAGTGTGTCGACACAACTTGCTTGTGTCGACACAAACATTGTACTTAGACAAATTTCAAGAGAAATTTGGTTCTTACTGATGCTACTCATGGAAACTTTTGTTAACCTATTCTAGGTTCAACATACCTAATTCAATTTTGAAATTATTGAATTTAGTTTCATCTAGTGGTTTTGTGAAAATATCAGCTATTTGATTATCTGTTTTTACAAACTCTAGACTAATATTTTCCTTTTCAACATGTTCTCTGATAAAATGAAACTTTATTTCTATATGCTTGGTCCTACTGTGTGACACAGGGTTCTTAGCAATAGAAATAACACTTGTAGAATCACAAAATAATGGTATTCTACTTACCTGGATGTCATAATCTTCTAGTTGATGCTTCATCCACATTAATTATGCACAGCAGCTACCTGCATCTATATACTCTAATTCAGCTATTGATATAGCTACACAGGTTTGCTTCTTGCTGCTCCATGACACCAGCCTCCCACCAAGGAACTTCCAGGTTCCTGTGGTACTTTTTTTGTCTTCCTTGCATCCTACAAAATCTGCATCTGAGAAACCTGTTAATAGAAAATCTCTATTCTTAGGGTACCAAAGGCCTAGATTAGGTGTGCCCTTAAGATATCTCAAAATTCTTTTAGCTGCAGTATAATGAGATTCCTTAGGGCATGCTTGATACCTAGCACAGACACATATTACATACATGATGTCAGGTCTACTAGCAGTCAAGTATAGTAGGGAGCTAATTATCCCTCTATACAAAGACTCATCAACAGGTTTCCCTGCTTCATCTTTGCATATAAGCATACTTGTACCCATTGGAGTTTTCATTGTAGAAGCTGAGTCCAAACCATACTTCTTAATCAACTCCTTGGTGAACTTAGACTGGGATATGGACAACCCACTCTCAGTCTGTCTAACTTGAAGTCCCAAGAAGAACTTCAGCTCACCCATACTGCTCATCTCAAACTTGCCTTGCATAAGTTTGGCAAACTTCCTACAAATGCTATTTTCAGTAGAACCTAAGATAATGTCATCCACATATATCTGGACTAGTATTATCTTGCCTTTTTATTCCCTATAGAATAGAGTTTTGTCTATCTTTCCTCTAGATAATTTATTCTCAATGAGAAAGGACGACAAGGTTTCATACCAAGCCCTTGGAGCTTGTTTCAAACCATATAGAGCTTTCCTAAGCCTATACACATAATCAGGAATGTGAGAGTCTACAAAACCTGAGGGTTGTTCTACATAGACTTCTTCTTTTAAATCACCATTCAGAAATGCTGATTTCACATCCATTTGATATACTTTGAACCCTTGATAGACAGTATAGGCCAAGAACAGCCTTATTGCCTCAAGCCTTGCCACTGGAGCAAAGGTTTGATCAAAATCAATACCTTCCTCTTGCCTGTAGCCTTTTGCTACCAGTCTTGCCTTGTTCTTGACTATTGTGCCATTCTCATCAAGCTTGTTCCTGTAGATCCACTTAGTTCCTATTATGTTGTGATCCTTAGGTTTTGGCACCAGTTCCCAAACCTTACACCTTTTGAACTGACTGAGCTCTTCTTGCATTGCATCAATCCTGTTGGTGTCTTGCATGGACTCTTTAATCTTCCTGGGTTCTATCTGAAATAAGAAACTAGAACACAAAACTGTGTTCATGCTCTTGCTCCTTGTTAGAACACCTTGACTTGCATCACCAATGATCTGGTGAGCTGGATGATCCTTCAGGTGTCTCCTTGCTGGATGAATTTTGTCACCATTATGGCTATCTCTAGTTTCCTCATCTTGAAGCTTCACATTTTCTTCTTCACCCAGAGGGACATGATCTCCCCCTGGATAGCTGGCATCTTTATCTTCATCTAGATTAGCAGTAACATCTTTATTGATGGTCAGCTTGTCCAGCTTATCTGTTAGACCTGTAGAACTAACTGAAGAACTAGACAATTCACTGTTAATAAATATTGACTCATCAAATACAACATGCACAGATTCTTCTACAACTTGAGTAGTCAAGTTGTAGATCCTGTATGCTCTACTATGGTTGTTGTACCCAACAAATATCCCTTCTAGGGATTTGGAAGCAAACTTAGTTTGGTAGTGTTTACCATTGACTAGTACAAAACACTTACTACCAAAGATTCTGAAATAAGATATGTTTGGTTTTCTGCCTTTTAAGATCTGGTAAGGAGTCATCTTGTGTTAATTGTTGATGGAGGCCCTATTAAGCACATGATATGCAGTATTTACTGCCTCAGCCCAGAAGTATTCAGGGAGAGTAGTGTCAATTAGTAGAGTTCTACTGGCTTCAATTAGAGTCCTATTCTTTCTTTCAGCAACACCATTTTGCTGAGGAGTTCTAGGTGAAGAGAATTCCTGATGAATCCCAAGTTCTTCACAGAATTTTGTCATACATTCAGACTGAAATTCAGTTCCATGGTCACTTCTGATTTTGACCACTGAGCTGTTGTATTCATTCTGTACTTGTCTGACAAAAGTCTGGAAAATAGTTGTGGTTTCAGATTTCTTCCTCAAGAAGAAAACCCATGTAAATCTAGAATAGTCATCCACAACAACAAGTGTGTATGCTTTCCTACCAAGACTATGGACTGGCATAAGACCAAACAAATCCATATGCATGAGATACAAACATCTCTTTTAATCTTTGATGTCAAGTGACTGAAAAGAGGACTTAGTCTGCTTGCCTTTTTGGCAAGCCGAGCACACACCCTCTTTTATGCACTGAACTTGAGGACCATTCCTCACTAATCCCATGCTGAACAGCAGTCTAATTAACTTATAGTTCAGATGAGCTAGCCTCTTAGTCCATTTGACACATAGAGAAGCTTTCTCTCCTGCAACCAAACAAATAGGTGAGTTGTTAGACTCATAATTTAGGTTAAGGCAACACACATTTCCTTTCTTAGTGCCAGTCAAAATGATCTCTTGATCACTTGACCTTTTTACTAGGCACACCCCTTTGAGGAAAGAAATATCATAACCTAGATCACTAAGTTGACTTATGCAAATCAGGTTATGTTTTAGACCCTTTACATAAGCCACTTTAGTGATTGTAATTGAATCACAAAATATGTTACCAAATCCTTTGATGATTCCTTTTTCTAATCCACCAAAGATAACTTTTGGTCCATTGTTTATGGGCACATAGTGTAACATCCCAATGTTACTTCTAGACCCCTTAACTTAGATTGGGTTAGGCATGGGGTGGGTGTTAGGGTAATGAGCTAGGTTTGACCCTAGATAGTGGGTTGTAGCCATGTGGGGCCCACTATGGGGCCAAAGTCAAACTAGGTCAAACTAGCCTAAACAGGAACCTTAGCCACATCATGACCCCACCATGATGCCCTAACCCTAAGTACAATCTAAGTGGACCCCAAGGTAGGTCAGGGGGTCAACCAGTTGACCATGATGGGTCAAGTCAACACCTTTGACCTAAATAGTGAAAATGGTGCCCTAGCCCAATTCACTGGGTTGGGTCCACCCAAATCAACCCAAATTCATCATGTGGGCCTAAAGTGACCCTATAAACCCTAGGGGAGAGAAAAATAGGGCCTCTCAATAGTAAATTTGGAAAGTTACCTAGGAGAGAGAAAAGAAGAGAATAGGAGAGAGAAAGTGCCTAGGAATTATTTTGGGCCACTTGGGCTCATCCCACCAACCCATGATGGGTTTGCTGACCATGCATGGGTATTAGGAGGTGTGGGACCCCCACCATGCTGCCTTGGGCCAAGCCCAAACCCAACCCAAGCCCAACATAACCTAAACAACTTGGTGGAGTCAACCCTCCCTATTCACTCACCCAACCCGGCCCAACACTTGGCAACCCGACCCACTAGGCTCTAATCAACCTTCATGGCCAGTGGGACCCACTCACCATCCACCTAGCCGGCCAAATCCACTAACCCGACCCCCCTCCTTGGTGAATCCGCCCCAAGCCTTGGTGAAGTCGCCCCCTCTCATAACTTAGCCCCAAACCGACCTCACACCCTCACTCCCACTTCATCCCTACCCCAGAGAGAGAGAGAGAGAGAGAGGAAGGAAGCCATGGAAAGCCGTGGAGCTCACCGGAATGTGCATGCTAGGGGAAGCCGCCGCCACCCTCAACCACAACCACCAAGAGTCAGTATCCCCTCCTCTCCTCATGTACTAGTCTTCCTAGATCTCCTAGGTTAGTGGCCAAGCTCAAAAGAGCTCGACTGTAGGCCTCTTCCAGCTTGGAAAAGCTTCAAAAATGGCGGATTAGGGCTTTTTCGATTTGGTGGCGCCGCCGCCGTCCGCCGCTCTCCCGCCGCCCAGCCGCCGGCCAACTCAAGCCCCGACCACCGTGAGGCCGGGGAGCACTTGGCCGGAGGCCCCGCCGCCGGCGATGGCCGGAAATGGCCCCGCAAGGAACACCTGCTCGGTTGGCCCTGCATGCACTGCATGGAGAAGAAGAGCAGCTGCCGTTAGATCTCTTTAAGATTCGTGCAACGATTTTATTAATAATTCCCTGTGTTATTATTTTATGAATAATGTGGAATAGTGTCACATGGTAACAGATATTTTGCATGTTGTTTTTGAGGCACTTAGAGGCCCCACCTTAGGATGAACCCTGAATGAAAAAGTTAGGTAGATGGGTTAAATTTGCAATGCCACAGAAATCATGACTTTTGGACCAGTAGGCTGCCCTGTAGGGCTGTTTTTCTAGGACTGCCCCTAAACTAGGGCAGAAACCAAATTTGATGTCCAAGACAAACCAAGCATCACCATGACCTGAAATTTTGGTCATGGGTGTATTTAGGGCATGCCTATGCCCTGCCAAAAATTTGGAATTTTTGGAAGAACTTTTTCTATAGTTTTTATCAAAATATCAAAAATTAAATTAAGGGCATAATTGTAATTTTAGACACCCAAATGACCCCAAATTTTGGTGGTATGTCCTTGGGGACATTATTGGTGTCTGGTAGAAATTTCAAGGCAATTGGACCCCTGCATGAAGGGTTATTCCATGTGTTTGTGTAGGCTAATTTAGGCCTTGGTGTGCAATTAGCAATAATTTGTATTCTGTGTATTTAACCTAACTGAGGCACCCAAAAACCATGCAATAAATTCCAGTGATACTTTAGGGCATGTTTCACCCCTAGAATTATTTTTGGGATTTTTGGAATTAAAAATACCACTTAATGGAATTTTTCAAATTATAGGTCCTTTTGTAAAATAAATGGGAAAAATAGGTTTTGGCTATAGAAAACCTTCAGATTCAGCCAAGTCAAAGTATGGTGTTTTAATTGACTTAGGAAAATTTCATATCTCTGTTTGGCAACTGTTAGAGCAAAATTCATTGAAATGACCATTTTACCCTTTTTGTAAATGTTTATGAATTGGTATAAATACTTGTTGGAAAATTGTGAAAATAATCCTAGAGTTGCATAATTGTTATATTAGTCTTGTAGATTTATATCAGAATTTTTGGGTACAATGTTAATTATTAATTAGCATAATGGCATTTTTGGTAAATAATTAGGAATGGATTTTGATAGACCATTACCCTGTAGAAATTAATAAAACTCTGCCATTAGTCATAAAATAGTAATATAAATGCTTAGTAATTTTCCTGGAGTTTTGGTGTATATATTTCTTGTACTTCATTTGGAAAGTGATAAATAGGTAGAATTTGTATTAATTATGGGAAAAATAGAAATATAAAAAGAGAAATTATGAAATGTTGAAGACAGTAATATTTTATTCATATGCAACTCAGGAAAATTCCCTTAGGTCAGAAGATTTTAATTGATAATACTTCTTGTGTAAAATGACCTAGGGAATAATTTAAAAGATTTATTTAAAGGCCTTAATGACCTAGGAAAATTACGAAAATCAACACACTCATTTTATTAGTCCATACCACCCTAGGATAAATATTTGGAGTCAGTTGGACCAGGAATTTAGAAGTTCGATCTCAGGGTGGTGTTAGGTCATGGGGTGCGCATAGTAAAAGTAGGCTGGACTATAGGCCGCCAGGGGATGAATCAACAACTGAGTTAGAGTCTAAGTTCGGAAGTACAACCCTGGGTGGCAGGTGCATTATGGAGACGAGAGTAAAAGTGCAACATTAATCATGCCTAGGTAGAGTTGACGGAAGACCGTCACTCCTTAACCCATACCTTAAGTCACTAGGTCACTCTAAGTAACAGGAGAGAGAAAAAGGGATTCTGGGTAGATATCAACTAAAGTAAATATCCTTGAGAAAGGGAGCTTTGGGATTCAGCCCATCGTAGCTCCTAGTGCCCCTGAGAGCCCTTCACCGGGAGTACCTTGGGCAGTCCTGGGATTAGCCTTAAGACTCTAAGTATGAAAATCTGTAGATAAGGGTAGTCTAATAGGTTAAGTGAACTGGACATGTGCTCACTCGTGCCGGGTTGGAGGGACCTGGAGTCTTTTGACTACTTGCTCACCCGTGCAGAGTTGGAGGAAAGAAATTGGTTTATATACACTCACCCGGCCAGGGTTGGAGGGTTTGTAGCATATACTCACCCGTGGCGGGTTGGAGAGGTTTGAGACAGAATAGTCCTTTGAGCTGGAGGCTCAATATATAATACTTGCATGTGCATATACTAGTGGCGGGCCATGCGGTACTGGCCGGTCGTCACACCGACGGTAGTACGGTGGACCAGGCGGGTGCGAGGGTTAGAAGGACCAGTAGGATGTTTATACTGGAGTCTGGAGGACTTTTCCTAATAACGCGCACCCGACCCAACAAGACTGACAGGTAGTCAGCAAAGTGGTACGCAGAGGCTCTAGAGTGCACTTGTAGGTGTACAGAGGCGTACAAGAGAGGTCTAGGCCTGGTAGTGTGTATACCCGCCTAGAAGGCGGAGACGCCCGCTCCGCTGCTGCCGTAGCCACAACGGTAGTACCTGAGAGTGATGCTAGCTCTCGAAAAGTGGGAACTAAAGGTCTGTGATCACGGAGTCGTGTGTGTGTGTTGCACTGCATGTTCATATCATACCCACCATATAGATGCATAACATTAACCTTCATAACAACTTAAGTCACCTAATGTATAAGTGGTATGGGACGCTTATACATTAGGACCTGCTATACGATCCCTTAGCCTATAAGCCTGAGTGGGCATGTTTATAGGTTAAGGTTATTTTCCTTTATATATATGCTTGTGACTCTGACACCCCATTGTATAAATGGTATGGGACATTCTATACAATGGGAGCCTGCAAAAGATCCCTTGCTTATGCGTACCCGCATAAGTGGAGGTTACATTTCATTATATTTTGATTATATATACCCTGTTAGTTTCCTGTCACCTGCTCGCCTTTGCCACCCCTTGTTGTCCTCCGCTTCGTCCTCCCGCACGGTGCCTAGGAGTTGCAGGAGGAGGTGCTGAGGATACGACTTAGTCTTTTTGACTAATGGTCGGTGACCTTACTATTTTAGGAGCTCGAGGAGGTGGACCAGCACGTCGAGGAGGCAGGACTTGAGGGGCAGATACCCACTACTACTACTGGAGCACGTCTACAGGTGATGAGAGAGTTATGGTTTTTCCGCTGCTGTGTATGAGAGTGAGAGAGAGATATGATGTACTGGGCATAAGCCCTTCTTTCATTCATTTTCTGTACTCGTTATGGACTGTCTTATGTTTCATTTGATATATATATACTGTGGCTGTGGACTTGCTTCTGCTTTTACTCTGATTTATTATGCAATTATTCTCATATTGGCCGAACAGGTTATGATCGTACTAGCCGGCAGAATCGGCGTCTTGCGGTGTCGACTAACTCGTGCGTTAGTATCACCGTAAGGCGGCGGTTCTGGGCATAAGATCCGGGTTGCCTCGGATTTGAGGAACAGGATCTTACAAACTGGTATCACTTGAAACCACGATCATATGAGAATACAGTCCACCACACTGGAACACCCCGCTCCAGCATTAGTTTGCGGACAAACTATGCAGCGGAAGCAGTGGTGTGCCCATGCGTAAAAAGCCACATAATCAGTCCATCAAACAATGAGTTAGGCCAATTTTGACGTTAAGTTTTCCTTTATGCAGCCTCCGCAGGATACGGTTCCTCCCCCTCCGGCTGCCATTCCGTTCATGCAGACTGAGATGGGGCAAACCCTGACGGCTATCCTGGATGCCTTCAGAGCGCAGCAAGCCCCGGTTCAGCTGCCCAACCCAGGATCGAACTGGTTGAGTGCATTCAAAGGTCTGTCCCCGCCGCTGTACCGCGGGACAGAAGACGCGGTAAAGACAGAGGAGTGGTTGGAGACCATCCAGGAGCTGCTAGCCGGCATCAGCTGCCCCGTCAGACAGGCAGTTCCCCTTGCCACCTCGGCACTAGATGCTCATGCAAAGAGGTGGTGGAAGTCGGTGCGGGACTCTACATTCGCCGACCGGGAGCTGATGGACATATCTTGGGAGGAGTTCAGCGACGTCTTCTTGGAGCATTTTGTATCTTCCACAGACCGAGATACCTTGGAGGCGAGGTTTCTGAGCCTCCAGCAGGGGAGCCGATCAGTTATTGAATATCAGAGAGAGTTCTCCCACCTGGCTAGGTTTGCAGGCTTCCATGACTGGGACGACCAGAAATACGCGAAGAGATTCTATCACGGGCTCCGCGACTCTTTGAGGCAGCCCTTGCTGTTCATTGCCCACGGTACCATGGCGCAGATCATCGAGATGGCAAAGAAGCTGGAGGCTGACCAGCTGTTGGTGCAAGGCAGAGGGAAGAGATCGTTGGATGGACAGTCGTTTGGGGAGAGCAGCAGATCGTCTCAGAGGGGAAAGACGATTGGATACAGGAGAGGTGGGGGACGTCGTCGTCCCAACTATAGGCAGGATCAGGGGCCTCCTCCACCTTTGGCTCCCCCACCTATGCAGATTCCCGGACCGATGAGACAGGATGATCGAGGTCAGAGGCAGATCACCTGCTTTGGTTGCGGCCAACCTGGGCACATCAGGACGCAGTGCCCGCTTCAGGTCCACCCTCTTCCTCCTCCTCCACCTCCAGTGGCCCCTCCAGTTCACCAAGGCCGAGGACGAGGACGAGGACGAGGACGAGGCCGAGGCCGAGGATATCACGGCCGAGGCCGAGACCGGGAGCAGGTATACGCGCTGGATCTCACGGAACAGAGGGACCCAGAGGAGGTGATTACAGGTACTTAAGATTTTGTAAGATTTATAAATTTTAAATTTTCTTTTTTTTGAATACCTTAGACATTAATAGTAATATTATTCTTTGAACTCAAACGAACCCAGGCATAGTGATGATTAGCGGCAAGCCCGCTCACACCCTCTTCGACACGGGTGCGTCACACTCCTTCGTATCGGACTCGTTTATTGAAGGATTAGAAGGAGTGGAGAAGTTTTCCAGTTTGGAAAAGAGAGTGCGACTCCCTGATGGTACGGAACTTCGAACCACAGACTGCTGCAATATGGATGTCGAGATAGGAGGCAAAGCGTTCGAAGCCCCGGCAACAGTTCTGAGCCTACCGGATTATGATCTGATCCTAGGCATGAATTGGCTTCATTGGAACTACGCGCAGATAGATTGCCCCTCGAAGAGGATCACACTCAGACACGGGGACTCCTACGTCATCATTGAAGGTATCCGTTCCATTCCCCGACTCTCTTTGTCTTCAGTACAGGCCGTTAAGGCCTATGAACAGGGAGAAGAGGTATACCTCATTTGTTTCGAGATGGCTGTGGTAGAGAGTTCCATAGCTGATATTCCAGTGGCACGAGATTATGCTGATGTCTTTCCGGAGAAGTTACCTGGGCTACCACCATCACGGGACTTGGACTTCAGGATCCAGTTGGTGCCAGGGGCAAGACCAGTGTCCCGAGCACCCTACAGAATGGCCCTAGGGAATTGGCAGAGTTCAGGACTCAGCTACAGGAACTTGTGGAGTCAGGATTTGTGCGGCCAAGTTCATCGCCGTGGGGAGCACCGGTTTTATTTGTGAAGAAGAAGGATGGATCCCTCCGATTATGTATAGATTACAGGGAATTGAATAGGTTGACGGTTCGAAACACCTACCCATTGCCCCGGATAGACGAGTTATTTGATCAACTTCAGGGAGCCTTCTGGTTCTCTAAGCTCGATTTACGATCCGGCTATTACCAGTTACGCATCCGGGAGGAAGACATACCGAAGACCGCATTCAGCTCCCGTTATGGCTTATACGAGTTCACGGTAATGCCGTTCGGGCTCACGAATGCGCCCTCGGCCTTTATGACGCTCATGAACAGGGTATTCGAGCCTTATCTGGACCGGTTTGTTATAGTCTTTATTGACGACATTCTGATTTATTCGCGATCTCGAGAGGAGCACGCAGAGCATTTAGCACTGGTATTGCAGAAGTTAAGAGAATTTCAGATGTATGCGAAGTTCTCAAAATGTCAATTCTGGCTTCAGGAAGTGGCCTTCCTAGGACACACAATCAGCGGAGCTGGATTAGCTGTGGATCCTGCTAAGATAGAGGCAGTACGGGATTGGCCACGGCCAAAGACAGCGTCAGACATCCGTAGCTTCTTGGGCCTGGCAGGTTATTATCGTAAGTTCGTGGAGGGGTTTTCAAGGATAGCCCTCCCCCTCACGTCCTTGACGAAAAAGGATGCCACATTTGATTGGACAGAGCGGTGCGAGTCAGCATTTCAAGAGCTCAAGGACCGGCTCACTTCGTCCCCCATCCTTGCACTTCCCTCGGGGAGTGAAGGATTTCAGATATATACAGATGCATCCTATCAGGGGATGGGTGCAGTCTTAATGCAGCACGGACATGTTATCGCTTATGCTTCGCGACAGCTGAAGAAGCATGAGCATAACTATCCTGTACATGATCTCGAGCTCGGGGCCGTAGTTTTTGCCCTCAAGACATGGAGACATTACCTCTACGGGATTCATTGTGATATATACTCCGATCATAAGAATCTCAAATACATCGACACGCAGAAGGTTCTGAACCTGCGACAGAGGAGGTGGCTTGAGTTCCTCTGCGATTACGACTATAAGATGCACTATCACCCGGGAAAGGCGAATACAGTAGCAGATGCTTTGAGCAGGAGAGCCGGCACTTCTGGACCGGAGTCCCGGGTGATGTCTATGGAGCTGCTACGCATGATGGAGGATATGCAGATTACCATGGTTTCGGAAGCCGAGCCAGTGCTCTATCGAGAGTACCTGAACTCTTTGGTCAGCAATGATGATATACAGAAACGCATTCTTACACATCAGAGATTGGATACTGATCTAGAGCCTATCTTTGACGCTCTAAAAGGAGGCAAGCATGGGGATTATACGCTGGAGGACGACCTTCTTCGATTCCGTGGCCGAGTGTACATTCCAGCAGGAGGTGAGATCCGGGATGACATCCTCAGAGAGGTACACTACTCCAGATATTCAGTGCATCCCGGTATCACCAAGATGTGGGCTGACTTACGACGGACCATGTACTGGCCAGGAATGAAGAGGGAGATCATCTACCTGGTGACACACTGCGAGACTTGCCAGCGAGTGAAGGCCGAATGCAAGAGCCCAGGCGGTATATTACAGCCACTGCCAGTCCCAGAGTGGAAGTTCGAGGATATTTCTATGGATTTTGTTCACGGACTCCCTCGCTCTCATTCTGGGCACGACTCCATCTGGGTCATGGTGGACAGGTTGACCAAGGTAGCACGGTTTATCCCGGTCAGAAAAGATGCCCCGGTTGCTGTATTGGTGAGGTTGTTTGTAGAGCAGTTCGTCCGGTATCACGGAGTACCCAGGTCTATTGTTTCAGATAGGGATGGTCGCTTCACCTCCAGGGAATGGAGGGCAGTGCACGCTTACTTGGGATCCAGACTTTCCTTTAGCACTGCCTTCCACCCGCAGACCGACGGTCAGACGGAGCGGACGATACGCACTATGGAGGACCTGCTCAGGTTATGTATTTTGGATACAGGGAAACCTTGGGAGAGGCTACTGCCGTTGATCGAATTCTCATACAACAACAGCCACCAGGCCAGCATCGGGATGGCTCCTTACGAGGCACTTTATGGGAGAAAATGCCGGACTCCGCTATCCTGGGTGCAAGATGTGGATACTCGAGCCCTTGGGTCAGACTTTGTAGAGGATACGGAGGCTCAGATTCATTTGATCAGGGATCGGCTTCTGGAGGCTCAGAGCAGACAAGCGAAATATTATGATGCTCGACACCGGAAAGTGGAGTTCCAAGTTGGGGACAGGGTTTTCCTGAAAATCCGACCGGTACACGGTATTTCTCGGATTCGGAGACATAAGAAGCTCAGCCCCCGGTACATGGGACCATACCTGATTCTGGAGCGTGTGGGCCCCTTGGCTTATCGGCTGCAGCTACCTCCGGAGCTGAGCAGCCTACACGATGTGTTCCATGTCTCTTCTTTGCGAAGAGCTCTCCTTCGCCCTGAGCAGCATGTCCCTACTGCAGCTGGACCGGTAGAGCCTGACCGTTCGGTTAGATTGGAGCCGATCCGGATCGACGATTCAGCGGTCCGAACATTGAGGAAAAAGAAGGTTCCACTCGTAAAGGTGCTGTGGTCCAACCATGGACGGGAGGAGCACACCTGGGAACCTAGGGATCTGATGCTGGAGCGTCATCCAGAACTATTTACATCAGGTACTTTTATGTTATTTTCTACAAAATTTCCTTAACAATTTCTGCAACTGGAACCCGTAGACCCAAACTTAAATTTCGGGGACGAAATTATTTCTTTTGTTTATAGGATTTGTAACATCCCAATGTTACTTCTAGACCCCTTAACTTAGATTGGGTTAGGCATGGGGTGGGTGTTAGGGTAATGAGCTAGGTTTGACCCTAGATAGTGGGTTGTAGCCATGTGGGGCCCACTATGGGGCCAAAGTCAAACTAGGTCAAACTAGCCTAAACAGGAACCTCAGCCACACCATGACCCCACCATGATGCCCTAACCCTAAGTACAATCTAAGTGGACCCCAAGGTAGGTCAGGGGGTCAACCAGTTGACCATGATGGGTCAAGTCAACACCTTTGACCTAAATAGTGAAAATGGTGCCCTAGCCCAATTCACTGGGTTGGGTCCACCCAAATCAACCCAAATTCATCATGTGGGCCTAAAGTGACCCTATAAACCCTAGGGGAGAGAAAAATAGGGCCTCTCAATAGTAAATTTGGAAAGTTACCTAGGAGAGAGAAAAGAAGAGAATAGGAGAGAGAAAGTGCCTAGGAATTATTTTGGGCCACTTGGGCTCATCCCACCAACCCATGATGGGTTGGCTGACCATGCATGGGTATTAGGAGGTGTGGGACCCCCACCATGCTGCCTTGGGCCAAGCCTAAACCCAACCCAAGCCCAACATAACCTAAACAACTTGGTGGAGTCAACCCTCCCTATTCACTCACCCAACCCGGCCCAACACTTGGCAACCCGACCCACTAGGCTCTAATCAACCTTCATGGCCAGTGGGACCCACTCACCATCCACCTAGCCGGCCAAATCCACTAACCCGACCCCCCTCCTTGGTGAATCCGCCCCAAGCCTTGGTGAAGTCGCCCCCTCTCATAACTTAGCCCCAAACCGACCTCACACCCTCACTCCCACTTCATCCCTACCCCAGAGAGAGAGAGAGAGAGGAAGGAAGCCATGGAAAGCCGTGGAGCTCGCCGGAATGTGCATGCTAGGGGAAGCCGCCGCCACCCTCAACCACAACCACCAAGAGTCAGTATCCCCTCCTCTCCTCATGTACTAGTCTTCCTAGATCTCCTAGGTTAGTGGCCAAGCTCAAAAGAGCTCGACTGTAGGCCTCTTCCAGCTTGGAAAAGCTTCAAAAATGGCGGATTAGGGCTTTTTCGGTTTGGTGGCGCCGCCGCCGTCCGCCGCTCTCCGCCGCCCAGCCGCCGGCCAACTCAAGCCCCGACCACCGTGAGGCCGGGGGAGCACTTGGCCGGAGGCCCCGCCGCCGGCGATGGCCGGAAATGGCCCCGCAAGGAACACCTGCTCGGTTGGCCCTGCATGCACTGCATGGAGAAGAAGAGCAGCTGCCGTTAGATCTCTTTAAGATTCGTGCAACGATTTTATTAATAATTCCCTGTGTTATTATTTTATGAATAATGTGGAATAGTGTCACATGGTAACAGATATTTTGCATGTTGTTTTTGAGGCACTTAGAGGCCCCACCTTAGGATGAACCCTGAATGAAAAAGTTAGGTAGATGGGTTAACTTTGCAATGCCACAGAAATCATGACTTTTGGACCAGTAGGCTGCCCTGTAGGGCTGTTTGGCTAGGACTGCCCCTAAACTAGGGCAGAAACCAAATTTGATGTCCAAGACAAACCAAGCATCACCATGACCTGAAATTTTGGTCATGGGTGTATTTAGGGCATGCCTATGCCCTGCCAAAAATTTGGAATTTTTGGAAGAACTTTTTCTATAGTTTTTATCAAAATATCAAAAATTAAATTAAGGGCATAATTGTAATTTTAGACACCCAAATGACCCCAAATTTTGGTGGTATGTCCTTGGGGACATTATTGGTGGCTGGTAGAAATTTCAAGGCAATTGGACCCCTGCATGAAGGGTTATTCCATGTGTTTGTGTAGGCTAATTTAGGCCTTGGTGTGCAATTAGCAATAATTTGTATTCTGTGTATTTAACCTAACTGAGGCACCCAAAAACCATGCAATAAATTCCAGTGATAATTTAGGGCATGTTTCACCCCTAGAATTATTTTTGGGATTTTTGGAATTAAAAATACCACTTAATGGAATTTTTCAAATTATAGGTCCTTTTGTAAAATAAATGGGAAAAATAGGTTTTGGCTATAGAAAACCTTCAGATTCAGCCAAGTCAAAGTATGGTGTTTTAATTGACTTAGGAAAATTTCATATCTCTGTTTGGCAACTGTTAGAGCAAAATTCATGGAAATGACCATTTTACCCTTTTTGTAAATGTTTATGAATTGGTATAAATACTTGTTGGAAAATTGTGAAAATAATCCTAGAGTTGCATAATTGTTATATTAGTCTTGTAGATTTATATCAGAATTTTTGGGTACAATGTTAATTATTAATTAGCATAATGGCATTTTTGGTAAATAATTAGGAATGGATTTTGATAGACCATTACCCTGTAGAAATTAATAAAACTCTGCCATTAGTCATAAAATAGTAATATAAATGCTCAGTAATTTTCCTGGAGTTTTGGTGTATATATTTCTTATACTTCATTTGGAAAGTGATAAATAGGTAGAATTTGTATTAATTATGGGAAAAATAGAAATATAAAAAGAGAAATTATGAAATGTTGAAGACAGTAATATTTTATTCATATGCAACTCAGGAAAATTCCCTTAGGTCAGAAGATTTTAATTGATAATACTTCTTGTGTAAAATGACCTAGGGAATAATTTAAAAGATTTATTTAAAGGCCTTAATGACCTAGGAAAATTACGAAAATCAACACACTCATTTTATTAGTCCATACCACCCTAGGATAAATATTTGGAGTTAGTTGGACCAGGAATTTAAAAGTTCGATCTCAGGGTGGTGTTAGGTCATGGGGTGCGCATAGTAAAAGTAGGCTGGACTATAGGCCGTCAGGGGATGAATCAACAACTGAGTTAGAGTCTAAGTTCGGAAGTACAACCCTGGGTGGCAGGTGCATTATGGAGACGAGAGTAAAAGTGCAACATTAATCATGCCTAGGTAGAGTTGACGGAAGACCGTCACTCCTTAACCCATACCTTAAGTCACTAGGTCACTCTAAGTAACAGGAGAGAGAAAAAGGGATTCTGGGTAGATATCAACTAAAGTAAATATCCTTGAGAAAGGGAGCTTTGGGATTCAGCCCATCGTAGCTCCTAGTGCCCCTGAGAGCCCTTCACCGGGAGTACCTTGGGCAGTCCTGGGATTAACCTTAAGACTCTAAGTATGAAAATCTGTAGATAAGGGTAGTCTAATAGGTTAAGTGAACTGCACATGTGCTCACTCGTGCCGGGTTGGAGGGACCTGGAGTCTTTTGACTACTTGCTCACCCGTGCAGAGTTGGAGGAAAGAAATTGGTTTATATACACTCACCCGGCCAGGGTTGGAGGGTTTGTAGCATATACTCACCCGTGGCGGGTTGGAGAGGTTTGAGACAGAATAGTCCTTTGAGCTGGAGGCTCAATATATAATACTTGCATGTGCATATACTAGTGGCGGGCCATGCGGTACTGGCCGGTCGTCACACCGACGGTAGTACGGTGGACCAGGCGGGTGCGAGGGTTAGAAGGACCAGTAGGATGTTTATACTGGAGTCTGGAGGACTTTTCCTAATAACGCGCACCCGACCCAACAAGACTGACAGGTAGTCAGCAAAGTGGTACGCAGAGGCTCTAGAGTGCACTTGTAGGTGTACAGAGGCGTACAAGAGAGGTCTAGGCCTGGTAGTGTGTATACCCGCCTAGAAGGCGGAGACGCCCGCTCCGCTGCTGCCGTAGCCACAACGGTAGTACCTGAGAGTGATGCTAGCTCTCGAAAAGTGGGAACTAAAGGTCTGTGATCACGGAGTCGTGTGTGTGTGTTGCACTGCATGTTCATATCATACCCACCATATAGATGCATAACATTAACCTTCATAACAACTTAAGTCACCTAATGTATAAGTGGTATGGGACGCTTATACATTAGGACCTGCTATACGATCCCTTAGCCTATAAGCCTGAGTGGGCATGTTTATAGGTTAAGGTTATTTTCCTTTATATATATGCTTGTGACTCTGACACCCCATTGTATAAATGGTATGGGACATTCTATACAATGGGAGCCTGCAAAAGATCCCTTGCTTATGCGTACCCGCATAAGTGGAGGTTACATTTCATTATATTTTGATTATATATACCCTGTTAGTTTCCTGTCACCTGCTCGCCTTTGCCACCCCTTGTTGTCCTCCGCTTCGTCCTCCCGCACGGTGCCTAGGAGTTGCAGGAGGAGGTGCTGAGGATACGACTTAGTCTTTTTGACTAATGGTCGGTGACCTTACTATTTTAGGAGCTCGAGGAGGTGGACCAGCACGTCGAGGAGGCAGGACTTGAGGGGCAGATACCCACTACTACTACTGGAGCACGTCTACAGGTGATGAGAGAGTTATGGTTTTTCCGCTGCTGTGTATGAGAGTGAGAGAGAGATATGATGTACTGGGCATAAGCCCTTCTTTCATTCATTTTCTGTACTCGTTATGGACTGTCTTATGTTTCATTTGATATATATATACTGTGGCTGTGGACTTGCTTCTGCTTTTACTCTGATTTATTATGCAATTATTCTCATATTGGCCGAACAGGTTATGATCGTACTAGCCGGCAGAATCGGCGTCTTGCGGTGTCGACTAACTCGTGCGTTAGTATCACCGTAAGGCGGCGGTTCTGGGCATAAGATCCGGGTTGCCTCGGATTTGAGGAACAGGATCTTACACATAGTCCCTCAACATTCTCCTTGTTCCAGTCATATGTCTAGAACAGCCACTATCCAAGTACCATATAGGGGTATGGTCACTTGGATTTACCTGCAACAAATAATGAATCACTTGCCCTTAGAACCCAACTTGCTAGTGGGTCCTAGGTCCTTGTTAGTTTGAAATCCTGTGAATGATCTAACATGAATCCTACTTTTGGTTTTAACACTTAAGTTAAACCAGCAATCCATGGCAAAGTGGCCCACCTTGCCACAACACCAACACTCAAACCTATTATACCTATTCTTAGGTACAAGCCTTCTTACTTTGTTGTCAGTAGGCTTGTTAAGTGTTGGTGCTGGAACATCATTCTTTAAGAACTCCACTTGAATATGATGTGCATGCCTATAGATTGGTCTATTGGCATTAGCACCCTTGCTCATGAATTTACATGCTCACAGTGACCATGTGTAATGTCATGATCATACCTGTTAGTAGGATTCACTACCTTTTTAAAGAAAATAGGGGGATTAACAGTTTGAGGCTGAACTGGGACTTTACCTTTTCTTTGAGAATTGGTAGCCCTAGTTCTTCCCTTAAAGCCTAGAATAGTCTTTCCTTTTTGTGAAACAAAATTATCTATCAAAGGTAAGACTGATTTTGGCTTGGAGAATTTTGCCACTAGCTCTCTCTCATGCTGAAGTTTTCTCTCCAGTTTCTTGATATGATTCTCTTTGAATGAGATTATACCCATCTGAATAACTGTAATATTTTTCAATTTGGCAACCTCATTCAGTTTTTGATCCAGTAGTTTTATTGAATTTGCTACAGCCAGTTTGAGAGACTCAATCTCCTTGGCCTGCTCTTTAACCAGAAACTTGCTCTTCTTTAGAGCATGCAACAGCCCATCATACTCATCAATGAGTTGGTGAACATCCCCCTCAGACTCAGATCCATCCACTTCTTTTGAATAAGATGCTTCTGATTCTGATCCTGTAAAGTAATCTGAGACTAGGGGTGAATTGTTTACCATTCTTGGTCCAGGCTAATCCCGGCACTTGTCTTCTTTAGATTGAGCCATCAGCCTTTTACAGCAATAGTCTTCCACTCCATTTATGGAGTCCAGCATCTGTAGGAATTCTAGTTCCTTAGAATCCTCTTCTATTGAGAAGAGTCCAACATATGCTTCTGCCTCTTCTTCTTCAGATTCTAAAGATGAAGAGTCTGTCCAACTCTTCTCCTTCTTAGCCACTAGAGACTTCTCCTTCTTGCCTTTGACCACCCGCTTCTTCTTGTCCTTTGACTCCTTTCTTTTGTCAAGACAGTCAGCTATGACATGCCCAGACCTGTTGCATCAATAACACACAATCTTAGAATTAGATTGTTTACCAGGTTTAGAAGCATACCTGTCCTCCTTAGGAGTTTTCTTCTTCCTGTAGTATTCATCCTTGGAATAGGATGTAGATGAAGGCCTGGTTCTCCAATTCTTTTTCTTCATGAACCTTTGGAATTGTCTTGTGAAGGCAGCAAAGTCTTCATCAGATGTATGACTATCCGATGTACATGCTTTAGTAACACCTTCTTCTGCTTCAGTACTCCTTCTAGGTGGAGAAGGAGATTATCTCATACCCTTCCTTGAGCCCTCAGCCTTGAAGGCTACTGACCTTTCTTTATGTTCAGATCTACTTCCCTTCTCTTCCTCTTTCCTAGCAGTAAGCTGCATTTCATATGAAAGCAGTTTTCCAAAAAGTATAGGTGGTGGTGTGTCAGCCAGTTTGGCCACTTCCTTGATGGCATTTCATATGAAAGCAGTTCATAAGTACTGAAGACTCTTCCACATGTCATCAGTTCATTCACTATTCTGAATAACTTTTTATAGCATTCAACTATGCTGTCAGTTTTATTCTGCCTGAAGCTCTCATACTCCTGATTCAGCATAGACTTTCTGTCCTCTCTGACTTCTTCTGTGCCTTCCATATAGACAATTAGTGTATCCCACATTTCTTTTGATGTTTTAGAGTGCCCAAGATTCTAGAATATTGCGTCATCTATGGCACTTACAATTATATTCTGAGCTCTTTTATCTAATGTAGCCAAGATGATCTCATCCTTAGTCATCTCTAAATAACTCTTAGGAGTTTGAATGTTTGAATCAAGAACTGAAACCTTTATTGGGATGAAGGGGCCTTCCTGTACAGTGATATAAATTCTTGGATCAGATGCTTCCATAAATAGCCTGACCCTTTCTTTCCAAATGCCAAAAGATTCTTTCCTGCATATGAGCAATTTTATAGATCAAAACTCCTTTTAATTTTCACTTGAACCCATTCTTGTTGTCTGTTTTTAGCCTTGGAGAAATCCTCTGACTGTTAGGTCAACTTTTGAGGAACCTCCCTCTGATACCACTTGAAATACTTTGATTCAAGAGCCTAAACACCTAGAGGGGGGGGGGGGTGAATAGGTTCTAATCTTTTTGAGTCTTTTTGTTTTTAAGGCAAACAGATATTTGTAAGTTTCTTTAGCACAGAATAATTCTATCTAAAGAAATAAAATGCAACACAGCAAACATCAGATCTATAGTGGTTCCCCAATATATGGGTACATCCACTTTCCCCCTTCGCCTATCCAGTAGATAACTGGATTCAACCTAACTTCCTTCCACTGGCTCGGATCCGTAGATCTTACAAACTTAGAACCTAAAATGGTTCCTACACCTCAGACTTTACACAAGTCCTACCTCAGATTCTTCCCTGAATCCTACCTCAGGCCTCAGCCCTACCTCAGCCTTTATAATTAGGCTTATAACTCAGACTTTCCACAAGTCCTACTTCAGGCACACTGCCCTACCTCAGCCTTTATAATTTAGGCTTATAATCTCAGATCTAACAATAGATCCTACAAGAATTTGTGAGTAATAAGTTTCAGAAAACTTCACTAGCTAGATTCCTCTGTTGATGTTGTCTTCTTGATCAGTTCTTGTATAAACTGATCCTTCTGATCCAACCTGACTTAGCTTTTCAAAGCTTCTTGATTAGGACAAATAAGGTGGATCTACTCTTCAAGTTGAAGTTGATCTTCAGTCAGCTTCTTCCTTAGATTCAGATTGAACTCTGAATCTTTCTTGCAGACAAGACTTGATCTGTCAGAATTCTTCTTTAAGATCCAGAGATCTTTTCACGTTGATGATTATGATCAATCTTTTCTGTCGTTTCCGATCTGTCTCTTATATAGAGCTTGCTTAATGGTTACCGGCTGATCCGGTTCATAACAGACTTCTGACAATTCTGACAGTGGTGTCAGACGTTATGACCGCTGTCAAGTCACCAGTCATATCACCAGGTTCTTCAATATCTGCCCAACTCAGTATACAACACTCAACAGACTGCTTTACATGTGTCGACACATATAGGTTAAGTGTCGACACAAGTCTTCAAGGTGTCGACACAAATACTCCAAGTGTCGACACAGTCATACTTCTACTTCTCGACACTGCATTTTGTTATATGTGTCGACACAAGTCCTGTGTGTCGACACAGCAGCTTCTTGTCTCGAAAATTCTATTGCAGACAGATGGCGTTGATTGTTTGTCAAATGGCATTGAGTGTGTGTCGACACAAATCCTGTGTGTCGACAAAATTACTTCCAAACTCGACACAGCCTCTTGAGAGTTGGTGTGTCGACACAAGTAGTTGATTTGGAAGTTCATGATGGTCGGTAAACCCTTGTACTGGCATGAACTCACGCTCGCATCCTTTCAACTGACAACATCGATTAGGAAGAGCGCTCCACAGCTCGGGCCATTCCCAACAGTTTTGAACATATCCATACACTGTATTCTCGTGGCGCCTGTCAACTCGGCTCTCGAACACCAACCAGGTATTATTGATCTAAACTTCAATATGCACACCACTGTTCGTATGAACGTTGCACCAATCTCTGAACAGCTCTAGCAAAAGTCTCGAGCCATGCTCTCAGAATAAGCCTCTGAGACCCATGATACAAGGCATGAAAAGAGGAGTGAATTGCAATGTTAGAACCCCACAATGCTTCAAGATCTTCGTAATCTCTTCATAGGGAGGTAGTCGGAGCTTGGCCCTTAAATAAAATTCACACAACATCACCCATTCCACAGGAGGATTCTACACCTACTGCTCAGCATCTGGCACTCTGATCTCAATACTCAAGGAATGTTTAAGCGCCGCCACCAGGAAGCAAGTTGCTATACTATAAGTGTGAAACACATCCACATTGGGTGACCTTGGACGACGCTCTTGAAAACCTGAACAAAGAGACACAACAGAGTAACCAGGCTAAGGGGAGAATAAGTGCCAGCATAAGGTGCCATCAAAACCCGCAAAAAATCAACAAAATAAGGAGCATTCCGTAACCTGAGCCCCATATGCCAAACTGCAAAATATGAGCAAAGTGCCGAAAGGTCCCGCACGAGAGTACATCGCACATAGAGAAAACCACAAACACGAGCATGCTGGGAGGGCCACATTAAAACACACGCGCAACACACACAGACAAACCCCACATGCAGCATTCGGGTGAAACCTGCGTGCACACTGCGCACGCAAGCTTCCTGCATGTAGCACGTTGGTGAACCACGCATGCAGAGCATAGAATATGAAAGTGAAGGGATAGATACTACTCTAGAGGGGGGGGGGGTGAATAAAGTTATCAAATTTTGCACTAGATAAAACTTAATGGTCTACCCAACTCCCTTGGAGTGAAGTGCGGAATGAAAAGATTATAGATATTGATTTAACCCTATAGCCTATCACAAGTGATGTGCACAAACTCAAGCTAACTGTAATTACAGTTAAGGCTTGGAAAACCTAATCAGCAACTAGCAATCCTAGTTATATCTATTCACAGCCACAATGCAGGAATTAAACAAGTGAATCCAGACGACACAAGGAAATTTATAGTGGTTCCCCAAACAACTTGGGTACGTCCACTCTTCTACCCACACGGTAGGAATCCACTCAGGTTTTTGATCAGGTGCCCTGCCACCAACAGGATCTGCTTCAGGTAGATCCAGAAACCCTTTAGACTTTTGATCAGGTGTCTAAAAACCAAGCACAGGTTTTTGATCAGGTGCCCTGCCACCAAGGGATACTTTTGAAGGGAGTAATAACCCTGTACAGGAGGGGGAAGAAGGTTAAGATGTCTTCTCTATTTTACAAAGATTAGAGAAGCACAAAAACTTGCACTGAGCTAGAAAGCTCTAAAGAATCAAGGCTCCCCCTGGCTCAAAGATGTCCAGGTGAAGTCTTGCTTCAGTGCAGAAAACTCTTCAGAAAACTCTGAAGGAAAAACTACAAGAAGATAAAAAATAATAAAATTAAAGATCTTCAAGCAGCTATCTTCTTCTTCTTCTTCTTCAAAAGAACTCTGAGTTTGAACTTCCTGAAAGCAGGAGAACTCAGGTTGAAGAAGAGTAGAAGATCTTAACACTTCTCAGTTAGATGGAAATTGCTGAGAGCAGAAGACTTGATCTTGATGAAGGCTTGAATGCTTGAAAATATCTGGTTAACTAGTTAGCTATGTGCTAGCTTGAATCCTTCTTCAAGGGGTCCTTTATATAACATCAGCAAGCAACGGCTCTCTTCAATTTGAATAACTTATCTTCTTCTGAGACTTGAGACCTGAGCTGTAAATATCAAGAAGACAAAACAATCTCTGCAGCAGAAACATTCTATAAAAGGAATAACCCTTTTTCTAGGAAGCTGCAGGAAACAATTTGATAATAAAGTACTAAATAAAGTCATATCAGTAACAAACTCTTTATAGCAAAAAAGAAGACTTTTCAGTCTAACGGCTATAAAGGGCTGACAGCAGATAAAGTAATTTATAATGTCAGCTAATAAGACAAACAACTTTATCTAAAAAGATTTGACTCAGGCAAAAAGAATAGAGCAGATATGCCTGGAAATATTATCATAAAACTTAAAACAACGTGCCAGAAACATGTATTAATTAATTAAATATAATAAATAAATACAAAATATAAAGACAGACAGAAAGCGTCGAACGACCTTCGGAGATCGTCGACCGACGCACGGAGATCGTCGAACTATCGGACAGATAGTCGAACGATCCAGATGGTTGAACTATCAAAGGAGATAGTCGAACTATCACAGCAGATAGTCGAACTACCAGAAGATAGTCGAACTATCAGATAGTCGACCTATCAACAGATAGTCGAACTATCAGGGCAAAACAGATAGTCGAGCTATCAACAGATAGTCGAGCTATCAGATAGTCGACCTATCAACAGATAGTCGAACTATCAGAAACAAACAGATAGTCGAGCTATCAACAGATAGTCGACCTATCAGATAGTCGACCTATCAACAGATAGTCAAACTATCAGAAACAAACAGATAGTCGACCTATCAACAGATAGTCGAACTATCAGATAGTCGAACTATCAAAGCAGATAGTCGAACTATCAAGCGAGAACAGATAGTCGACCTATCAACAGATAGTCGAGCTATCAACGCAGAACAGATAGTCGAACTATCAACAGATAGTCGAACTATCAAAACCAAACAGATAGTCGACCTATCAACAGATAGTCGAACTATCAGATAGTCGACCTATCCAAGCAGATAGTCGAACTATCAAAGCACACAGATAGTCGAACTATCAACCGATAGTCGAACTATCCACGCAGACTGAAAGTCGAACAACTGATAGACGATCGTCGAACAGTTAGTCGACGATAGTCGAGCGGCGTTCGACGATAGTCGAACGAACAAACAACTTAACCAAATTCTCAATCTGGAAAAGTGAGGACTCTATAGCTAGACTACTAACCATTGACCATAGATAATTCTTGGGTCAAGGGGCACAAAGGAGAGGACTAAACTCAAATCAAACTAGGGTACCAACAATCTCCCCCTATTTGAGTTAAGTCTCTTAAAAACTAAAACACAGAGCTAGCTATAGAACACTATAAACAATACAGGAAAAGGAAACACAACTAAGCAGCAATTATCAATCAGATAAATAAATATCAAACAGACAAATTAAGGAACTGCAGAGTCAGGATTAGAAACAGAAGAGCTAGGAATAAAAGAAATTTTCCTTAGAGGATCAACAGCTTCTTTCTTTGACAGCTTCAAGTCCTGCACACCAATGATCTTCAATTCTGCAGCTCTTGGGACTACTGCTTCAGGATGCTTTTCCATATATTTTGAAGGATCAAAAACTTCAGGGCTAACCTGGATTTTATCCAATTCCTTCATTCTGAATCTAGATATAGTAGTGAATCCTGTAGAATCTTTACCTTCAGCTTTTGCTTTCTGAATTTGAGCTGAGCCAACTGTCTCAAGAAACCTAGCCATCCTGTAGTCAGGATCTAGTTCTTGGCTTTCATACAGATTTTCAGAGGAAGTATCAACTGGCTTAACAACATTAAACTTTGTAGACAAATCTAACAAACTATCAGCTGAATCTTTTACTTCTTGAATCACAAGAGAAGACGGAGGAGCAAACTCTGCAAACTTTTTACTTGAATTTTCAGAAAAGACAGTTCTTTTTCCTTTTGCAGTGTTCTTATCAACATGAACTAGTACAGCAGTTGAAACCTTTCTCTTAGGAGAAGGAGGAGGTGAAAAAGTTGGCTTTAGATACACAACCTCCTTAACTTGTTCTTTCACTTCAGCTTCATGCATTTGACTGCCAGAATGAGACTTTCCATGAGAGCTATGAGAGCTTTTCCTTGATTGATGCTGAGACGAAGCAGATCTTGCTGATGGAGCAGATTTTCCTGAAGAGGCAGAAGGGTTGGCAGAAAGATTACCAGAAGCTCCTGCACCTGGAGGAGGAGGAGGAGGACCTCTGGGAGTCCATCTTGAACCAGGACTATCATATCTTTTAGATCTTTTCCTCTCTTTCTGCTGTTTCTTTGAGAACCACATCCAGTGCTGAAATTCCTTTGACTTAGGGTCAATGCCCTTCAGAATATAATAAGGAGTATCATTGTCTTTACTGGGAGGAGGAGGAGCAGCAGCTTTCCTTTTCTTTTGAGCAGCTTTCTTTTTCCTTGATTTCTCAGATACATCAGAATCATCTTCATCATCAGAGTGAGATGATGGAAGATTATCATAAGGATCATAGGCTTCAGAAACAGCCTTTTCTTTTAACTTCAGAGCAGATTTCTCTCTTTCCTCTTCCATGGCATCCTGAGCCAGAAGGGAATCTAAGTCCAACCCTGGTGAATCATCCCAGATAGTTGACTTTTCAACTTGCAGCTCTTTTTCTTTCTCTTTCAACAAAGACTGTACTCTTAGATTCCAGGCAGCTCTTGCTTGTACTTCTTCCATACTCAGAACAGGAGTGTCATCTTTGATTTCATCTTGATTCTCAGACTCATCTTCTCTATCATCTAAAAAAGAATCCAATTCTGGATCTAATTGGATAACAGGAACAACTGGATCAGCTTCAGAAACAACTGCTATGATCTGAGCAGCTAAATCTTCTCTAATAAAATCTGTAGAATTATGAATACAGATCTGCTAAATAAGCAATAATCATTCCTTCAAGGTATTCACTAGCTAGCAAATTAATTGACTCGTCAATAAATCGAATAAGTGAATTACCTTCATACTTGACCATCTCCCATGATTCATCTAGATATGAAGTTATAACACCTTCTAGGAATCGAGCAACCACAGGAGTGGTGAGATCTTCTAGGCAGACTTTTACAGCAATTTCAGATAGCATAATTCCATCAGCTATTTCCTTCTCAGATAACACTGGAACTACTTCTTTTTCAGCTGGAGCAGGCTCTTCCAGGGCTGTCATTACAGTATCTGTTATAGCTGGAAGGGAGGCAGGAGGTTCTGAGGCATCTTCACAGAACATCTCCCCCTGCCTGATTTCAGTGGAGACTGAAACCAGGCCCCTTGAGGAAGATGGCTCAGCAGATTTGGAAAGAGATTTGATGGTAGTGGTTAAGATATCAATGGAGGATGTAAGTGGAGCGATTGCCTCTTCAATCATGGTTTTGATTGACGGGGTAATCAACTCCACAATGCGGGAGATGAGTTCAGGAGTAATCTCAAAAGATGATGGATGTAGTGGATGGAGCTGCAGCAGATATGGTTGTAGTGCTGGGATGAAGAATGGTGTGGACAGGGGATTGAATAGGAGATGGAGCTGGAGAGTTAATTGGAGAATTAACTGGGGAATGAATGGGAGACAAAGGAGGAGTAGGAATCCTCTCAGATCCTAACAAATCAAAGCTAGGAGCAGATATCCTAGTCTGATGAGAAGGAAGAGGAGATGCTGGAGGGGAAGAAAGAACAACCGTAGTTGTTTCTCTAACAGGAGAAGGGGAAAGTCTTACTTCAACTGAAGTTGATGGTACTTCAACTAAGGCAGACAACATAGCAGAAGAGGAAGAGGGAAGAGCTGAGCCAGCTTCAACATGGTGAGGAGCGACCGAATCGGTCCTGGTGCTCTCAGATGTTGCTAGAGCAACCCCTGTGAGAGCGGGTTTCACAAAGGTTCTCTTCCATTTGGAGAACAGGTTTGGATCCATCTTCTTGCTTGCATTTATTATTGTTGCGGTTGAACTCAGCAGCTGGGGGTACTTTTCCTTCAGGAAGATTCCAATAACCCTTCCGAGGGTAACTTCCTTCTTACCATTCTTTTTCCTTATTAAATCAAACATCACTCCTGCCCAATCTATCCTTTTCCGATTAACAATCGCACACATCAGTGCGAATTGTTACCTTGTGATATTATCATGAGCAGAGTGCTTACCGAGGAGCACTTTTCCTACCAACTCAGCAAGAAACTTGATCTTGAAAGGGAAATTTACTTTGAGCAGCTTCGTGGGAATGCCCTCTGCATGTCCCAGCTCAACTAACATTCTTCCGAATTCTTGAGCATCTTGCTCATAATCCTCTTCACCATTTATTAAACCAAAAATATCAGTCAGAACGGCCGGAGTTAGGATTACCTCTTCTCCGCCGATGGTACCAGTCATCGAGTCGTCGGTGGAGGACGACGTGAAGGCCCATTCCTTGATCTCTGGGATGTTTATCTTAATCCTTGAAGACATTAACCTCTCGAGTCCTTGATCCCGGCAAAGCTGAAGAACTTCTACGATCCCAGCTTCGCAGCTACTGAACGCGTCGAAATCAACGCTAAAGCCTGCATCAAACTTCACAACTGCTAGAATCGCTGGAGAAACCGCCATTGATTGCTGGAGAATCGCTGGAGAAAGACGCGAGAAGGACGGCGAAGACGAAAGAGACGAAGCGGCAGAAAATCGCAAGCAGGAAGGCAGAATGCGAAAAGTCACGCTCCGTCGACGATAAAACAAAAGATCTTTTAACCTAGGTCGACTATCGGCTTTATATTAGACCGGAAATAGTCAATCTATTAAAAAGTTACTAGACCCGATAGTCGAACGACCGTTCGACGATCGGCTCAGAAGCAGAGTAGTCGAGCCATTGTTCGACTATTTCTGGCTTCTCAACCAACAAGCTGTCGTCGTTCAGAGATCGACGATAAGCTCGACCTGTTCGACGATCTTCGAACGCCGTTCGATGATCTTCAGACAGATAAGCAATCATTAACCAGAGGTCGACGATAGGCTTAATCGGTTCGACGATCTTCGATCATCGTTCGACGATCTTCAAGCAGGTTTCAACATAGGCAGATATAGTCACACTTAGTCTCTTCCATTGATCATGCCTAATTGAACTAAAAAGAACAGATGCTTCTGTTCATCTAAAGGCTTGGTGAATATATCACCTCTCTGAAACTCAGTGGATATGAACTCAAGACAAATCTTGTTCTTTTCCACACAATCTCTCAGGAAATGGTGCCGAATCTCAATGTGCTTCGTTCTAGAGTGGTGCACTGGATTTTGTGCAATTGAAATAGCACTGGTACTATCACACATGATTTTGGTGTTCTTGTGTGAGTAACCATAATCCACAAGCTGATTTTGAATCCACAGGATCTGTGAACAACAACTAGCAGCTGC
The DNA here is from genome assembly GCA_039513925.1 of Platanthera zijinensis. Lineage (NCBI taxonomy): Eukaryota > Viridiplantae > Streptophyta > Magnoliopsida > Asparagales > Orchidaceae > Platanthera > Platanthera zijinensis. The sequence goes on from CM077095.1 coordinate 20,361,548, forward strand.
TATATATTCAGCCTCTGCAGTTGAAGTTGAGACAGAGGCCTGCTTCTTATAGAGCCAAGAGACCAATCTCTCTCCCAGGAACTGGCAAGTTCCTGAGGTGCTCTTCCTGTCAACTCTGCAACCAGCATAATCAGAATCAGAATATCCAATTAATTCAAATTCTGACTTAGCTGGGTACCAAAGTCCTAGATCTGGACATCCCTTCAGGTATCTCAGGATTCTCTTTAGAAGAATCAGATGAGATTCCTTGGGGTTGACCTGGAATCTAGCACAAAGGCATGTAGCAAACATTATATCAGGCCTACTTGCAGTTAGATATAATAGGGAACCAACAATGGCCCTATAATTCTTTTGATCAACTGTCTTGCCGTGATCATCAGAATCAATAACTACATTAGTAGCCATAGGTGTAGGCATTGCTGAAGCATCAGCCATCCCAAATTTCTTTACCAATTCCTTGGCATATTTGGATTGGGAGATGAAGATACCATCAGCATCTTGCTTAACTTGGAGACCAAGAAAGTAAGATAGCACACCCATACTACTCATCTCAAACTTAGAGTGCATCAGGTCAGAGAACCTTTTACAAAGTTTGGGATCAGTGGAGCCAAATATAATATCATCTACATACACCTGAACTAACAGGATTGTGTCCTTGTGATGCTTGACGAAAAGGGTTCTATCAACTACTCCCCTAGTAAAGTTGTGCTCTAAAAGGAAACTAGCTAGAGTCTCATACCAGGCTCTGGGAGCTTGCTTTAGTCCATAAAGAGCTTTCTGTAACTTAAACACATGTGAGGGCTGAGTTGAAGAAACAAACCCTGGTGGTTGTTCAACAAACACCTCTTCCTTAAGCTCACCATTCAGGAATGCACTTTTGACATCCATTTGGAACACCTTAAACTTCATGTAGGCTGCATAGGCCAAGAAGATCCTTATTGCTTCTAGCCTTGCAATAGGAGCAAAGGTTTGGTCATAATCTATACCTTCCTCCTGTCTGTAGCCCTGAGCTACAAGCCTTGCTTTATTCCTTACTATAATTCCATTTGCATCCAGCTTGTTTCTATACACCCACTTGGTGCCTATGATCAGTTGGCCTTTAGGTCTTGGAACCAAAGTCCAAACTTTACATCTCTCAAACTGATTGAGTTCCTCTTGCATAGCAATGATCCAGTGGGGATCTAGCTCTGCATCTTTAAAGGTGAGGGGCTCAACCTGTGAGAGGAAACAAGCATGCATCACATCCTGTCTTAATTGGTGTCTTGTTTGCACACCAGCTGATATGTCTCCAATTACTTGAGATGTGGGGTGATCTCTAAGTGTGACAATATCAGCAGGTGGGATGTGATCTTCAGCAACAGTTGGGATTAATTCCTCAGGAGGAATTTGATCTACTGTTGGTGGAACAACAACTGCTTCAGCAATGTCTTCATCACTGTCTGATTCAGTGATCTGAAGAGTTGATAGTTGAAGAATTTCTTGAGGGGCATCAGGTACCTGCAATGAACTGGAGGAAGGAGAATTTTCTTTCTCCTTGTAAAACATCTGATGCTCATCAAAAGACACATGCACAGATTCTTCAATTTTACAGGTTGATTTGTTATAAACCCTATAAGCTTTGCTTACTTGGGAATATCCAAGCATAATTCCCATTGAAGCTTTTGCTTCAAACTTTCTAATATATTCTTTATTATTATTATGAATATAAACAATGCAGCCAAAAACTCTAAAGTAATTAATTTTAGGTTTCTTTCCTTTAAGCAACTCATAAGGAGTTTTACACTTAAGTTTGTGTATCAAACTTCTATTTAAGACATAATTGGCTGTACTAACAGCTTCTGCCCAATAGGAGAGAGGCATGTTAGCATCTGCCAACAATGTGCTAGCAGCTTCAATGAGTGTTCTATTCTTCCTTTCAACTACCCCATTTTGTTGAGGAGTTCTAGGAGCTGAGAAGCTATGTTTGATACCTTCTCTCTCACAGAATTCTTGCATGAGAAGAGAGTCAAACTCAGTACCATGATCACTTCTGATCAAGGCCACATGAGTAGAGTACTCAGTCTGCACACATAGTAGAAAGTCTGTAAGGGCTTTGAAGTTATCAGACTTAGTTCTCAAAAAGAAAACCCAACTGAACCTAGAGAAGTCATCTACAATTACTAATGTGTAATACTTCCCTCCTAAACTCTGTACATTTATTGGGCCAAAAAGGTCCAAGTGTAATAGATACAGGATTCTAGGAGAATCACTCTTATTTACAGATTTAAAAGAGTTTTTGGTTTGCTTGCCTAGCTGACAAGCCTTGCATAGGCTCTCCTTCTTGTAAGGGCAAGAAGGTAATCCTCTAACAAGGTTGTGTTTAGATAACCTAGATATATTTTTAAGGTTAACATGACTAAGCCTCTTATGCCACAAAGAATTATTATTAATTGTTACTTCATTAAACAGGCAGATTTCAGAATGAGATGAATTGAAGTCTACTAAATAAATATTACCTATTCTAATACCTACTAAAACAACATTATTATTTAAAGTAATATTGCAAGAGGAGTTAGAAAATGAAACCTGGTAGCCAGCATCACATAGCTGGCTGACTGAAATCAAATTATGCTTCAGTCCATTGACATATGCAACTCTCTTGAAAGTAACTGCTCCAATTGTGATCTTGCCATAGCCTTCTGTCTGACCACAGCTGGAGTCTCCAAAGATAACCTTTGGGCCGAGCTTAGCTTTGAACTTTGACAGAAGATCTTTATTTCCTGTCATATGCTTAGAGCATCCACTATCCAAATACCACTTATTTTGAGTGATTGGATAGGCCTTCACCTGCAAGACATTTATTTAGACAGTGTGGACCCAGGTAACCTTGGGTCCCTTGTTTTTCACATAAGAAAAACTAGAAATATATGAAAATGCAGGCTGAGGGTGATAACCTAGTGGGTGAGATCTCCTAGGTGGGATTCTCCATGCAGATGATGGGTCAACAAACCTAGGGTTTCTATTTTCATTTAGGTTTCTATGATACTGATTATGATTTTGAAAATCATGTTGAAATCGTCGAACGACGTTCGACGATGGGCGCTCAGATCGTCGAGCTTCGTTCGACCATTGAGCTTCCGATCGTCGAGCGGCGTTCGACGCTCTTTGCATTTCTTTAAAAAATTTCTTTCTCTTTTCTCTCTTAGCTTTATTTAAGGTTTTATTAACTAGATTTACTTGCTCAGTGTTCTTCATTCCACTAGCTGAAATGAAGTTTACTGGAGTTGAAAGATTATTTTTAAGTAGTACTGGGGGTTCACTGGGAGAAGCTCCTAAGCCTAGTTTGTCATTACCTGACCTAGTGTTAGTCATGCTGGTAATTTCTAACAACTTAAGGCTTCTACCATTAAGTGATTCTTCTAGTCTCTTAGACTTAGCTAACTCCATTTTAAGAAATTTAATTTCTTCACTACAAGTAGTGAGATCTTCCTTTAACCTAACATTTTCAGTAGCTATTGATTCTGAGTCAGCTAACCTATTTCTAAGTTCTTTTATTTCCTTTTCTGAACTAATCAAATCTAAGCATAAAGATTTAAATTCTAATTTAAATTCAGCTGAGGTAAAATCATAAGAAGAAAGTACCTCATCTTCTGTAGGCATCTCTTCATCAGAATCAGAACTCTCTGCAGCAGAGTGGTTGCTGCAGGCATCTATTGCCATTAGGCAAACTTCTTTTGCCTTCTTCTCTTCCTCATCCTCACTGGAGCTTGATGAGGAGGATTCTTCATCAGAATCACTCCAGGTTTCAGCAATGAAACCTCTCTCCTTCTTTTTGTTCTTGTAGGAGGATGGCTTGGAGTGCTTCCTGAGTTGTTCTTTTTCTTTCCTCTTGTCCTTGTTTTTCTCCTCCGGACACTTTGGCAAGATATGTCCAGGCTTCCTGCATCCATAACAAATAATTTCTTTAGCAGGAGAGCGATCATACCTTGGTTTGTCTTCATAGCGTGAAGACTTCTTTCTGAACTCCTTTCTCCCCATCTTGAGAAACCTCTTGGCAAACAATGCCATTAGTTCCTCATTAGATTGGCTGCCTTCAGAAGCATCAGCAGCCTTAAGAGCTAGAGATTGCTCTTTTCTTGTTGGAGTGGGGGTCTTTGCTTCAGCTTCAGCTTCCCTTGTCTTCAGCACTTGCTCAAAAGACTTGAGCTTGCCGAGGAGGGCTTCAGTGGAGATCTCATTTGTACTTCTGGCTTCCTTGATGGGCCAGATCCTTAGATCCCATGTGCTAGGGAAGCACATAAGAATCTTATCATTGACCTCTGTCAATGATATGTCCTTGTCCAGGGTCCTCAGCTCATTGATGATTGAGCTGAGCCTGGTGTACATGGCTTCAACTGATTCAGCATCAGTTTTCTTGAAGTTCTCATACTGTGAGATCAGGTTAGACCTTCTGTCCTTCCTTTCATCAGCTGAACCAGCTACAATCTGGTTCAGTGTATCCCACATGGCCTTTGCTGAGGAGCAGTCAGCAACCTTCTGGAATACCTCATCAGACATTGTCTGAGCCAGTATGTTCATTGCCTTGGCATCTGCTATTTTGGCCTTCTTGTACTCATCATTGTAATCTGGAGGAGGCACTGCACTCATATCAGATGATGAGGCAGTAGCAGCAGCAGGTGCTCTTGGGGGACCTGACAAAATAGAAGCAAAGATGCTTTCATCAATAGAATTCATATATAATTTTATCCTTGCCTTCCAGATGCCAAACTTAGCTAAGTTGCATGCTGGAGGTCTGGTGCTAGAATAATCCTTGGACTGGGCCATGATAGTGAATATCTATAAGCTTTGGTATCTATCAGGATCTTGTGACTTAGGTGTTAGCCTATTCAGTCAGTCAACCTCCCTCTGATACCAATTGAAAGTGAAGGGATAGATACTACTCTAGAGGGGGGGGGGGGTGAATAGAGTTATCAAATTTTGCACTAGACAAAACTTAATGGTCTACCCAACTCCCTTGGAGTGAAGTGCGGAATGAAAAGATTATAGATATTGATTTAACCCTATAGCCTATCACAAGTGATGTGCACAAACTCAAGCTAACTGTAATTACAGTTAAGGCTTGGAAAACCTAATCAGCAACTAGCAATCCTAGTTATATCTATTCACAGCCACAATGCAGGAATTAAACAAGTGAATCCAGACGACACAAGGAAATTTATAGTGGTTCCCCAAACAACTTGGGTACGTCCACTCTTCTACCCACACGGTAGGAATCCACTCAGGTTTTTGATCAGGTGCCCTGCCACCAACAGGATCTGCTTCAGGTAGATCCAGAAACCCTTTAGACTTTTGATCAGGTGTCTAAAAACCAAGCACAGGTTTTTGATCAGGTGCCCTGCCACCAAGGGATACTTTTGAAGGGAGTAATAACCCTGTACAGGAGGGGGAAGAAGGTTAAGATGTCTTCTCTATTTTACAAAGATTAGAGAAGCACAAAAACTTGCACTGAGCTAGAAAGCTCTAAAGAATCAAGGCTCCCCCTGGCTCAAAGATGTCCAGGTGAAGTCTTGCTTCAGTGCAGAAAACTCTTCAGAAAACTCTGAAGGAAAAACTACAAGAAGATAAAAAAATAAAATAAAAGATCTTCAAGCAGCTATCTTCTTCTTCTTCTTCTTCAAAATAACTCTGAGTTTGAACTTCCTGAAAGCAGGAGAACTCAGGTTAAAGAAGAGTAGAAGATCTTAACACTTCTCAGTTAGATGGAAATTGCTGAGAGCAGAAGACTTGATCTTGATGAAGGCTTGAATGCTTGAAAATATCTGGTTAACTAGTTAGCTATGTGCTAGCTTGAATCCTTCTTCAAGGGGTCCTTTATATAACATCAGCAAGCAACGGCTCTCTTCAATTTGAATAACTTGTCTTCTTCTGAGACTTGAGACCTGAGCTGTAAATATCAAGAAGACAAAACAATCTCTGCAGCAGAAACATTCTATAAAAGGAATAACCCTTTTTCTAGGAAGCTGCAGGAAACAATTTGATAATAAAGTACTAAATAAAGTCATATCAGAAACAAACTCTTTATAGCAAAAAAGAAGACTTTTCAGTCTAACGGCTATAAAGGGCTGACAGCAGATAAAGTAATTTATAATGTCAGCTAATAAGACAAACAACTTTATCTAAAAAGATTTGACTCAGGCAAAAAGAATAGAGCAGATATGCCTGGAAATATTATCATAAAACTTAAAACAACGTGCCAGAAACATGTATTAATTAATTAAATATAATAAATAAATACAAAATATAAAGGCAGACAGAAAGCGTCGAACGACCTTCGGAGATCGTCGACCGACGCACGGAGATCGTCGAACTATCGGACAGATAGTCGAACGATCCAGATGGTCGAACTATCAAAGGAGATAGTCGAACTATCACAGCAGATAGTCGAACTACCAGAAGATAGTCGAACTATCAGATAGTCGACCTATCAACAGATAGTCGAACTATCAGGGCAAAACAGATAGTCGAGCTATCAACAGATAGTCGAGCTATCAGATAGTCGACCTATCAACAGATAGTCGAACTATCAGAAACAAACAGATAGTCGAGCTATCAACAGATAGTCGAGCTATCAGATAGTCGACCTATCAACAGATAGTCGAACTATCAGAAACAAACAGATAGTCGACCTATCAACAGATAGTCGAACTATCAGATAGTCGAACTATCAAAGCAGATAGTCGAACTATCAAGCGAGAACAGATAGTCGACCTATCAACAGATAGTCGAGCTATCAACGCAGAACAGATAGTCGAACTTTCAGCAGATAGTCGAACTATCAAAACCAAACAGATAGTCGACCTATCAACAGATAGTCGAACTATCAGATAGTCGACCTATCCAAGCAGATAGTCGAACTATCAAAGCACACAGATAGTCGAACTATCAACCGATAGTCGAACTATCCACGCAGACTGAAAGTCGAACAATTGATAGACGATCGTCGAACAGTTAGTCGACGATAGTCGAGCGGCGTTCGACGATAGTCGAACGAACAAACAACTTAACCAAATTCTCAATCTGGAAAAGTGAGGACTCTACAGCTAGACTACTAACCATTGACCATAGATAATTCTTGGGTCAAGGGGCACAAAGGAGAGGACTAAACTCAAATCAAACTAGGGTACCAACAGAATAACCCTACGTGCAGTGCGCAGAATAACCAAGCCCTGCTCATATGGAGGAGCCTCGCTTGTGTGGAGGAGCCCTGCGCGCGCAGCGGGGTTCCACGCGGTGTGCGTCGGAGCCTCGCGTGTGGTGTGTGTAATGAAACTCCACATGCAGAACCCATAGGCTGACCCCACACAGGGGGCGGGATCCTGTTGCCCATGCCCGCATAGGCTCTCCTCGCCCTTGGTAACCAACGCGCGCTGCGCACGCACCTTGTTTGCACTTGCACTATCATTCTTGGTTCGTGATGCCGACCCCATACGTTCTCCATTTGAGCCTCCACTTTTTGTGTTCCTTCATCCCCTCTCTCCATAAGGATGAAAAATTATCTAAGGATGGAAACACATATACTACACTCATTCCACTCACGTCAATGGGGGTGATCGGGGGAAAATGATAGGATTAGCTCCAATTTATAGAAAAAATCGGGCTATGGATATCCGGGTTCACCTCTCCATCCACTAAGCATTATGGGTATTACGTGTATGACCATTGCACGTGCAATTCCCACATAGGATATCGTAGTAACTACCGCACACGGGATCCAAACCGCCATGTAGAATCCCGCGTACCGATCTACCCGCCGCCATCCAGCGACACCGGCAGGCCCCGGGACGATCAGCCTCCCCCTCAGCCAAGGCTGCCCGATGTACCCTCAGGCGCTGCCGACCCCTCGAGGGCCGATGGGCATGGTTGTGGCGACCTCGTGGGGGCCGGGCACCCTCTTCGTCTAGGCCGCCCGATATGGCCTCAGTTGCGGCCTTCCCTACGGGGGCTGACCGCCCACTCTACTGAGGCCTCCCCTCGTCTGCGAAAACACTTGCAGGGGCCGACTGCCCTCTCCACTGAGGCTTCCCGGTGTGGTCTCGGCCATAGCTTCCCCCACGAGGGCCGGCCACCCACTCCACCAAGGCGGATTTCGCTAAGTGTGACCACAACCGCTGTTGACTACGCGAGGGCCAGGCTCCCTCTCTTCCGAGGCAGCACATGCGGCTTCGTCCACGACCGCCCCCTGGAGGGCTAGCCACCTACTCCACCAGGGCCGACCGCCTTCTCCGCTGAGGCTGCCCAGTGCGGCCTTGGCTAGGGGCTGACCCTATGAGAGCCAGTCAGCTGCTCTGCCGGGGCCGGTCGCCCTCTACACCGAGGCCACCCGGTGCAGCCTCGGTCGGGGCCGACCGTTCCCTCTATTGAGGCCGCCCAATATGGCCTTGGCTATGACCGACCTTATAAGGGCTGACCAACCCCTCTGCCGAGACCACCCAGGGCAGCCTTGACCGCTGTCGGTCCCTCCCGGTCTCCCGTCATGCGCCGAAGAGAAGGCGACAGTCGCCACCATCAGTTTTGGGCCGCCGTTCAGCATAGGCGGGCCCCTTTTTGGCCCGAGGACGAGATCGTCATTTTCCCAAAAATGTCGTTTCGTGTGCCCTAGATCGGATCCTCCTGTTGGTCGGTTTGTTAGTTATTAGGTAAAATTACTGGACTGCACCCCAAAAAATATAAAAATAGACTAGTCCTTATGTCATTTGGATCTCCTTCTTCTAGTTTGGGACACTATCAACCGCTATTCTCCTTCTCTCACTACACTCTTTCTCAACCCTCTTTTCTCTCCATAGGATTTCCTCTTAAGTGTGCTCTAGCAGAATAGTTGCAAAGCCCGCAGAGTCTAGTGAAGTGAAGATCTCTCTATAGCACAATGGTTGCTGGGAGATGCGTTGGCTCATGATCAAAGCATGGAATTGCTTACCCATCGTAAGGCCAAAAAGCAAGAGGCAATACCCCTCTCCATCGTCACTTCGGGAAAGATGGAAGATCAAGCCTAAACCTCCCCCAATGAGCTAGGGAAGTAACACCACCAAAAGCAAATGAAAGAAACTGATTCCAAAACTGTCTCACTCTTATCTCCCTAAGGGTAACGAGGAGGGGTCTGTCATCCCCGAATTCGTCCAAAGAGGACCTGTAATAAACTCTGAGATAGTGGAAGTTAGGGAGACACTGTACTGGCCGCGTGGTTTTTCACCCTGATTATGTTTTTTTCCACATCATCAAGTCTTCATCTCACTACACCGTTGATCATTGACTGTTTGCATGCTAGAATGCTCGCGCGGGCAAAGATAGTCCGGAAGACTCGGTCTACTAGGAGCCTCAGGCGGTGGAAGTAGAGGGAGAATTTAATAAGTATACCCATTGCATGAAGAATAATTTGTCCCATTTTCCACAATAATGTACACAAATCTTGGTAATTGTTGCAGGTCAACCAACTTTTTACCCGGTCCAGAGAATCGAATTGCCTTAGCTCGGAGTCGAGCAGGGAATAGAATCAGTTAAAGAAAAATACAATAATGGAAAAGAGACATTTTTGATGAGGAAAACCTGAAATGGGTGAAAAACCACGTGACTAGAACTGTGCCGAGCCCGAATCCTCAAGCTTCTTGGAGTGTTATATAGATTGGTTTGATTTTGGAGGGTGACAGGCTGCTACTCCGTTTCAAGTACGGTAAATGAGGAAAAACAGTCTTCAGATCTTCGATGGAAGCGCTCTAGCCTTGAGACAATACTAAGCTCGCGGAACCTTGGTCGGAGCGTTCCGGCTGGAAAATATTCTAAGTCCAAGGAGCTTCTGACGGTTGCGCCCTCATTGATGCGGAGCCTAATCGGGAGAGCTCTCGCAGAGGTGGTTGATGTCACTTGAGGCATGAGGGAACCGTAGCACAAGGATAAGTCTAAAGGGATCACTCTTTGTTGGAACACCCTATTACCATTTGGACCAGGATGACTATACTTCTATAGGGATTTTGTGTTGTGACCTCCTTGTTGTTATAAAGGTCACATAGGCTAGTTAGAGTAATCTTCAGCTCGACGTAGAGTCGACCTCTGCTCGACACAGAGTCGATCTCAGCTCGACGTAGAGTCGACCTCTGCTCGACGCAGAGTCGACCTCAGCTCGACGTGGAGTCGACCTCAGCTCGACGTTCCGTCGAACCCAGTTCTGCTCTCAGAAAACAATCTCTGGCCGATGTGTGTCGTGCTCAGATCGACGTTTTATTGTGAGCTCGACGCTTTCCAGACTCCCGTCAGTTTTGAATAGGAATTCAAATTCCTTCTGTCAGACAATTAATGCTGAAGATTTATTGGCCGTTACAGCATATCTGGTGCATGGCTCAAGGAATTTTCTAAGGAATGTCTGCCTGTCATTTCCTTTGAGGCATGGACATTTAAGGAAAGCAATTAATGCTGACTTCCAACGGCTATCAAAGAAAAGGAAGAAGAAGACTCAGTTATATTATTCATTCTTTCATTTTTACATATACAGAGAATATACAGAGAGACACAGAACAACAATACAGGACTTCAGCTGCTCTCTCTATGATATTGTTTTGAAAGCTCACTCACAGGAATTCTGATTGCTTCAGACATAACCATCCAACCTTCTTGGATCATCTCTTGCTGGAGCAAATCAGATCTTTGAAGACCTGTCACCCTTGTGCAGAGCTCTCCTTCCTGAACTTCTTCTTGATCTCAGGGGGAGCTTTGACAACATCTACAGATCCACTTTTGCTTCTCTCTGCTTGTTGATAGAGAAGACAACCTCATCCCTTTTTCTTTTTCTTTCTGTACAGGGTTTTAACTCCCTTCAAAAGTTACTTTTGGTTTTGCTGAAACCTGGTCAAAATCAGCTCCTTTGGTTTGTGAGAACCTGGTCAAAAACTCTCTGGTGCTCAAGACACCTGATCAACTCATCTTGAAGTGGATTCCTATCAAGGGTGATAGAAGAGTGGATGTACCCAGATTTGGGGAACCACTATAGCTCCTTGTGTCGTCTGGATTGCTTGTTTCTTTGTGTTTTGCTTTGTGCTGTGAATTTCTTTTTACTCTGATTATTTGCTATAGCACCATACACTAAGTAAATCCAAACTTTCTCTGCACACAAGTTTTATTTGCAAAATTATTTTAAATAACTCTATTCACCCCCCTCTAGAGTTAGGATTGATCTTATCCTGCACTTTCAATTGGTATCAGAGGCAGGTTGATCATTCATACAGGCTAACACCTGGATCAAAAGATCTCTGATAAGATCATTTCTCTCAAAAAGGGTTATTTCTTTTAGTTTTACTTATCTTTAAAACTCATGGCACAAAACAAGGACTTTGCTAGCACCAGACCTCCTATGTGCAATCTCTCTAAGTTTGCACTATAGAAAGCAAGGATTAAACTTTACATGAACTCTTTTGATGAAGACATTTTTAATTCTGTGTTGACAGATTGTCCAAGACCTCCCACAGGAACAAGTACATCAGCTGTTCCTCCTCCTTCAGGAACTGATGCTGACATAAAGAAGTGGAAGGCAGCAGATGCTAAAGCCATGAACATTTTGGCTCAAACCATGTCAGATGACATCTTCCAGAAAGTAGCTGATTGCAATACTGCTAAAGAGATCTGGGAAAAACTTTCAGAAATTGTATCAGGTTCTGCAGATGAAAGAAAGGATAGGAGATCCTACCTCATCACCCAGTATGAGAACTTCAAAAAGGCAGAATCTGAGTCAGTTGCTGACATGTACAACAGACTGAGCCTAATCATCAGTGAGCTTAGATCACTAGAGAAGGACATATCTCTCACTGAGATAAATGACAAGATACTGACTTGTTTCCCTAGCTCTTGGGACTCAAGAATCTGGTCAATTAAAGATGGAAGAAATGTCTGTGAGTTATCCACAGAAGCTCTTCTAGGAAAGCTCAAGAGTTATGAGCAATTCATTAAGAAGAGAGAAGAAGAGCAGAAGACATCCACACCAACAGAAAAGGTTGAGAAAACCATTGCCTTCAAAGCACAGGAAGAAGAACCTAAAGAAAAGGTGTTGGGAAATGAAGAGCTTATGAGCCTACTGGTCAAAAGGTTCAATAAGCTGAATAAAAGGAACTTCAGAAGATGGTCATCCAAAGACAAAGACAAGCCAAGGTATGACAGATCTACTAATAAAGATATTATCTGCTTTGGCTGCAGGAAACCAGGACACATTTTCCCCAACTGTCCAGAAAATCAAGATAAGGACAGAAGGGACAAGAAGGAAAGAAAGGATAAAAGGAAGGATAAGGAGTCAAGGAAATACCATGACAAGCCTTCCTCCAACAACAGCAAGCACACCAGAAAAGGATTTGTGGCTGAATCCTGGAGTGACTCTGATGAGTCTGATTCATCATCCAGCTCTAGTGATGATGAGGATGATGCAGAAGAAAAGGGATTCTGCATGATGGCCATCAGTGCATCTCAAAAGAACACTGATTCAGAGCCTGATGCTGACTACCTATCTGATCAGGAACTTACTGAGGATCAGGTAATAGACTCATTTGATTTCACCTCTGATGAATTTAAATCTGAGTTCAAATCTATGTGTATTGACTTGATTGAATCTCAAAAGTTGATTAAAACTCTCAGAGAACAATTAATTGAATGCAAATCCATTAACTCAGATAATCTTAGACTCTTAGAAGAGTTGAAGCAGTGTGGGGAGGAGATAGCTTCACTGAAAGGTGAGCTATCTAAGGCCAAACAATTTGAAGAAACCCTTAATGGGAGAAGTATCAAATTGATGGACATCACAAGTACAGTGAACTCAAGGTTGAATGGTTCACTGGGCTTGGGTGCTTCATCCAGCCAACCCATAGTGCTGACAACTCCAATCAAATTTACCAGTGAGAAAGGTAAAGGAGTCTTGATAGTGGCTAGGAAGAATGCTGACTTAACCCAGGAAACTGGACAAAAAGCGTCGAACGAAGCTCGACGGACGTCGACCAGAGCTCGACGTAATCGCAAGAGAACGTCGAACTCAGGTCGACGCCTTCTACCCTCTGAACAAAGCAAGCCTTCGCCGTCGAATGGAGCTCGACGCACTCACCAGAGTTCGTCGACCGAATCTCGACGTGCGTCGAGCCAAGCTCAGAGCAAAAATCAGTTCTCAGGGGTTAACTCAAGATTTAATTCCAGCTCCACATCTCATCACTTTAACCCTTATGCTGAATGGATAATACCTCCTAGGAGATATCATCCTGTAGGCTATAAGAGTCAACCTGAGATGTCTTTTATTTCAGAATTTAAAGGATATCAAGAAAGGCCCAAGGTAAACTGGGTCAAAAACAATTGATTTGTTGTATGTGCAGATAAAGACCTATCCAATTGAGAACCAGCAGTGGTACTTGGATAGTGGGTGCTCAAAGCACATGACTGGCAACAAGGAGAACCTTGTGTCCTTCAAAGCCAAACTTGGACCCAAAGTAATCTTTGGAGATTCAAATTTTGGACAAACAAAAGGCTATGGCCAAGTAAAAATAGGGTCAATTACATTTAAGAAAGTGGCCTATGTGGAAGGACTAAAGCACAACTTAATCAGCATCAGCCAGCTATGTGATGCTGGTTATCAGGTTTGGTTTACCAACTCAGCATGTAATATTGCATTAAATAACAACATTGTTTTAATTGGTAATAGACAAGATAACATATATCTAGTTGATTTCAATTCATCTAAAGTAGATATTTGTTTATTTAACTCCCTTAGCAAACCTAATGAACTTTGGCATAAAAGACTAGGACATGTGAACCTTAGAACCATTGCTAAGTTATCCAAAGACAACCTTGTTAGAGGACTACCTTCTGGTCCTTACAAGAAGGAAGGACTTTGCAAGGCTTGTCAATTAGGCAAGCAAACTAAAAACAGTTTCAAGTCACTTAATAAGAGTGACTCACCTAGAATTTTGTACTTATTGCACATGGACCTTTTTGGACCAATTAATGTACAAAGCCTAGGAGGGAAATCTTATGCTTTAGTAGTTGTAGATGACTTCTCAAGATTCACTTGGGTGTTCTTTCTGAGAAAGAAGTCTGATAACTTCAAGATTTTGACAGATTTTCTCAAAGGCATACAGATTGAGTTCAATACTCACATTGCCCTGATCAGAAGTGATCATGGGACAGAGTTTGATTCTCTTCTTATGCTAGAGTTCTGCCAGAAGGAAGGTATCAGGCACACTTTCTCAGCTCCAAGAACTCCTCAACAAAATGGGGTAGTTGAAAGGAAAAACAGAACCCTTATTGAATCTGCCACAACATTGCTGACAGATGCTCACCTTCCTCTAACCTTTTGGGCAGAGGCTGTGAACACCTCCAACTATGTTTTGAATAGAAGCCTGATACATAAACTAAAGGGTAAGACTCCCTATGAGTTACTCAAAGGGAAGAAACCTAAAGTAAATTACTTCAAAATTTTTGGTTGCATTTGCTTCATTCACAATAATGACAAGAAATACCTAGCTAAATTTGAAGCCAAAGCTGATGAAGGAGTGTTTCTGGGATACTCCATGACTAGCAAGACTTATAGGGTTTTTAACAAGTGCTCAAATAAAATTGAAGAATCCATGCATGTTACATTTGATGAAACTAACATGTCTTATAAGGAGAAGGAGACTTCTACCATAAGCAATTTGCAGGAACATTCAATTTCAGAAAATCTGAAGAAGCTTACCATCACAGATAAAGGGTCATTACCTTCACCAATTCAGCAAGACACTGAACTCAGTGACAATGAAGAGGAATTTCAGGTTTTGGAAAGTTCAAAAGGCCAACAAATTGAAGAACCAGTTGTTGTTCCACAAGAGGAAACAACAACACAGGTTGGTGCATCATCAACACCCCTTGTTGATCTTGCAACAACAAGAGATCACCCAATCTCACAAGTAATTGGAGATATCTCAGTGGGTGTGCAAACAAGGAATCAAGTTAATCAAAATATTATGCACACCTGCTTTCTTTCTCAAATTGAGCCTCAAACCATACAAGATGCAGAGCAAGATCCAAACTGGATCATTGCAATGCAGGAAGAGTTGAATCAATTTGAAAGGAATAAAGTTTGGGAATTAGTACCAAGACCAAGGAACCAGCAAATTGTTGGAACCAAATGGGTATTCAGAAACAAGTTTGATGATCAAGGAATAATTATGAGAAACAAGGCAAGACTTGTTGCACAAGGATATTGCCAAGAAGAAGGAATTGATTATGACCAAACCTTTGCACCAATTGCAAGGTTGGAGGCCATAAGAATCTTCCTTGCATATGCAGCTCACAAGAGATTCAAGGTATATCAGATGGATGTCAAGAGTGCCTTTCTCAATGGAGACATCAAGGAAGAAGTTTATGTAAAGCAACCTCCAGGTTTTATCTCTCCAACCTCTCCTGATCATGTTTTTAAACTGCATAAAGCTTTATATGGTCTCAAGCAAGCTCCTAGAGCATGGTATGAGACCTTAGCTTGTTTTTTGTTGGAAAATGATTTTAAAAGGGGTAGAGTAGACCAAACTCTCTTTGTTAGAACCCATAGGTCCCATACCCTACTAGTACAAGTTTATGTAGACGATATCATATTTGGGTCTACTGATTCAAACTTATGCAAAAAGTTCTCACAACTTATGCACTCAAAGTTTGAAATGAGTAGCATGGGTGAGCTTGCTTTCTTTCTTGGATTGCAAGTTAAACAACATGTGGATGGCATTTTCATTTCTCAAACCAAGTATGCAAGAGAACTGGTTAAGAAATTTGGAATGTCTGAAGCATCCTCTATGAAAACACCTATGCCTACAAATGCTGTTTTAGATGCTGATGAATCTGGAAAACCAGTTGATCAGACAAGCTATAGAGCAATCATTGGCTCATTACTTTATCTAACAGCTACTAGACCAGATATAATGTTTGCTACATGCATTTGTGCTAGATTCCAAGTAAGCCCTAGAGAGTCCCACCTCACATTAGTTAAGAGGATTCTTAGGTATGTAAAAAGTTGTCCTAATTTAGGTCTCTGGTATCCACATGACTCAGGATTTGATCTAACTGGATTTTCAGATTCTGATTATGCTGGATGTAGAGTAGACAGGAAAAGCACCAGTGGAACTTGTCAATTCCTTGGTGATAGACTTGTCTCCTGGTTTTGTAAGAAACAAACCTCTGTGTCCACATCAACTGCTGAAGCTGAATACATGGCTGCAGGTAGTTGTTGCTCACAGATTTTGTGGATTCAAAACCAGCTCCTAGACTATGGCTACAACTTAGAGATGTCTAAAATCTTTTGTGATAATACCAGTGCAATATCTATTGCTCAAAATCCAGTTCTCCATAGTAGGACCAAGCACATAGAGATCAGACATCACTTCTTAAGGGATAATGTAGAAAAGAAGAAAATTGCACTAGAATACATTTCCACTGAACTACAAAGAGGAGATATTTTCACCAAGCCCTTGGATGAAAAGAAGCACTTCTTTTTCCTCAATCAGTTGGGAATGCTAGATGGAGACAGCATAAAATAAAACTCCAAGATTTTGAAACCCAGAATTAACAGGAATAGGAAAAATTTCATTTTAAAATTTCCTGTCTGAGTGGTTGTTCTGAGCTCTGAACTAAGCTCGACGCTGCGTCGAACGGAGATCGACGGTCCGTCGCCCTCAAAAGCGTCGAACGTCGAACTCAGCTTCTAGCGTCGAACTAAGTTCACAGCTCCCTGGCTTCTTGAGTTTCTCTCTCCCCGGTCGACGTCTTCGTTCAACGTCGACCTGAGCTCGACGTATAGCTTCAGCCAAAGCGTCGAACGTCGACCTAAGCTGAACGCTGTTGAGTCGTTTCAGTTCTCCTAGAGCCTTAGAGCGTCGAACTGAGCTCGACGTTCTTTCCTTTTCTGCGTCGAACCCTAAGTATAAAATCATTTTTCTCCGTCGTTCGCAGTTGCGCTTTCATATCTTTCTGCTCAAGCTTTCTCCCTCCAAATACTTTACTCTTGATCTTGGAAGGTATTCTTTTTGCAGGAAAATGGCAATCACAGCAGGAGCTCTGGCGGCCATGAAGTTCGATTCTGGATTCGATATCGACTTCGACTCTTTTGATGGATCTCCACAATACTTTTTGGATATACTGGACCTCTTCAAGGAGCAGCAACTGGTCAACTTTATGTCAACCAGGATCCCTCTCCCAGAGTCAGAAATCAAAGAGTGGAGTCTTACAGCAGTTATCTCAGATAACAATACATTGACTGGGAAAGTTTCAGGAAATGAGGTAGCCATCTCACCTCAAATCATTTCAAAAGTTTTCAACTTTGCTGCTGGAGATGATGGCATAGAACTATCTGTGGAAGAGTATGCCTTGATGCTGGACAGGATGGGGCATGCTGCTGGTAACCCCTCTAAACTCCTCAAAGTTAACCTAGCTATTGAATATAGGTTATTAGCAGACATTACAGGCAAAGTGATCTGTGCCAAGAGGACTGCACATGATGCAATTACTAGGCATCAGTTCTGCCTTATGGCTGCACTTATGGATAAGAAACATCCCAACTGGGGATTGATTGTGTTTGAAATGATTAAGAAAAAATTGGATAAAAATTGGATAAGAACTTTGGAAGAGTTCTTGGGTTGATTCTCAACCATTGCTGCCCCCAACTGCTTGTGTCCTCCAAGAAGCACATCAATGCTTCCAAGAGGCTCACATGTGCCCTAATTGGCAAGTGGGACAGAAGAATTGTGAATCCCAGGGCAGCAGCAGCAATGAAGTCTTCTGCAGACACCAGGACTGTAGAGGTCACTCTCCCTCAGTCCACTGGTCCAGAAGCAGGGACTTTGCCATCTGACTCCCTCACCCTCCCATCTACTTTCATCCCCTCAACCACAGTCATTCCATCCACTCAACCTCTCCCTTCCTCCATCTCTACCATTGCGTCCTCCCTTCCACCTCACACTACTTTCCTTCCCATAAGCTTGGATTCCTCCCCTCATGAGGATCTCTTTTCTTTTGACATGCATGAAGACTCCTTCATGGATGCCTCTACCTCCTCTCCTCATGAATTCCCCCATTCATCAACTTTTTCAGAGCTACTCTTTTCCTCCATCCATGAGCCAGTTACACCTCCACTGTCTACACCACCCTCAACATCTTCCTCATTTACAGTTTCTGCTACTCCATCTACCTCTACTCAAGTTCCCCTTGAGCAAGTAGCTCTCCTGCCCTTGGCCAATCAAATTTTTGACCTTCTGTCCCCTAGGCTCTCCTCCCTCTTGGATGCCAAGCTGGCTCCTCTCCTCCTTTCCCTGAGAACTCTCTCTCACTCTGTCTCCTCCCTCTCCTCTCATCTGGCATGCCCTTCTTCTGGGGGCCTAGAGTCAGCTGCCACTGATTCTAGGCAGGGGGAGATGTCTGCAGAAGAAGAGCTGCATCCTTCATCAGTTCATCCTTCTTCAGTTCAGTTTGTTCAGACATGTTCAGAGACAGTATCAGTTGCAGAAGTTCAGATAGTATCTGAGGCACCTCCTCCAGCTCAGATTCAAGAAGACCTTTCCATGGCACCTGAGGCTCCTCCTAATTCAGAACTGCTTCAAGAAGATCTGTCTAGGGCTATTGTCCCTTTTCAGAAGATCCCTGATGTAGCAGTGGTAGCAGTGGCTCCTGCTAATGATGAAATTGAAATGTTAGCAGCTGTTGAAACTTCAGGTGAAGCGATTGAGACACCTGATGCAGTTGAGACCCATGTCTCCCAAGCCCTTCAGGAACCAGCCTCTTTAGTCTCTATGGCTCCTGAGGCTGTGCCCTCTCCTGCAGTGGTAGACTCCTCCTCCCCACTGACAGCAGATCTTCCTTCAGTTTCCTCCTCAGCAGCTCCAGACTCCATCAGTTTTCCTATCTCTAAAAGGAAGTACATAGATCCATATGAAGAATCTCAAAGTTCAGAAGATGAGTTTGCTACAGATTCTGATGACTCCTCTGCAACCATTGCAAGGAAGAGGAAATCAAGATCAAAAGCTTTGAAAAGAGTTCCAATGGCTAGAGCTACAGACTATGACATTCCCTACTATATCAAATACAATTGTGAAATCACAGAGCCATGGATGCAGTACTCCCAAAATCAGAGAAAAGCAATGAAGAAGAAAAGAAAATTCAATGAAGGACCAACCAAATCTGTCCATCAGCCTCCACCTCCACCTCCTCCAGATGCAGGTGCAGGTGCTAGTCTATCTTCCAATCCAGCCCCTTCAGCTCTACATGGAAAGACATATCAAGCAAGAAGATATCAAGGAGACAGTCAGCAAAGGGGAGGTCAGCAAAGAGGAAACTATAGAGGCAGGCAGTCCAGAGGAAGATCAGGTTCTCAACCTTATCAAAGGGGAAGAGCCATTGATCCAACCTCTGGTCCCTATCCTTATAGACCTAGAGCTGACCTCACCCCAACTACCTCTCAAGAACTCTCCTCTAACAGATTTGAACCAGCAGTACCTTTTGAAGATCCCACCAAAACTCCTGCCTACTGGAAAGCTAGAATGACAGAAATGGCTGCTTTAAATGAGATTAATAAAGCTAGAGAAAAAGGTCTGGACACCTCTCATATCAGTACAATGTCAGACCAAAGAAAAGAGGAATTGGAGAAATATAAGTCTAAGAAATTCTTTGATTCAGACAGATATATGCAACTCCATCCTGCAGCTGTACCACCCAGTGCAAGAGATCAAAAGTCTTTAGGTGCAGCTGATGATTACAGATCTAAAAAGGAAGCTTCAAATCCAAACAGAGAAATCATCTTCAAGAAGAGTGATCAAGACAAAGCCCCAAAGGGAAAGTAAAGTAAGATGCTTTAATTCTTTCTATATGCTGGACTCAGGACATTTGAACAATTGTGCTGCTATATAATGTTATATATGCTGCTTTTTATTCTGTCATGTCTGGTTGTATTGTAGTGTATTGTATCTGCTTTATCTTCCTTTGAATCCCTAAATTCATGTAAATAGTAATCCTAATCCAAATAGGGGGAGATTGTTGGAACACCCTATTACCATTTGGACCAGGATGACTATACTTCTATAGGGATTTTGTGTTGTGACCTCCTTGTTGTTATAAAGGTCACATAGGCTAGTTAGAGTAATCTTCAGCTCGACGTAGAGTCGACCTCTGCTCGACGCAGAGTCGATCTCAGCTCGACGTAGAGTCGACCTCTGCTCGACGCAGAGTCGATCTCAGCTCGACGCAGAGTCGACCTCAGCTCGACGTGGAGTCGACCTCAGCTCGACGTTCCGTCGAACCCAGTTCTGCTCTCAGAAAACACTCTCTGGCCGATGTGTGTCGTGCTCAGATCGACGTTTTATTGTGAGCTCGACGCTTTCCAGACTCCCGTCAGTTTTGAATAGGAATTCAAATTCCTTCTGTCAGACAATTAATGCTGAAGATTTATTGGCCGTTACAATATATCTGGTGCATGGCTCAAGGAATTTTCTAAGGAATGTCTGCCTGTCATTTCCTTTGAGGCATGGACATTTAAGGAAAGCAATTAATGCTGACTTCCAACGGCTATCAAAGAAAAGGAAGAAGAAGACTCAGTTATATTATTCATTCTTTCATTTTTACATATACAGAGAATATACAGAGAGACACAGAACAACAATACAGGACTTCAACTGCTCTCTCTGTGATATTGTTTTGAAAGCTCACTCACAGGAATTCTGATTGCTTCAGACATAACCATCCAACCTTCTTGGATCATCTCTTGCTGGAGCAAATCAGATCTTTGAAGACCTGTCACCCTTGTGCAGAGCTCTCCTTCCTGAACTTCTTCTTGATCTCAGGGGGAGCTTTGACAACAACTACAGATCCACTTTTGCTTCTCTCTGCTTGTTGATAGAGAAGACAACCTCATCCCTTTTTCTTTTTCTTTCTGTACAGGGTTTTAACTCCCTTCAAAAGTTACTTTTGGTTTTGCTGAAACCTGGTCAAAATCAGCTCCTTTGGTTTGTGAGAACCTGGTCAAAAACTCTCTGGTGCTCAAGACACCTGATCAACTCATCTTGAAGTGGATTCCTATCAAGGGTGATAGAAGAGTGGATGTACCCAGATTTGGGGAACCACTATAGCTCCTTGTGTCGTCTGGATTGCTTGTTTCTTTGTGTTTTGCTTTGTGCTGTGAATTTCTTTTTACTCTGATTATTTGCTATAGCACCATACACTAAGTAAATCCAAACTTTCTCTGC
This sequence comes from Platanthera zijinensis, assembly GCA_039513925.1. NCBI lineage: Eukaryota > Viridiplantae > Streptophyta > Magnoliopsida > Asparagales > Orchidaceae > Platanthera > Platanthera zijinensis. The sequence continues at coordinate 20,382,790 of CM077095.1, forward strand.
ACACAAGTTTTATTTGCAAAATTATTTTAAATAACTCTATTCACCCCCCTCTAGAGTTAGGATTGATCTTATCCTGCACTTTCACTCTTGTTGATACAGAGCCTAGATGAGAGAGTTCTCATAGAGGCGATTGACGTCACTTGAGGCGTAAGGAGTCCATGGCGCAAGGAGAAGAGTGGAGTGAATTCCTGAGCAGAGAATAAACCTAAGTCCACGATCTCGCCAGAAAACCTCAGAGCTCTCTCATGCCTCGAGATTTGTTTGGCTTGAAATGAAGACCTAATGGACTATTTATAGTTCTTTGGAGGGGCATGTCAGTATTTGCATCGGGGAGTAATTTGTGCTGGCGAATGGCGCCGCTTCATTTTGGTCACGCAGATCACCATTTTTGTTGAAATGACAGGAGTGCCCCCTTCCCCTCGGGCAGTTTGGGTAGCCTGAATAGGATGCCCGAAGGCGGAGGCAATGGCCGGAGGCAGCAGCGGTGGCCGGAGTTGCCGACGGTAGCTGGAGGCAGCGGCGGCGGCCGGGGACAGTGATGGTTTCCGTCAACGGCGGCTGTCACTGCCGTGCGGGGGAGCACACAACGCGTAGGCACGGGAGCGCACTGTGAGGCCGTGCGTGGTGCGCGGGAGTGCGCTGCATGGTCATGCGTGCTAGGCGTGGGCGGCCTTGGTGCTCACGTCCAAATTGTGCGTGATGCACTAACACACTATGCACTTGGGCTGTCCTGTCTCTTTGACGGGTGTCCATGTGGCTTTTCCCTCTTCTTGGATGCTTTCAGACCATTGGGTGAGCGCGACTTTCTGTGCTTGGCTTGCTTGGTCGGTTCAGCTTTTGTTCCCTTTGTTGATATGCCCCTTGTTTAACTCGAGGATTTCAGGGGGAACCCTATCAAATGCCCCCAAATTTTTGTGGGTTGTGATTCATGAAGCGACGAGCCCAAAAATTTTTAAGCTTGATGATTTTGTCTTGGTTTTGTAGATTTAAGATCATTTCAACATGCACGCGTGACCTATTGCTTTAGTTTGCGGCATGAAATATTCTCTCAATAAGGCCTTGACGTGAGCTGTGATGCCTTGGTTGTAAACGCCCCATTTTGAGCTAGACCCCCTTGGTGCGTGTTTTGGTGTCACCTTGGGTGGTTTAGGATGGTATGAAGGTGGGGGAAGAGGACATTGGCCACGGGTAGGCTGTGAGATCAGTCTTGAAGTGTTTTCCCGTCGGGTTAAGTCAGATTAATAAGATTTCGCCGGATATACCTGACGAATTCGTCGAGTGATACTCGGCGAATTTGTTAGAAAAGGCTTGGGTAATTCGGTGGAATAAGTGTAACTCGTCGGATATCGTCGAGGATATCCGATGAATTCGTCGAGTTATACTCGACGTATACGTCTAATAGGACTCGAGTGTTTTCAAGTTGGTTCGACCGTTTCAGAGAAACTTGTCGAAAGGAAGTACTGTTCGTCGAATCTCATCGGAGATACCCTATAAATTCGTCAAATTGGACTCGATGAATTCGTCGGATTTGCTTTAAAGTGTTTGGTCGATTCGTCGGGATAACACGAAGGATTCCTACGATTCGTCGGGTATATATATAACGAATTGGACGTAGAATATTTTCGATGCAGGCTGTGTTTGCTGATTAATACTCACAGGCTGAACCGGGTTCGGGATATGTGTTGAACGACTCTTATGACTTGTATTTTCAGTAAATATATGTTATGGGAAATTTTGGGAGGTCCAATGAGGCGATGACATGTGGCGGAGTAACCCTAACTCCAATATTTCCTTATAAAAAAATGTTCGAACACTTTAGGAAATGATATGTGCCACTTAGTATTTATGATTAATGGTTGCTACGTCTACCATTTTAGGAGGATAACCCGCAGATAGTAGTAGTAGCTCTTTGTGCAGGAGGACAGTCAGGTCAGGGAGACAGGGTCTGATACGACTATACCTTCACTTCCTTCTGTGACCGACGTGAGTTTTAGCATTATGTTGTAGCCTTCGGGCAGAGTTTTGTTGTACTCTGATATTAAAGAAGCCGATGCAGCTTCTTGTTATTGATGTACTCTTTTTGGATGTTTACTTTTGTGATATTATGACTTCTGTGTTCTTCTTTTGGTTAGGTTGGCATTGTGATATCGGATTAGCCGGCAGGATAAGCAGCTTGTAGTACAGATTGGCCCGTGTGCTGATGCTACCGCAAGGCGGCTGTTCTAGGCGTAAGACTCTCCTTGATGGCATCGTGTATTTCGGGAGGGGGGTCTTACAAACGGAATCAATTTACATCGATTCTATGATAAAGAAGTCATTGAATGCGGTGTTACTACCACTCGATTATTCGGTTTGCGGACAAATCGAATTAGCGGAAGCAGTGGTATGCTCATTTGTGATTTACACTAAGTTTTCCCACCCGTTACCCTACGTCTAGCCTACCTGACCCAAAATTTGTATTTTGTACGTAGGTTCCGGTACATATAGAGCCGACGACATGCATTCCTATTCCTCTAATCCCTTCTCCATTACAAAAATCAGAGTTAGGGCAGACCCTAACTGCAATCTTGGATGCCATCAGGTCTCAGCAAGCTGCAGTACAACAACATGCTCTGAGCTCTAATTGGCTGAGTACCTTTCGAGCTCTTTCTCCACCCATTTACCATAGGACTGGGGCCATTCGCACAGAGTAATGACTAGATGCTATGTAAGAATTGATGACTTGAATCAAATGTCCAGCCAGTATGACTGTTACCTTAGCTGTGTCCGTCTTAGAATCACACGCAAAAAGGTGGTGGAAGTCCCTTATGGGCTCCACTTTCCAAGGCCGTGTATACACTGACATCTGTTGGAACAAATTTTCTGAGGCCTTCTTAGAACATCTTGTTCCCTCTACTGCTCAAGATGAGCTCGAGGAAATATTCTGTTATTGAAACAGGGATCTAAGTCAGTCGTGAAGTATTAATGGGAGTTTAAACACCTTGTCAGGTTCGCTGACTCTTACGATTTGGACGATTATAGATATGTGAAATGGTTCTACAAAAGTTTGCAAGACCCCCTAAGGCAAGCACTTTTGTTTATAGCCGACTCGAGCCTCACTCAGATAATTGATATGGCAAAAATCGGCCCGCTGAGGGCGTGATGAAAGTAGGACCCAGCTTTAGAAGGAGATAGAATACTAGAGGTGGAAGAGGAAACCAAAGAGGTGGCATACATTTCCATCAGAATCTTAGGATGGAGGGCCCAACACCACAATTAACGTTACCCCCAGCCCCGCAGTTCCAACCTTATCAACAACCCAAAGGGCCATTCAGACAAGTTTGTTTCAAGTATCATTAGTCAGGCCACATCCGACATTTCTGCCCACAGTTAGGTGGGAATGTTCCCCCTATTTTTCCTCCGACAGCTCAGCGAGGATGAGGGCAAGTTCGTGGACAAGGATGCGGAACACGAGGTAGGATTCCTGGACCTGCTTAAGAGCAGATGTTTGCTCTAGATATGACTCAAGAGCGGAATCCTCAGGACATGATTGCAGGTATTTCGTGGTCAATTAAAATGTTATAAGCACTCGTCCTTAGTGTGCCTGAGTTTGTGCAAAAAATATAGCTTTGAGATTATTATAATTTGATATTTAGGCATCATGAATGTTAGTGGGAGACCAACCCACACTCTATTTGATACTAGTGCCACTCATTTGTTTGTCTCGGCTGACTTTGTAATAGATCTAGATGGTGTGTAATATTTCACTGGTATCACTTGAAGAGTACACCTCCCAGACGGCTCCGAGATGACTTCGCCCGCCAAGTGCGACTTGGAAGTATATACTTGACGAAAACTTTTTGAAACCCCTGCAACAGTGTTGGAGATGCCATAATTTGATCTTATTCTTGGCATGGCATGGCTGGATTGGCACAATGCCAGGATTGATTGTGCGGCAGAGCAAATCACTTTGAGGCACGGGGATTCTTAGATAATCTTTCAATGTATTAAACTTGTGCTCCGAATAATGTGGTCTTCAATTCAGGCCCTTAAGGTCCATAAGAAGGCGGATGAGGTGTATATGATTTGTTTTGAACTAAAAGTGATGATGACGAACATGAAATATGTACCAGTGGTACATGATTTTCTTGAGTTTTTTCTCAAAAAGTTACCTGGATTGCCCCCGCTTAGGAGAGTAGACTTCCAGATTAAGCTAGTGTCGGGTGCCAAGTGTAACACCCCAAATTTCTTAAGGCAGGTAATAGTTCTCTTAAGGTTATCGTCGGGTGGTAGATAGTTAACGCGCGACGATAGCTGGGGAATTAATCTAGCAGAGCTCTCGGGTAGCTATCGCCCGACGATCGTGATACTGCCGACGATAGTTAGGTCAATTTAATTGATGAGGCTCTCGGGATACTACTGCGTGGGGGTAGTCGATAGCACGTGTCGATAACAGCGGGTGTCGTGTCATAAACGACAACGGCTATCACACGGTGTTAGCGTCCTATTGCACGACGATAGTGAAACTGTAATGGCGTGTCCACGTGGCGACCTGTGGTTGGTTGGCCTAGGCGGTTACACGCAAAACGAGGAGGTACCGCGCGGCGGTAGCTGTTACCGCATGGCGATAGCTCAGTTTATATGGCTAGTTCAGCAATTTTCACTTTATTTCTTTTGGAGTTGAGGACTTGGCCTGGATTTCTTGGAGGAGGAGCAGCAGGTTAGAAGAGAGACTATGTCGCCGTTTGGGATTCAGAGCTCTATTCGCAGGATGAGTCCGGATCTGTGGAGGCAAGATCATTGCAGTCGCATTCATCTGTCTAGAATCTTTGGGATGGCACTGAAGATAGCGCAAAGGGTAATGACTCTCTACTTGGACATGTGAAGTCACCTTCCTTCTGCATAGGAAACCCCCTCCTGCGAGTGTGCGGTGAGCGTGAGGTCTTCCTTCAGGTAGATACAGAGTATCCCCATAATTTATCATTTAGAGTTCGGAATCGAAGTAAGAACATAGGCATGGTGTGTGAAGCCCATCCATACAGGTTGGTCTGGATTGGTGATGTTTTTCATTATCCTTGTTATTGCCGGAGAAGACTCCGTGATGTTTGTTTTTTGGGTTTCTACGCGGTAGATTACAGCAGGGAACTTTGGGGACTAACTCCAAGGTGCACCCAAAAATCTGGGCAGAATCCCATTTCTGTTAGGTATCACGCGACGGTAGCTCTGTGAGAGAGAGCTTTTTTTGAGGCTTGTGTTGTGGAGACCTGGGGCCAGTATTATGGGGCTGAGAGCTTTGAGAGCCTAACTTGGTGGCCTTAGAGCCATCCGTATAACATAACGTGGTTATGTATTATCTGGAGAAATGGGAAGGGGGTGGCTGACCCGCGTCTTGGCTTTTTGCGCCCGATGATGTGAGCAACGGGAAAGGGCCGAACCTACCCAGTAGCTATGTCAAGCATCCGTGGGTAGTGTTACCTGTCGCTGACATAGTTATAAGTCTTAGGCCTTACGCAGGCCATTAAGACTACCTTAATGCTCATGTTTGTTGCCGTCTTGTGAACAATGGTGAGTCCCTGGCTTTTGTCCAAACACTGAGGATGCACCCTGAGAGAACAGGGTGTGTGGTCGTTCGTGCCTACGCCTGTGGTGAAGTGTGCTTAAATTTCACTTTTATTGCTATGTTTGGTTTTGCTAATTGTTGGAGTTGGTGACCTGGTGGTCTGGCGGTCTGTCTTGGTGGGTTGAAGACCGCGCGGTCTTGCGGTTTCTCTTCTGCAGTTTGGTTGCTGGGCTATTGCTGTTTGGAGTTTGAGCGGTCTAACGGTTTGTCGTTGGCGTCTTGTAGATTGGGCGGTCTAGCCGTCTCCCATGACGACTTCTCTCTCTCTCTCTGGTGGTAGCCGAGCGGTTAGCCCTTCTCATCTAACCGCGCGGCTTGTGTGGGTTGTTTTTGTATAGTCGCTTAGTCCTGTATTTTTTTAGTCCCACATCTCTTATTTGTATTCTCTTCCTACTCCTCCATTCTATAAAAGGGAGGTCATACCTTTGTAATACACACATTTTTTGGATAATAAAATTTCGGTTAATCCAATTTCGGTTTGTTCTTGTTCGTTTCTAACATGGTATCAATGGACTCGATCTTTTCTGCCTGATTTGGTTCCTCTTTCTGTCCGCGTGGCTTGTTCCTCTTTGGCTGTCTGTTCGCGCGGTCTCTTTTCTCTTCTTCTTATTGCTGCCCTCTATGTGCGCGACCTCTTTGTGCGACCTCTATTCTGCTCGCACGCCCTGTTCGTTTTCCCGCAGACTCCTTTTTGTTTGCGTGGTCTCTCTTCCTTCTGTTCGCGCGGGCTGCTTTCTAGCAACTCGACTTCTTTACCTCTGCTTGGTTCTGTGGCTTGGTCGTGGTTTTTCTTGCTGCTGGTGTCTAACACCGTGACCGCTGCAGCTCTCTTTCTCCTAGCCACCGCGTTTTCTCCCTGTTCGTGCGGCTTGTCTCCTAACCGCGCGGCTTCCTTATTTTTCTCCTATGTCTCTTTCTGATGCTTCTACTACCACCACTCCTATCACCAATCCACCTCCGCCTCTTCCTCCTACTCCTTCCAGGAACCTTGGCACCGTTTCCAAGCTTGTAGGCTCCAACTTCCCGGATTGGAGTGTCTTCTTCACCTTTCTCCTTCGCTCGCAATGCAAACGCCACCATCTCGTTGATGACCCTCCTCCTCCCACTTCCCATCTGTTTGATGACTGGGATGCGAGCGACGCGCTTGTGCGTACTTGGCTTGCTAACAACCTATCCGATGAATGCCTTCCCATCATCCGTCATGATGAGACGGTCAAGACAGCTTGGCTTCATCTTGGTGCTCTGTACTCCAAGGGGGCTCAGACATCCCGCATTTATACGTTGTATGCAGACCTCTTTGCCCGTCCTACCTTGTCTCCTACTACTGCCTACCAACAGGTTTAGGCTCTCGGGGCTGAGATTCTTCATAATCGCCCCTTTTCTGCGGATTTGGCTCAACAACACAAGCACTTCCAGGAGCTTCTGGTTGTGTGCTATCTTCTGCAGCTTCCTAACACTTATGATATGATCTGCCAACAAATTCTGGGTGAGGCAGGATCTCCTACCTTAGATGCCACCGCTGCCCGCATCACCGCTGTCACCTCTCTCCTTCAGCGCCCTCTTCTGCCCGCTCCTCCTCCACCGGACAACTGTGCTCACCAAACTCAGCGGTGTGGCTCTGGTAGCTGTAGTCACCAGTCCGACGGACATGCTCCTTCCCGCTGCCTCTACTCTCACTGTGGCCGCACCGACCACACTGTGGATCGCTGCTGGATGAAGCATCCCCATATTCTCCCCTCAGGTGACTCTTCCACCTCCTCTTCCAAGCCGTCTGCCTCCGTGGTCACATCATCAGGTAGTGACCACATAATGACTCAAGTTAAATGGCTTATCGACTCTGGTGCGACTAATCACATGACAGACAATCCTCAGTGCTTCTCTCTCCTCAAATAGCATGATCGGTTGCCCCCAGTCCTCATTGCAGACGGTTCTCCCTCCCCAGTTCATGGGTCGGGAGTGGTTCATGTTACTCCGTCTCTTCGCCTAGCGGACACTCTCTATGTGCCCAAGTTTTTCGTGAAATTTATTGTCAGTTACCTCTTTATGCAAGCAGATTCAGTGCTCTGTGATGTTTACTCTGACTTCTTGTTCTTTTCAGGATCCGAGCTCCCAACAGACAATTGCTACTGGGACTGAGAGCGTTGGCCTCTACTTTCTTGACAACTTTTCCGCCTTGTCCGCCTTCTCCTCTTCTTGTACGGATCTTTTCCAGTGGCCACTCCGCCTCGGTCATCCTCCTCCATGGCTTCTACATCAGCTTCTACCCCACCTCCCTCCTTCCAGTACTCCTCTCAACTGCGACGCTTGTCAGCTTGGTAAGCATCACTATTCATCCTTCCCGCCGAAGCAAGGTCGGGGTTCTACCCATCCATTTTATCTAGGCCACTCCAATGTCTGGGGACCTGCTCCTACCCTCACCATTGGTCGGGGTAGTTCTTATTTTGTTGCATTTATTGATGATTTTTCTGGATGTACTTGGGTGTATCTCTTACGAGATCGCTCTGAACTTTTTGATGTATGACTCTCTTTTTATCAATTAACACTACTAGAAAACTGACTTTTAGCCATTTGGCTAAAAGTCCAAAACCGTGTAAAGACTTTTAGCCAACGGACGTGGGCAATACGAGCGTTAAAAGTCCAAACCGTGGCTAAAAGTCCAAATCGTGGCTATACTGCTTTTAGCCAAAATAGTGGACTTTTATTTAATTGGCGTGGCTAAAAGTCATAACATAAAAAATTCAGCTTTTTGAAATAAATTCCTTACCTATCATTTCTGTGTAAACGCATGACTTTTTGCCACGGTTCAGAAACCGTGGCTAATACTAGACTTTTAGCCACGGTTCAGACTGGCTAAAAGTCTATTAGTGTGGCTAATACTCACTATTAGCCACGGTCCCAAAAGCCGTGGCTAAAAGCCATGTAGTGTAATTAAAACTCAATTTGGTGTTGTATTAAAACCTTTCGCTCAAATATTGCAAAAGAATATTTGAGTCATGCTTTTACCTCTTTCTGTGTGCAACATGACATTATTCATCAGACTAGCTGTGTTTATACCTCCCAGCAAAATGGGGTGGCGGAACGCAAAAACCATCACCTCCTCGATGTCGCTCGCACCTTGATGGCCCAGATGCATGTTCCTCGCTCCTATTGGGGCTATGCTATTCTCCTTTCCTGCTACCTCATCAATCGCTTTCCCTCCACGGTCCTCCATGGGCATACCCCATTCTCTATTCTATATCCGGGCTAGGTGCCTTTTCCTCTCCCTCTCCGGATCTTTGGGTGCACTGCCTTTGTGCATGCTCCATCTGCCACCCGTGATAAGCTCTCCCCTCGCTACACCAAATGCATCTTTCTGGGGTACTCCACCACTCAGAAAGGATATTGTTGCTTTGACCCCATTCTTCGTAAGAAGTTCGTCTTCGCTGACGTCACCTTCTTCGAGAATGCCTCCTACTTCTCGGATGACTCCTCTCTTCTTCCTCCGACTTCTGATACTCCTGCTGTCCCCTTCGTCCCCTTATCTCCTACTGTGGTCCCACCTCCTACACCGTCTCCGTCCACTCCTCTCCCTCCACCTCTCTCCCCCTCTTCTCTGCCACTGTATCCCTCCTCTCTAATGCCGTCGCCCTCTACTCCTCAACCAGCTCTCTCCGCCACAGATGCTCCGGATGCTGAGGGACCTGCCGACCTGGATCTTCCTATTGCTCTTCGTAAAGGGGTGCAGACGTGTACCCTGCACCCCCTTGCGGCTGTTGTTTCATATGATCGGCTTACCTCTTATCGCAAGGCCTTTACACTGGCTATCTCCCCCATTCCTACAAGGAGGCTCTTGCTATTCCTCATTGGAAGACGACCATGGATGAGGAAATGGCGACCCTCACTGAGCGGGGTACCTGGACTCTTGTTCCTCCTCCCTTCGGCACAGATGTTGTAGGATGCTGCTGGGTCTTTGTGGTCAAATTTGGCCCGAACGGCCATGTGGATCGTTATATGGCCCGCCTTGTTGCGAAGGGCTTTACTCAGACCTATGAGGTTAATTACTTTGACACCTTCTCTCCTGTGGCTCATCTCAGCACTATCCAGGTTCTCCTGTCTGTGGCGGTCAATAGAGATTGGCCTATTTCCTAGCTGGATGTCAAGAATGCCTTCCTTTATGGTGATCTTTAGGAGACCGTCTACATGGAGCAACCTCCTGGGTATGTTGCTCAGGGGGAGACACGAGTATGCTGGCTGAAGAAGGCAATCTATGGCCTCAAGCAGAGCCCTCAGGCTTGGTTTTACAAGTTCAACGACATCGTGGCAGCCGTGGGTTTTGCGTGAAGCTCTGCTGATCACTCTCTATTCATTCGCAAAACCTCCTCGGGACTGGTGGTTCTTACTGTGTACGTCGAATGATATTCTTATCACTGGCAATGACCAGGAAGGGGTAGCCTTGACAAAGCAGCATCTTTGTCAACATCTGGTAACGAAAGATATGGGCCCTCCGAAGTACTTTCTGGGGATTGAAATCTCTCGGAAGCCCAACTCCTCAGTCCTCTCCCAGCGTAAGTATGCTTTTGATCTATTAAAAGAGGCAGGGTTGACTGGAGCAAAACCTGCCCGATGCCCCATGGCAACTGGAGAAGACAAAACCTGGACAGATGATTCACCTCCTCTTTCAGATATTACGCGATACAGGCGTCTGGTTGGTAAGCTCATATATCTCACAGTTACCAGGGCCGACATTTCCTATGCGGTAAGCAAGGTGGGCCAATTCATGCAAGCTCCTAGGGAGTGCCATCTACAGTCCGCCTTGCGGATCTTGGAGTATGTCAAAGAAGCGCCTGGGAAAGGATTACTCATTCATAAGAATGGTCATCTGAGGGTTGAAGCATACTCAGATGCGAGTTATGTTGATGACAAAGGGGATCACAAGTCCACCTCGGGTTTTTTCACCTTTGTTGGTGGAAATCTAGTGAGCTAGAAGAGCAAGAAGCAGTCTGTTGTTTCCAGGTCCAGTGCAGAAGTGGAGTATCGTAGTATGGCGTCGACCACTTGTGAGTTAAAGTGGTTACGGTCTCTCATGCTGGATTTAGGAGAGGTCTACAACCATCCTCTACCTATGTTCTGTGATAACAAGGCTGCCATAAACATCTCCAAGAATCCAGTCTTCCATGAAAGAACCAAGCATATTGAGGTCTACTGTCATTTCATTCGTGAAGAGATTTTGAAGTAACAAATTTGCACTCCCTTCATCACTTCTGATAAAGAGCTGGATGACATCTTCACCAAGCAAGTATCCGCCTCATTTCGTCATATTTGCGACAAGCTAGGCATGATCGATATATATGCTCCAGCTTGAGGGGGAGTGTTGGAGTTGGTGACCGGGCAGTCTGGCGGTCTATCTTGGCGGGTTGAAGACCGCGTGGTAGGCTATTTCCCTTTAGTGCTTTGGTTGATGGGATGTTGCTGTCTGGAGTCTAAGAGGTCTAGCGGTTTGTCGCAGGCATCTTGGAGACTTGGCGGTCTAGCGGTCTCCCATGACAACTTCTCTCTCTTTAGTGGTAGCCAAGAGGTTAGCCCTTCTCATCTAATTGCGCGTCTTGTGCAGGTTGTTTTTGAATAGTCGTTTAGTCTTGTATTTTTTTAGTCCCACATCTCTAGTTTGTATTCTCTTCCTTCTCCTCTATTCTATAAAAGGGAGGCCATACCTTTGTAATACACACATTTTTTGGATAATAAAATTTCTGTTAATCCACTTCCGGTTTGTTCTTGTTCGTTTCTAACACTAATATAGTGCGGGGAAGGGGCACTGCTGCCCCGAGTAAGGGGTGGTGTCGTAATAATTTAGTCAGCTTTAGGTGACCGTTGACTTGTTTTGCCACCTTTTGGTGGATTGTTCTTATGCAGGAACATGTGAGACAAGTGGCAAGTAGCGGGCGAAAGCCCTTGTTACTATGTTGTCCCTTGAAGGCCAAAGCGAAGTGTTTTCCTTTACAACTTTTATGTGTGGCCGGCCTGGGTGCCGAAGTCTGTAAAACACTTATTATTTATGTAAATAGTTGTAAGGCCATAAGGCCGAGACTTTTTGTCTATTCTTACTTTCATTCCTGCTTTGGGCTTTAGTGGACATTCATGTTTTTTGATGGTTTCTTTCAACTTCAACTTATTTAAAAGCTTCCACTAGAAAGCTCTGTGTTAGGATTCAAAATTTTATTACAGTAATTTGGTATAAATATGTAACTCCACTAACTGTCCGTGGAATATGACGTAGGGCCCCGGCTGGACCTTCTATTATATTCCATGTGAAGGATGGGGGTGTTATAATTTGGTATCAGACTACGGTTTCGGTCTTTCTTATGAGAATTCGTGGATGAATTCTTTTATGAAGTGGTGAGCACGGGTATGTGCATCATCGTTATAACATGAAAGGAACCCTTGAATGTCCACTTAGGAATGAAAATACACATGTTTGAGGATCTTACGTGTTCCTACGATTACTTTTTGCAATTTTTTGGTCACTTAATGGTGCATTCTACAAATATAGGTGACCAGGAGTGGTGTTGGACAATAAGAACGTTCGCACTCTGCGAAAAGAAGTACACCTAGTGACGTGCTTGAAACTGTTAAATATGTGCCCTTAAAGCCATCTTTTGTATTATGATTGTTTTGTAGAAACAATTTATCTTCTAAAGGCAAGACTTATTTGATTATGCATTTATTATATCCAGAAATTATTGTACAATAATGCATGATTGGGTCCATAGGAACAATGGTGATTATAACCTATTCTTGAGAAGTCAAGTATATTGTGATGAGCTTTTGATAATTCAATGTTTCTTAAATATCCCTAGTAAATGGACTATTGATGGGACATCAATAGTCTAGTTAAGACTAGTGTGCCCTTTGTTTCCCTTCTTAGGGATGACGAGTCACAAGTCAGTGACATGAGATGTCTAAATAAAGGGCACAGGTGCTTGTTGGACAAGTTCACTGGAAGTAACCTTTTTGGTGATCATCGACATGGAAGCTTATTGTTGTCAATCGATGGATTACTTAGTTGTGACTATATAGATTGATCCTTATTACCTGAAGCACAATCATCACTCATGACTGAATTACTATGCACTCAAGAGACCATATGGTACTTCCTCTAGCCATGAGGAGGATCCGGTTCAAATGGTCATAGTCACTAAGTCATGGAGTGAGATGTATACGAGATATGGGAATACATCCGTCTATCTATGCAATAGATTTGATGTCCTATGAGATCCAAATTGATATAAGCATAAATCCTTGGCCAAGGTAGATAATAGAGATGAAAAGGGCTTCATCTTCTTAATGCTTATTTTTTTTACTGGATTGATATAGTTATCAAGCGCGAGGGTATTGACTCTTTCCGTGACCTTTTGCTTGACCAGGACATGTAAGGATGTTAGGATCTTACTATATTCTTTGTCACATACTGAATTATGTTCTATTAGATGATGAGCATTTTTGGCGTCTCATTCACCACTATCTGGGGGCCATGATACATTGCTAGATTTCAACTATGGTCTGCATAAGTGATCATTGATGGGGACATCAATGTCATCTAATGTGCTAAGTTGTTAGCCATCACTGAATGATTAGTGTAATCATCCTCTTTGCTGCCAGTTTAGTGGGGACCTAAATAGGTTACACACCAATACCTATATACGAGAATTGCAATTGGATTATATCAACTACTAAGGATTAGTAGTCATGTTCTATGTCTAAGTGTTAGACATTAATGAGCTGTAGGACTATGGGAGGGAATAACATCCCTCATTAGTTCCTTAAGGCCCATTAAACTAAACAAAGATGTAATAAGGATTATATATCTTCAGAATTTGGCAAGACTAAATAAAGTATATTAATTAATATGATTATTTAATTTACTTTATTAAAGTTGATTAATATCATTAATTAATTTGATTAATTTTAATCTTGGTCATGACATAATTAGTTGATGAGATCAATTTATCATGCCATGCTTGGTTAATTAAATGGATGATGTCCATTTAATCATAAAGCATATAATATAAAGTATAAAGCAAATGCTTTATGCTTTATGCTTTTTTGCTTATATGGAAAAAACACTTTAGAAGTTGTCTTTTGCTTTATGACAAATGAGATCTTTTTGGAGGGAAATTTGAAGAGATAAAGAGAGGTCTTTTTGGATAAAGACTTGGCCATCTCATCACTTGATGAGATGATATTTTCGGCCAAGGAAGTGGAAGAAAGTTTCTCCTTCATCCCTCCTATCTACTTCTCACTCATTTGAGAAAGGAAGTGTGCTAGCATAGTCCATTGTTGGCAAAGGTTGCCTACCTCGTTGGTGGTGTGTCTCATTTAGAGGCTCTACCCTTTATGGAGCTCCGTCCATATCTCATCAAATGATCTTGAATCAGAGAAACATCGGAGCTTGAAGTCGTTCACGACGACCATTGATAAAAGCGTCGCGAAGGTATAATAATATATCGAATGTGATGGTTTCTTTATATGCTTTTGCTACGATCTGTTGATATCGTAGTTCTTATTATATTACACTTGCCCTATTATGATTGTAACATAGCCTTCAAACCGTTTCCGTTATTGGGAAAGTTTCCGATTTGAATCGAAATTCTCCCAAAATTTCCTTTCATCTGGTATCAGAGGGAGGTTGTATGGCTATGTTGCATTTATTTGAGAATGATGCTCTTTAGAGAAATGTTCTCTTTAAGTCAATACAATTTTTTTGTTTTCTTGTGTTGAATAGTTTTGTATGAGTTAATGGTCATTAGGTTTTCTCCTTTTATTATTGTATCTGAGATATGTATGATGTAATAAATGTGGGTATGTATCCACTAGTTTTATTTGTTATAATTTGTAATTACACGTAAGGGTATTTAAGTTCTAAGGTTTTATTTTTGATGGAGCCCTTGAAGACTACATTCTCGGTATCTTCAATTTGGAGAGGCATGAAGATGGACTTGGAGGACCATTATTGATGGCGTTTTCGTTCAGTGCTTGATCCATGAGATTGTTGTATATTCTATTCTGCATGGTTTGTCACTTTTCTTAGAGCAATTAAGAGAATTTATCTGGGCAATAAAATCTCTTAATTGCACCTTGGCCATTAGCTTCATATTTTTGTGCTTTATTCATTGGATGCATGTTCTGAGTTTTTTTATCCAAGTAATTTATTTTTATATTAGATATAATGTTCAATGATTTCTTATAAAACTCTTCTTATGTATTAAATACATTTCTAAATATGAATATATATTTTATGATTTTGTATATGCATATATATGATATATGTGTATACTTTAAACTAAATTTGAAATCTCCTATTTATTTTATTATTAAGTGGAAATGGGTTTTTCGATCCGTGGCCTTCCTTTATAGTGATAGAGTCCATCTACACACTTTTGACATACCTTCATGGTTAATTGGGGTTTGATCATTGTGGTGGTGATGTGAGGATGTCATGCATAAGATGTTGTGGGTTGAGTATTGTTCATTTCCAATAACTGTTAGGTGAGGGGATGTTCAATCTCTCAATGCTACTTGATGGTAAAGGGTCATCACTTAACTATCAATATATTTCCAATAACTGTTAGGTGAGGAAATATGTTCTAGAGGCCATAATTTGATGGATATTTACATAAGATGTAATGAATGAGATTCAGTCACCAAAATATGTGATCATCAATAACTGTTAGGTGAGGTGATTACATAAGTTGATGAGACTTCCGTCCCCGCTGATTACATAAGTTGATGAGACTTCCATCCCCGCTAAGGGAATTTGATATTCTCCGTCTCCCATTTTAGGAGTATGAGATTTAAAGACTTTTTAGTGGAAGTAAAAATCCCCTGTCTTCTATGCTTGAGAAGCACACTCTTAATGGGCATAACTTTCTAGACTAGTTAATGAACATAAAGATAGTTCTCAATTATGAAAAATTAACCTATGTTCTTAATGAGCAACCCCCTGCATCACTACCCTCTGGATTAACAGAAGATGAGAAGGAAACATTTGAGAAGTGGAAAGATGATGATTTAAAAGTTAGATCATACATGCCCGCTTCTATGAATGTGGACTTCAAAGGCAACACCATGAGATGGAAAATGCTAGAACCATCATCTTGTATTTACAAGAATTGTATGATAAGAGTGGTAGGGCCATCAGATATGATGTGTCCAAGGCACTATTTCATTACAGAATGATAAATGGGGCGTCTGTCCATAATCATGTCATAAAGATGATTGAGTATATTGAAGAACTAGGTAGATTGGGTCTAGCCATGGATCACGAATTGAGTATAGATCTTGTGCTACAATCACTACCAGATTCTTTTTCTGACTTTGTCCTAAACTTCCACATGAATAAGTTGTAGGCAACTCTTTCTGAGTTACTCAACATGCTTATTGTGGCCAAAAAGGATTTGAAAAAGAATGGTGGTGCAACTGCACTGATAATGAAAGGAGGGAAATCATCTTTCAAGGGCAAGAAAGTTGTCAAAAGAATGATGAAAAAGCCAGGTAAAAGGAAAGTGAACAGTAAGAAAGATTAAAAAGGAAAGTGTTTTTTCTATGATGTCCCTGGACACTGGAAAAGGAACTGCAGAAAGTACCTTGCTAGTTTGAAGGATAAACCCAAGACCACACCTTCTGAAGGTACAATACTTATTCTCTCTCATATTGATCTAAATGTTAGATTAGAATCTGACACTTGGGTTCTAGATTCTGGTGCAACTACTCATATTTGTATGAATGCGCAGGATCTGGAGAGAAGTCGGATGCTGGAGCCAAATGAAGTATTCCTCATTGTTGGAAATAGAGCAAGGGTTGTTGCTATCACTATAGGAGACTATCATCTTCATTTAGCATCTGGGTATGTTATCATTTTGTGAGATTGTTTAGTCTTTAAGAATGTCTTTAAGAATCTCATTTCCATTCCAAAACTTTTGAAGGAGAATTATGAATTTTCTTTTAAAGACAATTATTGTTGCATTTATTTCAAATCTAAACGTGTAGGTTATGGAAATATGATTGGCAATCTATTTATGATAAGAACTAGTAATGAGATTACTAATATTGAGCATACATCAAATTTAATAGTGACTAAGAGACTTTGAGATGACCTTAATCACTTTTATCTCTGGCATTTAAAGCTTGGTCATATTGGAAAAGATCACATTATAAAGTTAGGAAAAGAAGGATTTATTGATCCATCAGGTTTTGAACCTTACTTAACTTTTGAAGCATGTCTCTATGGGAAAATGACTAAAGTATCTTTTACTAGTCAGAGTATCCCGGTTGATCAATTATTAGGACTCATACATATTGATGTGTGTGGTCCTATTTTAGAGTCATCTTGGGGAGGGTATAACTACTTTGTGACCTTTACCGATGATCTTTCACGGTATGGCTTTGTGTACCTTCTAAAGCACAAGTCTGAAGTCTTTGAAGTGTTCAAGGAGTTTATATTAGAAGTAGAGAAACATAAAGGTATGAGCATTAAGGCTCTTTGATCAGATCGAGGAGGTGACTATCTTAGCTCTGATTTTCTTAGTTATCTTAAAGATAATGGAATATTATCCCAATGGACACCACCTGACACTCTTAAGCATAATGGAGTCTCTGAAAGAAGAAATCAGACCTTATTGGATATGGTCCGATCCATGATTGGTTATACTGATCTACCTATTTTCTTATGGAGTCATGCCCTGGAGACGACTACCTTCATCTTAAATAGGGTACCTTCTAAATCTATTTCTACTATCCCATATGAGATGTGGAATGGTAGAAAGACAAATCTTAATTTTTTAAGAATTTGGGGATGTCCTGCCTATGTTAAGAAACTCAAGGTGGACAAGTTAGAAGAAAGATCTTCTTTATATAGATTCATTGGTTATCCCAAAGAAACTATGAGATATTGTTTCTTCCATACCACTGATCAAACTACTTCTGTTAATATGCCTGCTATATTTTTTGAAAGACAGTTTATCCAAGAAGGCAGTGCTGGGAGAAAAATTGACTTGTATGAACAAGTCAAAGAAATAACCACTGAGCCTACATCTAACGAGATCCCTATTCAAGTGGGATATTATTCTAATACATGTCCTCTTAGAAGGAGCACTAGAGAGTCCCATACTCCAGAACGTTATGGTCTCATGCATGATGCAGTTGAGTCACTATTCCTTGTTGAGGATAGTGATCTTAAAGACCCTAAAAACTATGAGGAAGCAACATGTGATGTTGATTCTGGAAAATTGCTTGAAGCCAGGAAATTAGAAATGGACTCTATATATTCTAACAAGGTTTGGAATCTTGTAGATCCTCCAAAAGGTATTATACCTATTGGATGCAAATGGATCTATAAGAGAAAAATTAGATGCTGATGGTCACATTGTAATATACAAAGCAAGACTTGTGGCAAAAGGTTATCGTCAAAGACAAGGTGTTAACTATGATGAAACCTTTTCACCTGTAGCTATGCTTAAGTCCATTAGAATTTTACTTGCTATTGCATCATACCTAAATTATGAGATAATTTAGATGGATGTCATGACTGCCTTCTTAAATAGGATACTCTCTAAGGATATCTATATTGAACAACCTGAGGGATTTTTTATTCCTAGTGTCACTCCAAAGGTATGCAAGTTGCATAAGTCCATTTATGGACTAAAGCAATCTTCCAAAACATGGAACATGAGATTTGATGAAATTATCAAAATGTTTGGTTTCATTCAACATCCTGATGAACCATGTGTGTATAAGAAGACCAATGGGAGTACTCTCATTTTCCTTATACTTTATGTAGATGACATTCTCATTTTTGGAAATGATCTGAATTTTCTCTCTTCTATTAAGTCATTCCTTTTTGAGCAATTCTCTATGAAGGATTTGGGAGAGGCTTTCTACATTTTAGGAATTAAGATTTATAGAGATAGATCTAGAAGGCTTATAGCCCTATCTCAATTGTCTTATATAGACAAAGTTCTAAATAGGTTTAGGATGCAGAACTCTAAGAGAGGATTGTTACCATTCTCTCATGGAGTACATCTCTCTAATAAAATGTGTCCTTCCACACTTGAAGAGATTAAGTATATGGAAAATGTTCCTTATGCTTCTGCAGTAGGTAGCATAATGTATGCTATGCTTTGTACTAGACCGGATATTACCCATGTTATAAGTGTTACAAGAAGATATCAGGCAAATCTAGGAGAAACTCATTGGACAACTATAAAGAACATACTTAAGTACTTAAGAAGGACTAAATATATGTTTTTAGAATATGGAGGAGGTGAACTTGGTATAAAAGGTTATACCGATTCAGATTTTTCAACTGATGTAGATGATAAAAAATCTATTACGGGGTATATTTTCATTATGAATGGAGGAGCAGTGTATTGGAAGAGTTCCAAGCAAGAGATCACTGCTGCATCAACCTGTGAGGCAGAATACGTTGTTGCATGTGATGCTACAAAGGAAGCTGCATGGATGAAGAAATTCATCTCAGAGCTTGGAGTGGTTCCTCGTATTGAATAACCCATTGACTTGTTGTGTGATAACATTGGGGCTATAGCTAAGGCTAAGGAACCTAGGTCTCATCAGAAGTCTAAGATCATTAAAAGGCGCTTCCATATCATCAGAGAGATCGTCAAGCGTGGCGACATTCTTGTGCAGAAAGTACCTATGTTAGAGAACGTAGCAGATCCACTGACGAAGTCATCAAAGTTGTAACTTTTTGAAAGACATCTCCAAGAGATGCGGTTGTAAATTAAACCTGAGTGGCTTTAGTACAAGTGGGAGATTGTTAGATATGTGCCCTTAAAGCAGTCTTTTGTATTATGATTGTTTTGTAGAAACAATTTATCTTCTAAAGGCAAGACTTATTTTATTATGCATTTATTATATCCAGACATTATTGTAAGATAATGCATGATTGGGTCCATAGGAACAATGGTGATTATAACCTATTCTTGAGAAGTCAAGTATATTGTGATGAGCTTTTGATAATTCAATGTTTCTTAAATATCCCTAGTAAATGAACTATTGATGGGACATCAATAGTCTAGTTAAGACTAGTGTGCCCTTTGTTTCCCTTCTTAGGGATGACGAGTCACAAGTCAGTGACATGAGATGTCTAAATAAAGGGCACAGGTGGTTGTTGGACAAGTTCACTGGAAGTAACCTTTTTGGTGATCATCGACATGGAAGCTTCTTGTTGTCAATCGATGGATTACCTAGTTGTTACTATATAGATTGATCCTTATTACCTGAAGCACAATCATCACTCATGACTGAATTACTATATACTCAAGAGACTATATGGTACTTGCTTTAGCCATGAGGAGGATCCAGTTCAAATGGTCATAGTCACTAAGTCATGGAGTGAGATGTATGCCAGATATGGGAATATATCTATCTGTCTATGCAATAGATTTGATGTCCTATGAGATCCAAATTGAGATAAGCATAAATCCTTGGCCAAGGTAGATAATAGAGATGAAAAGAGTTTCATCTTCTTAATGCTTATTTTTTTACTAGATTGACATAGTTATCAAGCGTGTGGGTATTGATTCTTTTCGTGACCTTTTGCTTGACCAGGACATGTAAGGATGTTAGGATCTTACTATATTCTTTGTCACATACTGAATTAGGTTCTATTAGATGATGAGCATTTTTGGCGTGTCATTCACCACTATCTGGGGGCCATGATACATTGCTAGATGTCAACCATGATCTGCATAAGTGATCATTGATGGGGACATCAATGTCATCTGATGTGCTAAGTTGTTTGCCATCACTGAATGATTAGTGTAGTCATCCTCTTTGCTACCAGTTTAGTGGGGACCTAAATAGGTTACACACCTATACCTATATACGAGAATTACAATTGGACTATCAACTAATAAGGATTAGTAGTCATGTTCTATGTCTAAGTGTTAGACACTAATGAGCTGTAGGACTATGGGAGGGACTAGCATCCCTCATTAGTTCCTTAAGGCCCATTAAACTAAACAAAGATGTAATAAGGATTATATCTCTTCAGTATTTGGCAAGACTAAATAAAGTATATTAATTAATATGATTATTTAATTTACTTTATTAAAGTTGATTAATATCATTAATTAATTTGATTAATTTTAATCTTGGTCATGATATAATTAATTGATGAGATCAATTTGTCATGCCATGCTTGGTTAATTAAATGGATGATGTCCATTTAATCATAAAGCATAAAGTATAAAGTATAAAGCAAATGATTTATGCTTTTTTGCTTATATGGAAAAAGCACTTTAGAAGTTGTCTTTTGCTTTATGCCAAATGAGATCTTTTTGGAGGGAAATTTGAAGAGAGAAAGAGAGGTCTTTTTGGATAAAGACTTGACCATCTCATCACTTGATGAGATTATATTTTCGGTCAAGGAAGTTGAAGAAAGTTTCTCCTTCATCCCTTTTTTCTCCTTCTCACTCATTTGAGAAAGGAAGTGTGCTAGCATAGTAAATTATTAGCAAAGGTTGCCTACCTCATTGGTGTTGTGTCTCATTTAGAGGCTCTATCATTTGTGGAGCTCCGTCCATATCTCATCAAATGATCTTGAACCGGAGAAACATCGGAGCTTGAAGCCGTTCACGACGCCCTTTGATAAAAGCATCGCGAAGGTATAACAATCTATCGAATATGATGGTTTCTTTATATGCTTTTGCTATGATCTGTTGATATCATAGTTCTTATTGTATTGCACTTGCCTTATTATGATTGTAACATAGCCTTCGAACCATTTTCGTTATTGGGAAAGTTTCCGATTTGAATCAAAATTCTCCCACATTTTACTTTTAGCAACCCCTCCTTCGGCAGAGATGATAAGACTTGTGGCTGAGGCGGTGTTTGCGATGATAAATGCCCAGCTAGGGAGGCAAGCACAAACTCCTGCCCCTATCGTGGAGTAGGTCCCGCTTTATACGACAGAGCCTAGAGTGGTGGAACAAGTAGTTGTAGATCCTTTAGTGCCAAGAAGAGCGACAGAAAAACAACTCAAACATGTGATGAGCTTCAATCCTCCAGTGTTTTTGGGGACTGGAACCCCAACCCAGGCCGAGGATTGGCTCTCTCGTTTTAAGAGAGTCTTGATGGCAACTGAGATAGAGGAATGGCAGAAAACATCCATAGCCACCTTCTGCTGGATGGAGAGGCGAGACTGTGGTGGGAAGAGTTGGAGCTGCATCTCTTGGTTGGAAGAAAACTCACCGATGTCTCGGTGGAGGAGTTCTCGAGGTTATTCCTGGCTAGATACCTCCCCTCGGCACAGGGGATCGACATGGAGAATCAGTTCCAGATACTAATATAGGGAGAAAGTAGCATGGATGAGTATCTCCATGAGTTCATGAGGTTGGGACGTTATGCTGGCATTACTTTTGCCGAAGAGGAGCATAAGACCAACCGGTTCTATGAGGGTTTACGTGATGATTTAAGGCTACTGCTCTCTGGGACCATGATATAGGGTTTCCTAACTCTGGTCAATATTGCCCGATCTCTGGAGAAAGATGTGAAGAGAGTTCAAGAGAAGACGGACTCAAGCTTGAAGAAGTCGGAGTTCAAGATGCCGAGCTTGTCAAAGTATGGGTTTCGTAAGTGGAACAAGAAGGCGAGGAATTTGGGTACTGCCCCACCTTCAGGTGTGTCTGGAGTCACTACAGTGCAAAGCCCGATTACTTGCTATAATTGTGGCAAGTAGGGACACATCGCCCGAGACTGTTGGAGTGGGTGCCTGAAGTCAGAAAATAAGCCTGGAGCATCTTATGAGGAGAAGGAATGGCGGTCGAGTCAACCGCATCCCACTACGCTCCCGCCCAGCCTAGAGTTTACAACCTTGGCCAACATGAGGCCATAAAGCAGGCTAATGTGGTGACATATATGAGTTAATTAATAACACTTTTAGCTCTATATACTTGTTGCCTTTTGCGTGTTAGCTTTTGACTTATTGTGCTAGGCTTTATTTTGATCTTTAATTGTCCGGCGAGAGCTATTTTCGATACGGGAGCTTCACACTCCTTTTTGTCTGAGGAAGTTGTATCGCGCATAAGAGTACCTTCTTCGATGACAAGGGATAAATTGGATGTGTTGCTGTCTAACAGATTTTCTATAGGCGCGGATAGAGTTTGCTGCATAAAGGTACGAATTGGGAGCCAAGAGTTTGACTTACAAGCGTCACTACAACCGATAGTGGAGTTTGATGTGATCTTTGGCATAGACTGGCTCTCAGAGCAGTGTGCATACATTGATTGCAATCGCAAGGTTGTCAGACTGGGAGTGGATATAGAGCGTGATACAACTTTCTCTAGCATGAGGGGATCGAGCAAGACTTTGATGTCTGCTCTCCAGGTGGTTAAGAAAGTTCATAGTGGTGCAGAGCTATTTTTCACTTTAGTGGAGACTTTGATGCCCAAGCCAGGTCTGGATAGCATCCCAGTCGTATCAGAGTTTCCTGACATTTTTCCTGAAAATCTCCCTGGAGCTCCACCTCAGCGAGAGATCGAATTCACCATCGAGCTAGTGCCAGGTGCCAAGCCTGTATAATGCTCCCCGTACTGCTTAGCGCCTAAGGAGATGGCAGAATTGAAGGTACAGCTTTAAGAGCTATTAGATCAAGGGTATATGCATCCAAGTTCGTCTCCTTGGAGCGCGCCAATCCTTTTTGTTAAGAAGAAGGACGAGAGTTTATGATTGTGTATTGATTACCGAGAGTTGAATAAGCTGACAGAGAAGAATAGATATCTGATCTCGAGGATTGATGATCTGTTTGATGAGCTAGTTGGGTCGACTGTGTACTCAAAACTAGATTTTAAATCTGTGTACTATCAGTTGAGAATAAGGGAAAGTCACATTCCCAAGACGGTTTTCAGCACACGTTATGGGCATTAAGAGTTCACCGTCATGCCGTTTGGGCTGACAAATGCGCCATCCATGTTTATGGATTTGATGAACAGGATGTTCAGAGAGTACTTGGACCAGTTCGTGATAGTTTTCATCAATGATATACTAGTGTACTCACAGTGCGAGGATGATCATTTAAACCATCTTCATATGGTATTGGAGACCCGAAGGAGGAACCAGATGTATGCCAAGTTCTCCAAATGTGAGTTTTGGCTGTCCTCGGTAGCATTCCTTGGTCATGCTGTTAGTGGAGAGGGAATTGCGGTTGATCCGGTGAAGATAGTTACGATACGGGAGTGGCCTGTGTTGTCTTCTGTGGTGGAAGTCCGCAGTTATTTGGGGCTTACCGGCTATTATAGGCGCTTTGTGGAGAACTTCTCGCGGATAGCATTTCCCCTCACTAATCTGACAAGGAAGGATCAGAAGTTTGTTTGGTCGTCGGAGTGCGCACAAGCTTTTGAAGAACTAAAGTGTCATCTGACCACGAAGCCTATCTTATGTTCGTCATGTGATCAGAGGGCTATGAGATTTACAATGACGCCTCTTGAAGTGGATTAGGTTGTGTTCTACTTTAGCACGGGAAGGTGATAGCCTATGGATCGCGCCAGTTGAAGGTGCATGAGAGGAATTACCCGGTCCATGATTTGGAGTTGGCGGCCATGGTATTCACTCTAAAGCTTTGGAGGCATTATCTGTATGGGGTAAAGGTCGATATCTATTTAGATCACAAGAGCCTGAAGTATCTGATAGATCAGAAAGACCTGAACATTCATTAGTGAAGGTGGATGGAGTTCCTCGGGGACTACACCTACAAGATTCATTATATTCCCGGGAAGGGGAACGTCGTGGTAGATGCTTTGATCCATAGGACACCTGCACAAGCCAATTAGCTACAGATGTACGACGAGCGGCTTATTCGGGATTTGGAGGCCTTAGAAATCTCTTGTGTTGATAAGGGATTTAGTGCAAACACATGTTTGAGTGGGACAAAGGTTCAATATGACCTCGCAGACAGGATTTGGTAGGCCTTAGAGTTGGACGTGAGCTTGAAACATCACTGGGCGGAAACCGTTGATGGATCTAATGACCAGTTCTCTATCGACGATGGCCTTTTGTGGAAAGGCAGACGATTGTGCGTCACCAATGTGGGGAAGTTGCGAGAAGAATTGTTGTACGAGGCGCATTTCTAAAGTATTCGATTCACCTTGGGAGCACCAAGATGTTCAAGGATATGAAGAAACTTTTCTAGTGGCCCGGTCTGAAGAAAGACATAGCGTTATATGTGATGAAATGTCAGACGTGTGCCTTAGTAAAGTTCGAATGCAAAAAGCCTGGCGGATTCCTAAAGTCCTTACCTATACCGGAGTGGAAATTTGATGAAATCTCCATTGATTTCATGCACGGCTTACCGAGATCGTACAAGGGGAACGACACCATTTGGGTGGTTGTTGATCATTTAATGAAGATGTCACACTTCATACCCAATAGGAAGGATGATTCAGTGGAGAAGCTTTATATGGACAACATATTCCATTTGCACGGCATACCCCAGAGCATCGTTAGTGACCATGATGGTCGGTTCACATCCAACGATTGGAGGCTCATTCATCAGTTGTTGGGTACCAAGTTGAACTTCAGCACGACTTTTCACCTACATACAGATGGTCAGACTAAAAGGGTGAATAGGACAATCGAAGATATGCTTCATATGTGTGCTTTGGATTTTGGTAAAAGGTGGGAGGACAATCTTTTAATGATTGAGTTCGCGTACAATAACAGCTACCAAGCCAGCATTCAGATGTCGCCTTTTGAGGCTATGTACGGTAGGAGGTGTCGTACTCTGTTGTCTTGGGTAGAAATGAGAGATTCAAAGATGTACAAGCGAAGGGATGTTGAAGATGCTAATTCAACGATACGGTTGATTCGAGAACGGCTACTGATTGCTCAAGATAGGCAGGCCAAGTACTAACATGCCAAGCATCAGAACGTGGAGTTTGCGGTGGGCGGTTGGGTATACCTCAAGATAAAACCGTTTAAAGGCGTATCAAGGATTCGAAGCTTAAACAAGCATTGTCCGAGGTATGTTGGGCCTTTTGAGATTTTGGAGCGTGTTGGTGAAGCCGCCTATTGTTTGGCTCTTTGAGTGGAGTTGAGCAGTTTGCATGATGTATTTCACATCTCAGTGTTGCGGAAGGCTCTTCAAGAGCCTACTCAAGTGATTGCTGCGAATCCGGTGTCGGTCGACAGTGGGTTGATGAAAAAGGTCAAGCCCATTCGGATCGAGGATGTAGAGGTCAAGCAGCTACAGAACAAATCCATTAAAATATTCAAGATCCTTTGGGACAACTATGGCTGAAAAGAGCTTTTTTTGAGCTTTTTCTCTAAGGTAATCGGTTATACTGTTTTCTTTTTATATTTTCCTATAACGTCATATTTCAGGATGAAATTTCTTTGAGTGGGGGAGATTTGTAACGCCCCATATTCCTTAAGGCAGGAAATAGTTCTCTGAGGTTATCGCACGACGGTAGATAGTTACCACACGACAGTAGCTGGGGAATTAATCTAACAGAACTCTCGGGTAGCTATCGCCCGATGATAGTGATACCACCGACGATTGCTAGGTCAATTTAATTGATAAGGCTCTTGGGATACTACAATGCGACGGTAGTCGATAGCGCGTGGCGATAGCAACGGGTGTCGTGTCGTAACTGACAACGGTTATCGCGCAACATTAGCGTCCTATAGCGCGAGGATAGTGAAACTGTAATGATGTGTCCATGTGGCGGCCTGTGGTTGGCTGGCCTGGGCAGTTACACGTGAAACGAGAAGGTACCATGTGGCTGTAGCTAGTTATCGCGCAGTGGTAGCTTAGTTTATATGGCTGGTTCGGCAGTTTTCACTTCATTTCTATTGTAGTTGAGGACTTGGATGAGGTATATCCTATGGCCATGAGCTGAGTTGAACCTTGATCTTTATATTGAAGGGATGAATGATGGAGTCCACTGCTTAGAGTTATTTAAAGTCCCTACGGGTAGCAGTGAGGGGCTAGTGAGGTAATTGAGGTGAACTATCACCTATGTTAAATATGGACCCTTGCGTGCCCTGGAGCACAACGTTGGTTATAATGTAAGGGACCTGGTTGGAGCCCTTGAATGTGTGATGGCATGATAAATGTGAATGGCCTGGGTTGGGTGTGTGTATTGACAGGAGGCAAGGATCTTATAAAGAGGACTTTGTGGCAGGTCTACGGGCTTTCTAGTCGTCCCACCGACGGGAGCTGACAGTTAGACATTGGGCGGTTGGGCTTGGTCCTTCGGTGCTCACTCCTGAAGGCTCCTTCCATGCCAATGGACGGTTGGGCTATGTTCTTCGGTGATACGCTTCCGAAGACCCTTTCCGTGTAAATTATTGTCCAATTGGGTTGTGTTCTTGGTGCACATCTACCCAAGACCCCTTCTAAGCAGTAGTACGTAGGGGCTTCGTTGTTGTGTTCTTAGCGTTGTGGCATACGGAGGCCTAGGCTTGGCAGTGTGAATGCCCGCATTGTATTAGAGATGCCCGCTCTACTATCACTATTTGGCCACAACGGAAGATGCCTGAGAGGTTAGCTATCTGCTCGTAAAGTGAGAACTAAGGTCTATGTCGGCATAGCAAGTGTACGTGTTTGTGAGCATGAGTGAGTTAGCATATTGCATTCATATCATAACATTGGATTGCACCGCATGAGATCCTCATCATATAAATTTGTATGGAAACTTTTATATGATGATTTACTTTGATGTACCCGATCCTTAACTTATAAATTTGTATGAGTATTTTTATAAATTAAATTAAATACTATTCTTATGATTAATATGCTGTTAGTGTAGATTGCCAATTACTTATTGCTGATTACTATTCAAACTTACTTAGTTTAAATATGCAATTACATACATATGTGAACTGCTGATTATAACGCTCTTGTCATTTGTTGATTATATACTTCTACTATATTGAGCTCCTCCTCCTCCGCTCGGTGCCAAAGAGTTGTTGGGGTGAGCGAATGTGATAGCCACTTAGTCTTTATGACTAGCGGCTGTTACATCTACCATTTTAGGAGGATACCTCGCAGAAGGAGAAGAAACATTGCCTTGTGCAGGAGGATATCTAGGCTAGTGAGACAGTGCCTGATACGACGATACCTTCACTTCCTTCTATGACCGACGTGAGTTTGGGCGTTATGTTGTAGCCTTCGGGCAGTGTTTTGTTGTACTCTGATATTAAAGAAGCTGATGTAGCTTCTTATTATTGATGAACTATTTTTGGACGTTTACTTATGTGATATTATGACTTCGGTGTTCTTCTTTTGGTTGGATTGGCATTATGATATCGGATTTACCGACAGGATAGGCATCTTATGGTACAGATTAGCCCGTGCACTGATGTTACCACAAGGCGACTATTCTGGGAATAAGACTCTCCTCGGTCATGTCATGTGTTCCGGGAGGGGGGTCTTACATTGGTTTTGTCCTCGTCCATCACATGGGCTGAAGGTTTCGTGATGATGACTGGATGGCGATGCCTGCGGTTGTTGTGGAAAGTTTGTGCTGACGACAAATTCTCATGATGTGGAGTGATGTTCTGCCCCCTTGTCTCGACTTTGTGGAAGTGCCTGCGGGTTGGCTGCTACTAGAAGATGCAGAAGGACATTGTGTCCATTTCCACTCTACGACTTGGAGTTATTCAGTGTTTATTCCTACAAGGAGCTGAGGCGGAGCTTCTGGAGGCGGAGGCCTCCGATGGTGTATGTGCCTTGATGTTGCAATGGTGTTAGCTTTCACATTTGTAAAAAATTAGAGGCCCTAGGCCTATGAATGGAGCGAGGTCAAATAACTGAGCGTTATCAAAGATGATAGATATGAAGGTAGGTTCGTTGTGGCAGGATACACACACTATTGAAATCGGCTTGTATTTGGTCGGGACTTCGCGTGTCGCCAAGGCCGCGGGAGCGTTCTGTCCCTTAAGTGGGTGCTGCCTTGAAAGATGGTTCTGGCGATGGGGGAGCATTTGATTGTATCTATATCGTGCACACACTTGGTATGATTGGCTTGGGTATTACCTTTGTAACTTCCTTTGCTCGGTTGCATGACTTTTTCCGCGACACGTCAAGCTTACGACCTTCCTAGGATGCTGGCCTCACGTGACGAATATTATGTCATCCTCACTCGATGGGGGATCTTAGCAGTTATTGAACCACTGTATCTATTGTCCCTAATGTGGTGACTTGGAATTGTGTCATGCGTTGTGGCGACCTTAGAGCATCTGGTGCTTTTAGGCCCCTTATTTTTTGCGTGCTACCATTGGCAGTCATCTCAGAGAGTTAGTGGAGAGAGTATGATGGGGAGGATAATTTCCCCCCTTGCCTTGGTAATTTGGATGGAATCAGAGATCTACTTACTTCGGGATGTGGTGAAGAACCTTGGTTTGCGTGTGATTTGAGAGTGTCTAGGATTTAGCGAAGAGACTTTACTTGCTTTTGCCTTAGGAGGACCAGAGTCTGTCTATATAGTAGTGGTGAAGAACCTTTGTTTGGTCGCTTTTTAGTAGGACCTGAGTCTGTCTGAATGAAGGTGGAGCTATTGTAGAAAGAGAATGCTCAATTGATCGTAGAGCTGAAGGATGTGGAGGTTATGTGAGTGTCCGTAGTGGCTGAGTACAACTTTTCTCTTGACCTTGAGATGGAGTGATCCCGTATCGTAGAGGAGGTCATCTCTGGGATGATGGCGATTGGGATTGACCTGCTTGAGTGTGATGTCACGTACCACTTTGGCTTCAACAAGGCATTTTGGGTTGCTCAGAGGATACCAGAGCGCAGCGATCTGGGCACAGAGGATACCTTGGATGATGATGCAGATGTCGATGTCAAGGAATGATCCAATCGTGCCCAATCTTGTTTGCTTGCTTTGCTTTTTCTTCGTTATATGGGTGTCCCTTTGCACCGTCACATTCTCTTTGTTCCTCTTAATGATGTAGCCTAACTGGTTTGTGAAGGTTTCACAACAGCTTCAGATGAAATTCAGGGTGTAATTGCCCTAATTTAAGAAAATGGATTGGAGTACTTGGTTTCTGAACCAACAAAGATATGGAAGAAAGAAGTTCTGGAGTTTTATTCAATTGCTATAGTGGATTTTGTAGGCAAGAAAATAAAAGGGTGTTCAAAATTCCCTAGTGAAACTCACACAAAAAACTATCAGAAAATCACTTCAGCTTCCATCAGTCAAGTATACAGATGACATAACCCCTTCCCAGATTACAGAAGCTTTAAGCTAGTGTGGGCTGAGCCCCAATATAAAGATTGGATCATCTATTAACAGAAAAGGGATGAATTCCCAAGGAAAATTCCTATCTAAAGTAGTTGGCAAAGTGATTCTTTACAAAACTGGTGGACATGATAGAATCTCTGTCCACATGTTCAATCTTATGGTAAGGATCATATTCAAGATAAACACTGACTGGGCAACAGTAGTGTTTGATAAAGGTTGTGAAGGAACTAAGAAACCAAACATGGGAAGAATTCTGAGTTTATGCTTATCTGCTGCAATACCAGATGTACTAAAACAAGTGGATGGATTAAAAATAAATCACATGAGGAGGATGGATGTAAGAATTCTATCAAGGTGGGATAGAGTTCTGACCAAGGAAGTCCCTGCTCCTCAGGAGCAAACTAAGAAAGATAAGAAAAAGAAGAAAGTGGTTCTACAGGCTGGATCCTCCAGTGATTCTGAGGAGGAAGTGGTCTTCAGTTTTGATGAAGACCAGCAACAAAAGGATGCATAAGAACAAGTGCAGGGCAGTGTGCCCAAGAACAACAAATGGACACAACTCTAGGGGAGAACACATAGTACAAGCAACTTAGTTGCCTGCCCAAGGGGGAGGCATTGATTATGCAGTCTTAGAAAGTGACTTGGCTGCAGATACTGTCATGAAAATAGCATTTGAAATCAACATTACAGCTCAAGGATCTGTTGAGACAGAAGCTCAAAATGAGCCAATTCAGCAGGAATTCACCATGGATGACCTATTTTCTGATCTTCTCCCTGCAAGGACTGAGGGGGAGATGATTGCACAAGAAAAAGATATTCCAAAAACTGAGGGGGAGTTGTCTAAGGATGCCCTAACTGAAAAGAATACAGTTGATATTGAAAGTACAACTGAATCTTCTGAAGATGAAGAAGCCATAATGGCTAAGAAAAGGAAACTAGCTGCTTTGTAGAAAAAGAGTTCTGGATATAAAAATACATTGCAAATGAGCATAGCACCATCTGCACCAAGTTTGGACTTCAATTCTTTACTGGTCCAGATGCAGATTAAATTGGATGAACAAAGACAATCTCTAGAAAAATATGTGGATGAAACTCATAAAGAGTTACAGTTTCAATTGTCCCAGGACATCAAATCTATTAGATTTGAGGTGAATCAAAATAATAAGGAGATGACAAATTGCTTCCATAAAGGAGGTAATGTTGTAGTGTTCCTGGCCGAGCAACAACAAGCTATCAAAGATAAGGTGGATGAACTTGAAGGAAAACAAGGATATGTACTTGAAAATCAGATAAGAATGAATGACAATCTTAAAGATTCACACTTTATTATACTGAGAAAGATAAATGATTTATCAACTACTGTGAAAGATGAAGTTTCAAAGCAAATCAAGGAAGATATAGATGCAGTTCAGGCCACCTTTCAGGCTTCTCAAAAGAATATATCTGATTTCTTGATAAAATTCAGAGATTACTTTAAGGAAGGAACTGATCATGTTGTTAATCAGGTCAGGTTTCAAAAGGATGATTTGAGGAGTCATATTGAAAGATAAGTCATAAAGGGGAGAGATTACTAGTCAAAGCTTGCTCTGACCATGCTAAATGGATTTCCAATAGCATCAAAGCCACTCTTGGATATCATCCTCTTTGTGATGATGATAATATAGCAAAATTTGGGATACAACCTGCCTATCTTTAAGGAGATCAGCCTGAAGTTTCTCAGGTGATCTACCCCCCCAGCAGACTTTGAAATGGTTTAAGAAGAAGTGCAGAAAATGTATAGTCCTCCACAAGAGGCTCAAAATGTAATTCTGGAAAAAGTAGAGATGTAAGAAGCTGCCTTAGAAGCTCAACTATCAGAAAAGAGATTCAGAGAGCAGGCTGAGCTGAAGCCAGACTTTGAGCAGTGGAGCCCAACTTCTAAAAATATTATACTTACTGCCTGGAAAGCTGTAAAGGATAAAACTCATGACAGGGGTAAATGGTATTCAGAACAGGAATGAAATAAATACCAAGCTGGACAAGAAGCCATTCTTCAACATAGAAGAAGAGCTAAGGCTGGGACACTACCTGCTAATGCTTAAGAGCCAAGCAAGTACTTTCCAAAGCCATTCAACTATTTTGAAAGGCAGAAAATTAAGGCTGAAGAACTAAAGAAGAAGGCCCTGAAAGGGAAGAAGCCTGCTGAAGATGTTGAACCTTCTGTACAGGCAAAGATCAAGGCTGACAAAGGAATTGTCATTAAGGAGCCTAGTCAATAATAGGATAGATAGGCTTATGTGTTAGAATAATGTAACATTTTGTGTTTTGATCTTGAAAGAAATCCTTGTAAACTTGACATTGTTGAATGAAATCAGTTCAGTTTTAATTTCTTTGCTGTTTACAATGGTTATGTGTTTACCTGCTGAAAATTGAATGTTCATCTATTTCTATTTCTGTTTTATTATGAGAGATGTATGTCTTTGACTAAGGGTTATGACTTCTCCAAATATGGGGAGATTGTTGGGTACATTGGAAAATGTGTACCAGATTTGGAGAAGCCTCATCTTTGTCAATGATATGCATCAATTTGTATTTAATAAATATTTAAGTTACATTGTGCAGGTTTAAGCATTTGAAGGAAATTTTCTAAGTACAAGTGTCTACACTTGTGAAGAAACTATGTCGACACCCAGAAGCTGTGTCGACACTTATGAAGAACTTGTGTCGACACTCTGAAATTGTGTCGACACTTATGAAGAAGTTGTGTCGACACTAAAATTATGTCGACTTTATGAAGAAGTTGTGTCTACACTCAAGTTGTGTCGACTCTTATGAAGAAGTTGTATCGACACTCAAGCTAAGTCGACAATTCTGAAGAAGCTGTGTCGACACTTAAATTATGTCAACACCTGAGCCAGGAGTTATGTTGATACCAGAAGTAATTGTGTCGACACACAGGACTTGTGTCGACACACACTCAATGCCGTCTGGATACTTTTAACACTGTCGACATTCATTCAACGCCGTCTGTCGACAACAGATATGTCGAGACCAGAAGCAGTTGTGTCGACACACAGGACTTGTGTCGACACACATTCAACGCCGTCTTGATACTTTCAACACTATCGACATTCCTTCAATGCTGTCTGTCGACAAAAGATATGTCGAGACCAGAAGCAGTTGTGTTGACACACAAGACTTGTGTCGACACATACTCAACGCCATTTGCCAGCAACAACTGTATCGACACCGGAAGCATTTGTGTCGACACACAGGACTTGTGTCAACACATTCAACAGAAGATGTGTCGAGAAGCAGAAGTATGTCTGTGTCGACACTTGGAGTATTGTGTCGACACCATGAAGACTTGTGCCGACACTTGGCCAATATGTGTCGACACATATGAAGCATCCTGCTGAGTGATTTGTACTGAGTTGGAATGACTCTAACGTATCTACTGACATGTCTGGTGACTTGACAGCTGTCATATCCAACCGGTCTGACACCTCTGACAGATCTGTCAGTAGTTTGTTAGAAACCGGATCAGCCGATAACCATGAAGCAAACTCTATATAAGAGACAGATCTGAAACTTTAGTGGTGTGTGAAAAAAAGGGAAAAAGAGAAACAGACTCAGAATTGTTCTGCAAGAAAGATTCAGATTCCAATCTAAAATTAAGGAAGAAGTTGACTAAAGATCAACTTCAACAATAAGAAGATCCACCTTATTTTATTCTATCAAGAAGCTTTGAGAAACTAAGTCAGGCTGGATAAGAAGGATCAGTTCAGTCAAGAACTGATCAAGAAGGCTACACCAACAGAGGAATCTAGCTGGTGAATTTGTTTATTTCTTATTACATTTTAATTCTTGTAAGATATATTATCAGATCCGAGTTATAAGCCTAGTTATAAAGGCTGAGGTAGGATTCTGGGGAAGAATCTGAGGTAGGACTTGTGGAAAGTCTGAGTTATAAGCCTAGTTATAAAGGCTGAGGTAGGGCTGAGGCCTGAGGTAGGATTCTGGGGAAGAATCTAAGGAAGGACTTGTTATGTATGAGCTGTAGGAACCATTTTGGTTCTAAGATTGTAAGATTTGAGGATCTGAGCCAGTGGAAGGAAGTTAGGCTGAATCCAGTTATCTACTGGATAGGCGAAGGGGGAAAGTGGATGTACCCATATCTTGGGGAACCACTATAGATCTGGTGTTTGCTGTGATGTGTTTATGTTCTGTGATTTGATTAATCTGTGTTGAATAATTATCTATCTGTTAGCCTAAAAAGGACTTTAAAAGATTAGAACCTATTCACCCCCCTCTAGGTGTTTAGGCTCTTCAAACAAAGTCTTTCACCTGATGTAAGAGAGTCTTTCTCTCTGAGTTGTAGGGCACTTGTGCCTGAGTTGTAAGATCCTTTGGATCTAAGGTTGGGCTTTTGTGCCTAAGCTATAGGAGAGTCATTCTCTCTGAGGTAGGATCCTTTGTGGATCTGAGGTAGGGATGTCCTCCCAGCCTGAGTGGTACGACCTTTGGCCTGAGGTAGGTGATTAGTTGATCACTGAGTTATAGGGCTTAGTGCCTGAGTTATAAGTCTTGGAGGAGACTGAGAGATTCCGAGGGATATGTGGTGTAAGCACTTAGGAGCGGAGATTTGAGAAGTGCCTTGTCTAACAAGTTGTTAGAAAGGTGGGAGGTAAAGTGGATGTTCCCATAATTTGGGGAACCACTATAAATTTGTTATGTTGTCCGTGTGATTGCCTTTAAAGCACAACTAACATAATCACATCACTCACATAAGTAATTAAGTTAAAAATATATCAAAAGAGACCAATAATCTATTGACCCCCCTCTAGATAATTTAGCAATCCTTGAAAATAAAGACTTTCACTTCATAAAAAACTTCTCGAGGATTGCTTTGACTCTCACTATGTTAACAAGAAAGGATCAGAAGTTAATTTGGACGCCAGAATGCGTGCAAGCTTTTGAGTTGTTGAAAAGTTGTCTGACCACGATGTTTATTTTGTGTTCGCCATATGGTGTAGAAGGATATGAGATCTATAGTGATGCCTCAGGGAGTAGCTTAGGCTGCATTCTTCTATAGTTCGGGAAGGTTAAAGCTTATGGATCTTACCAGCTGAAGGTGCATGAGATAAATTTTCCAATCCAAGACTAAGAGTTGGATGCTTTGATATTTGCCCTAAATCTGTGGCGATATTACTTGTTTGGCGTGAAGGTTGGACCAAAAGTATTTTAATATTTGACAAAGGAGGTGGATGGAGTTCCTTAGGTACTATACATTCGAGATTCACTATGTTCCCGAGAAGTGAAATATTATCACAGATGCGTTGAGTCGTAGGGCTCCAACTCAGGCCAACTAGATTGTAACGTCCCATTTCGTGTAGGGCTTTTGAGCCTGAGGTAGGAGAGTCATTCTCTCTGAGTTATAGGGCACTTGCGCCTGAGTTGTAGGATCCTTTGGATCTGAGGTAGGGCCTTTGTGCCTGAGCTATAGGAAACTCATTCTCTCTGTGAAAGATTTGATTTCAAGAGCCTAAACACCTAGAGGGGGTGGGGGTGGTGAATAGGTTCTAATCCTTTTTAACAATTAAGACAATTAACAAAGCACAAATATCACAAAAACAATCACAGAAAATACACAACACAGCACACCAAGATTTATAGTGGTTCCCCAAGTTATGGGTACGTCCACTTCCCCCTTCGCCTATCCAGTAGAGAACTGGATTCAGCCAAACTTCCTTCCACTAACTCAGATCCACAGATCTTACAACTCAGAACCTGATAGGTTTCTACAACTCAGACTTCTTCAAGTCCTACCTCATTCTTTCCAAGAATCCTACCTCAGGCAACAGCCCTACCTCAGCCTTTATCTCCAGGCCTACAACTCAGACTTCTTCAAGTCCTACACCTTAGGCACTCAGCCCTACCTCATCCTTTATAAATTTAGGATTATAACTCAGATCTATATCAGATCTTACAAATAAAAGTTTGTTTAAGAATATAAAAACTTCACCCAGTTCAACAGATAAAAAGGTGAGTACTTCTTGATCAGTTCTTGATTGAACTGAATACTCTAGATCCAACCTCACTTAGCTTCTTCAAAGCTTCTTGAATTTGAACAAAATAAGGTTGATCTTCAATTGGAGTTGGAGTTGATCTTCAATCAGCTTCCTTCTTAAATTCAGAATCAGATCTGAATTTTATATACAGACTATTCAGGATCTGCCTTCTCGTGGGTTTGCCTTTTGCTCCCCCTCACTGGTTCTCAACCTCTGTTGAGTCAGTTATTTCTCCTCTTGGTTTTGTTCTGTATTATCTTGTTTTTTTGGTTGTTATGGATCAGCCCTTTATATAGAGTTCATCCATGATTACCGGCTAAACCAGTTTATAACGGCCTTCTGACAGTACTGACAGATGTGCAAGTCTTGTTACTTATGACAGCTGTCAAGTCTTCAGTCGTGACAACTGACCCTTCATTGAACTTCTATCACAGCAGGGAACAGTCAGCAAAATACTTCAAATGTGACGACACAAATAGACCAAGTGTCGACACAATACTTGATGATGTCAACACAGCTTCCAATGTGTCGACACAGTCATTCTTTATCTTCTTGACACAGCTTCTGCTGTATATGTTGACACAAGTCTTGTGTGTCGACGCAACTTTTCCTGGTCTCGACATAGCTGATGCTGATAGATGGCCTTGAGTGCATGTCTAGATATCGTTGAGTGTGTGTCCAGACGTCGTTGAGTGTGTGTCGACACAAGTCCTGTGTATCGATACAAGCCTTTCAGACTCAGTATAGCTATTGTTGATAGATGGCGTTGAGTGTGTGTCGACAAAAGTCCTGTATGTCGACACAAGCCTTCCAGACTCAGTATAGCAGTTGTAGATAGATGACATTGAGTGTGTGTCGACATAAGTCTCGTGTGTCGACACAGTCTTGCTTCTAGTGTCGACATAACTCCTGGGTGTTGACATAGCTCCTGATTCAGGTGTCGACACAAGTCTGGGTGTCAACACTTGTACTTAGAAATTTTTCTTGCATTTCTTAAACCTGCACACT
Source organism: Platanthera zijinensis (assembly GCA_039513925.1). Classification (NCBI taxonomy): domain Eukaryota; kingdom Viridiplantae; phylum Streptophyta; class Magnoliopsida; order Asparagales; family Orchidaceae; genus Platanthera; species Platanthera zijinensis. Next base: position 20,419,680 of record CM077095.1, read on the forward strand.
AAAACCCAACATTCCATCAAATACACCTTGATGTATACCATTGAGTAAGGTGAGGCTTCTCCAAATCTGGTACACATTTTCTAATGTACCCAATAATCTCCCCCTATTTGGAGAAGTATAACCCTTAGTCAATGATATACACCACACATAATAAAACAAAGAATAAGATATATACATTCAATTCACAGCAGGGTAACTTATAAATACAAATAACAATTAATATCATCACAGAGTATGATATCTTCATTAATCAGAAAGTAGTGTAACTTTATAGAATTCTCAAAGGAACAGAAAATTACATATGTCTTAACACTAGCCTATCTATCCTAAGATTGATTAGGCTCCTTAATCACTATTCCTTTTCCAGACTTGATCTTAGCTTGCACATTGGCTTCAGAATCTTCAGTTGGCTTCTTCCCTTTCAGATCTTTATTTTTGAACTCTTCAGCCTTAATCTTCTGCCTTTCAAAGTAATGAAAAGGCTTTGGAAAGTACTTGCTAGGCTCCACAGAGTTAGTAGGTAACTTTCCAGCTTTGATATCCTTTCTGAGCTGATGTATTGCATCTTGCCTCTTTTGATACTTACTCCATTCTTGTTCAGAGTACCATTTGCCTCTATCATGCATCTTATCTTTCACAGCTTTCCAGGCAATAAGGATAATGTTCCTAGAAGTAGGACTCCACTGCTCAAAGTCAGGCTTCAATTCTGCCTGTTCTCTAAATCTTTTCTCAGAAAGATGGGCCTCTTTCTGAGCTTCCATAGCAGCTACAGACATTTCAACTTTTTCAATAATAACATTATGAGCCTCCTGTGGAGGGCTATATATGTTCTGAACTTCCTGCTGTACTGTTTCAAAATCTGCTAGAGGATAGATAACCTGTGCAACTTCCTGCTGAACACCTTCAATATGAGCAGGTTGAACACCAGATTCAGCAGTATTATATTCATCACACAGTGGTGGAAATCCAAGGGTAGCTCTGATGGTATTAGATACCCATTTAGCATGATAAGAGTTGGCTTTGACTAATATCCTCTCCCCCTTTATGACTTCTCTGGCTATATGATCTCTCAGATCATTCTTTTGAAACCTTACTTAATCAGCCAGATATTCAGTACCATCTTTGTATTAGGCACTGAATTTGTTCAGGTGATCAGAAATAGCCTTTTGAGAAGCTTCAATGGCTGTGTGGACAGCAGCTAGATCATCTTTAATTTGTTTAGAAAGTTCAGCTTTCACATCAGTGGCTATACCTCCAATTTAGTGAGAATTTCATCATGTGAGTGCTTGAGATTTTCATTTGATCTGAATTGTTTTTCTAGAATGTCTCCTTGCTTGATTGTAATGTCTTCAATTTCAGTCTTTATCATCTGTTGTTGCTTGGCCAGGTAAACCACAACATTACCTCCTTTATGAAAGCAATCTGTCATCGATTTTTTATTCAAATTTACTTCAAATCTGATGGATTTAATTTCTTGAGCTAGCTGGAACTGTAGTGTTAACCCAGAATCCGCGACTAGTTTGCATGGACTTTTCAAGCCGGGCGAACTGGTCTCCTAACCACCATTCTCAGAATGCCGGTCCGTTCTCGATGAAGCCGGGCGGCCTCGCTTCCAGGTCGCCGCCAGAGGGAGCCCAGGGTACCCCGTCTAGAGGCCGAGCCTCACAGCCTGCCAGAGGGAGCCCAAAACAGCCCGTCTAGAGTCCGAGCCTCACAACTCGTCAGAGGAAGACCGCTAGGCCGCGCGGTCTTCCCCTTTTTCTCTTTTTACTTGCTTCCCGTCACCCCTGCCCGGTTCTCCTGTACCCCGGGCAGCCGATAAATTTAGCCCTGCCCGTTTGGGCAGGCCCCCAAGCCTATAAATAGGGGGTGGAGGCACACCCAAAGCATGCTGACTCGAGTCTAGGAGCTCGCTTGTTAAGAGCTGCGGTCTCGAGCCTAGTGCCTTGCGGCTTGTTATCCGGTCAGCTTCTCTTTTCTTCTTTTTTCTCCTCCCAAAGTGTAACCGCTTCATCTTTAATAAAAGGAAAGCCCGTCGCAGGAGAGGCATTCAGGCCGCGGCGGGCGAAGTGTGGTGTTGTCGGTTCTTGCGGCTTGCCCCGGTTTCTACTCTAACCGCTAGTAACCGACTACTCGGCAGTCCCTCTTCCTTTTCCCCTCCTTTCCCCAGTGCTCGAACTATTAGCTGATGGTGCTCGATTCCTTTGTCGCATTTTGTGCATCAACAGTTAACATGCGACCTTCAGATCCCGAGTAGTCGATGAAATCAGCGGACTAAGAACGTCAGACCGCTCCAACCGCAAGATCTAGATGGCTAGTCATATAAGCCGCGCAGCCTCGGTTATTTCTTTCAGTCTGGCACCAGCCCACAAGCTTTCTTTTCGATCTCCTCACTGACCTCTACTATCAATAAGCCGTCTGTTCAAGCCGCAGCTGTTTGGCGGTTTCAAAGTCCTAATTGGTTGTTTTTTCTTCTGCTCGAAATGGATTTTACAAAGGAACAAGGCGATTCTAATTTTTTATCAATCGTTACGGATCCCTTGAAAGCGCAAGGTGTTTCTTATCAAAGTAACGAAACTCTTGACACGAGTAGTGACTTATCTGCCAATCAAGTTGAGTGCATATCGCAATATGCAGCACGAGAAACTTTCAACCCTTCTTTTGAAATTCCCAAACCAAACGTGATATATCATCATAATTATTATCATGGGGAGCAAGAGCCTCCTTCTAGAGAGGATGACGTTCCTTATCCATTCATCTACCAAATTAGTTGGGAGGTTGTTGCTGATGATTTCAGAGTACCTCGTTTACCTGAATACTCCTGATTAGATGATCTAGTTTCTCATCTACAAGCGTTTGAATCGGCTATTTCACTAAGGAAAGTGTCAAACGGCATCAAGTGCAAACTCTTTATTATATCTTTTGGCGATCACGCAAGAGAATGGTTCTATAGTTTACCGCCTCGCTATGTCACTAGCTTCAAAGATCTGCGAAGACAATTTCTCTCAAAGTTTAGTACCTACAAGAAGCGGAAAAGAGACATAAAAGCTCTCTTTCGAATCAAGCAGAGGGATGATGAGTCTAATCCAGACTTTGTCGATCGTTTTCAAATGGAAATTCTGGGTATTATTAACATTCATCTAGATTATTACCGATGTGCTTTTGTGAACGGACTTCGAGAGGGACCTCTAAAGTTCGAGCTCAATATAAAAGATCCCAAGACTTATGGAGATCTCATCGATATTGTTAATAAATTCTTAATGGGTGAAGAAGCAAATAAAAACTACATCTCATTTTTGAATCAGAAGGTTAAACCGTCCCAGGAAATTTCTAGTAATGAACAGCTCAGTTCTTCGCAGGCTATTTCACAATTCAGAAGTTACGAGTCTCTTCCTCACCCTCAGAATATACATGCAGTACCTCTTCAGCTGGATGATGCGTTTAAGTTGGCAGAGACACATCCTATCATATCTGTCGATCCTAAAATTCTAAAACCTAAAAAACGTTCTGATAAGTATATCAAGTTTAAAATCTCTATGGAAGATCTCCTAAATGTTCTTCAAAAAATGTCGGAGTTCAAAAAGCCTCGATGCATGAAATCCAAGATCAAATATCGGCCTGAAGAGCTTTTTTGCAAGTATCATAAGGATATAGGCCATCTAGTAGAAGATTGTATGGCTCTTCGGAGACTTGCAGATGAATTGGCAAAGGCTGGGAAATTGCATGATTATGTCATGCAGTGATCCTTTTGCATATTCTTCTCTAACAGATTCAGTGGTACAGACAAAGACTTGGTTTTCTTATAATGAAGGTGCTTAAGATTGGAATAACAGAGCATTCGTATGCCATCTGGATCAAGTTCCAAACATATATCTTTTGGTTACATTCTTCAGTGCATACATGCATTCATGCGCCATTTAAATCTTATATCCTAGCTTTGCTCACATCCGTTCACATGGATGCAAAGCGCCTTTTGACCAAGGCAATATTGTATATATCGTGCTAAGTTCTTAAGCCCTTCATATCCCGCTTGACATCAGTCGCAGATGTGTAGTGGTGAGTTCGCTTGACATCAGTCGCAGATATTACATACTTATCCTGCTTGACTACAGTCGCAGATATTACGTACTTATCCCGCTTGACATCAGTCGCAGATATTATGTACTTATCCTGCTTGACTACAGTTGCAGATATTGTGTACTTATATCGCTCGACATCGGTCATGAACATTTAACTTTAGCCCTGTTTATGTGTTCTTTGTGTGGAAAGCAATGCCTCGAGCACCTGCCCACATCGCCACATAAGTTTGTAACTCTTCTTGTTTTTGCAGGTTAGCGCTAGCTTTTCAGCCATCTTACGATGTTAAGGTCTGCACTAGCTGGTTTATATTATGCAGCCCGCAGACCGCGCGGTTTGGTATTTCAGTTTAATTTAATCGGCTTTTTGCGGCCTATCTGCCGGGTTGTCATTAATATGGTTGTGGATACAGCTGACTTTGATTCTGTTATCAAGTTCTCGGCCTAAGTTCGCCGGTTTATGGCCTGCAGAAGTATCTCATATTGGAAATGCGGTTTGCATCGGTATTCTCCCAACTCACGAATATCAGTTATCTTTGAAGACTGAAGCGGCTAAAGTGATTAGCCGTGCAACTTCCTAATGGTCGGTCTATATATTCAGGCATATCACATGTCAATTATCTCAATCCGTTTCCCTCGCAATAAAAGTACGGTCTATGCGGCGGTTTTCAAATATATATTACTCAAAAGAGTATCTTGTTTATTAGCGGCTAAGTGTGCCAAACCGTTCGGTTTGTGGTTTAGTATTAAGGGAATTCTAATCTTCCTTATTGATAAATCGGATCGGTTTGCTTGATGATTGTATTATCTGTTACATTGGAGACGGACCTCTCGGACTACCTAAATCACGCGGATAGACACGTGCAAAATAAGATTAAGCAGTGTGAATGGGTAAGTGAAATCGCAATACAAAAAGGTACGCACAAAAGTTAAAGTATTTTCATTTCACTTTCAAAAAATATATATACAACTATTAGACCGAGCGGTTTACAAAATGATACCGCCGGTTCTAAAAAAAGAAAAGAAAAATGATTACAAGTAAAACTATGCTAACCGTCCAGCTTAAGTCTCTTAGCCGGAGGAGTGCTGGAGCCGGCTTCACCGTCGATGTCAACTTCAGATGGAGAGTAATCGCCACTATCTTATGTAGAGGAGTCACGCAAACTGCTAGTCTCCCCGGTCTCGGACTTTTCAGGATTGGCCCACGCGGTCTCGGAACCATGGCCGCTAGACTTTGAAGAAGCACTCTGCGACCGGCTTCCCTGACTATCCGCCTCCTTGCCTGCCTCCTCATCCTCTCCATCAGCTTTTGCCTTGCCCTTGACTGCTCTGTAAACCGTGACAATCTTCTTCTTCAGGGGAGGAAATAGGTCGGCAAAGGTAAAGTCGACGAATCTCGGGGCGAGACCGTCAAGTTCACGGAGGCGCTTTAGCGCTCCGTCAATCCCTGGACGAGCTGCGGAAAAATAGCATTCTGGAAGGCTGGGTTGGGCGGATCGTGCATTTTTTGCAAAGGGAAAAAGAAAGGTCAGTCCGGGAAGCTTGATAAATTAAGTCGCAAGAACCAGGTAATATCTTACCGTATTCTGTTCCTTTAGCCGCACAATCTCTTCTTCCTTCTCGGCGAGTTGCCGCTGCAGGTCGCCTTGCTTTGTAATTAACCGCTTATGGGCCAAGCCCATGTAGTGGTTAGACACAAAGCTTCTCGCGCTAACCTGCACGGCAAACCGCGAGAAGTCCTCCTCTGGTATCTTCTTGAGCGCCTTCAGGTTGCGCTTGCCATACAAAGCCGCGCCGGCCGCGGAGGTGTGGAAGCTTACCTTCTTCCTTCCCCAGTGTGGGAAGGCAGTTGAAACCTACACAGACTCGCCATCTGGATTCCACAACAGAGTCGGGTTGCCGTGGATATCCTTCAGGCCGCAGCCCATTCCTTGCAGCGTGAAGTCGCTGGAGGAAGTCAACTCTTCTTCCTCCTCCTCCTCTTCTACCCGTGTCGGGTGAACTCTCTGGGCCCTCTTCTCACTTTGAGTAAGGTTCAAACCGCCGGGAGTTAGTGGTTTGTATAGCAGTACCGCCACTACAGTTGCGCAACCAAATAATGAAGTAAGTTCATGAGCCGCGCGGCTAAAAGATCAGTTCGTTGGAGTTGATACTTACTGTCTTCTGCTTGAATGCCTTCCAAGGACGGCAGCAGCGGGATGTAGTGATTTACATCAAGCCGCTCGCCCTTGAAGAAGTCGTAGATTTCCTTCTTCGTGCCCTCCCGCCCGCTGCTGCTGAAGACGGCCTCGTCGCGGACTTGCGGGTTGGCCGGCAGGAGCCCAAGATTTCCCTCGAAGATCGCATATCTTTCCGACCAGTTCGAGATTTTGTTTGCCAAATTGACGACCTTCAGCCCCCTGCAACCGAAGTATAAGTGGCCGTGGAAGATCATCGTCCCGGAGTCCGGGATAGACCGGACGGAGAAGCACTCCCGAAATAACCTTGTGGAGAATCGAACTCTCTCCGACCTGAGGTAAGAGATGAAGCTGTAGATGGCGGCTATGGAGTTCGGTGGCAGCTGTCCAGGAATGACACCGTAGTGGTCGAAGACCGCTACGGCTTCCATCAAGACGGGGAAGCGGAAGCCGCAGTCGAAGTGGTCAATGGGGATGGCGATCTGGTTTGCAGCAGAAGTGTTAATCCGCTCGTGTAGAAGGGGAAGCCGCGCGATCAATGGGCTTCCCTGCATATATTTTTCCACAAAGTTGTCCAGCTCGGCCTTACTAAGCCGACATTCTTTGTGGTCCGCAGCATGGAAGGCGGATGCAGCATCAGTCCTGACCGATGCAGCCTTTTCAGACCGCATCTATTTTCCCTTAGCCCGCATCTTGATTTTTTGTGCAGAAGTCTCCGTAATCACGTTTATTTATAGGATTTCTGTGCAGGTACAATAATCAATGTCAAATTGCGGTTTATGCCAAGCCGCGCGGCCTCAAGCTGCAAAGTATAGAGAATAACTGTACACTCAAACCGCAGTCCAGTTTGACAGTTCGCGCGGTCAAGTTCCTGCACTTAGAAAATTTTCGAAGCAGAAAAATACAACGACTAAGATTGATAGGCCGCATGAAGTCGCAAGCAATTCGAAGTTACATTCAACAAATATATAACTAATGTTCATAACAATCAAATCGTCCGACATACATAGTTTACAAATATTACAGGGCCGAGTTGAAGTTTTAGACTTATTTGTCGCCGCCCTCGGGTGCCTCTCTCCCAACCCGCGCGACTTGGTCGCCGGCCTATACTATCTGGACGTAGACCTGAATGATAAGGTTATGGATGGAATGCAGAGTTTGGTGAACTCGCGAGGTATCGTGCTCCACGCAGGCGAATGGAACCACCGGCAGAATGTGACCCTCCAGGTCGCCAGCAGCAATAACCTGCCCGACCGTTCCATCCCCAGGAGGACTTGAAGTCTCCCCAGAAGCCAGGCGACTTAGCGGCCACTGCCTTTCAGAAGCCGCATCAGCAGGCCACTGATCCTTGTCGGCGTCCGCTGGAGGCTCACTATCCGCTACCCTGTCAGGTCGGATTATGTCCGCTCGTTCTCTCTCAACTCGCCCGGCCATCAGCACCAGGGCTTGCAGATCCAACTTCTCTTCTCTCTCTCGCTCCAAGGCAGCAAGAACCTCCTGAATCTTCTTCTCTGCGGCCTCTGATGCAACCCTCCATTCAGCTCCCTCCTGCTCCAGGGCGGCCATGACCTCCTGAATTCTCTTCTCAGCGGTCTCTATCGCAGACCGCCAGGCCTCTCGCTCCCGTTCGATGGTGTTCAGCAGATCTTGAGTTTTCTTCTCGGCGGCCTCCGTCGTAGACCGCTGGTTTTCTATCTGCTGCTCCAGTGTAGCCAGCACCTCTTGAGTCCTCTTATCGGCGGCCTCCAGCGCAGACTGCCATGCTTATTCTTTAAGCCGAAGGGCTTAGCCGTGTTCCAGCACCCTTGCCTGCAGGTCGGCGAATTCCTTATGGAATTCGGCCGACCTATCATCTCGGGTACTCAGCATAAGGGGGTTCAGCGGAGACAAGAAGGTTGTCAGGTCTCCCGGATCCATCGCCTTCTCCGCCGCACCTGCAGAAAATAGACGAGCAATTAGACTCAATCGAATAAGGGCGTCTTCTCTTAAGAATCTCGGTAGGACGAGACCGACGGTCTCGGTTCTTTTTCCTTCTATGACCGGGGTATCAAATCTTAACACTGGCCGCCTAAGTCGCTCGGAATCTATCCGCTTTAGCTTTTCTCTCCATAGCCACGCGGTTTCTCTTGCTTTGCATTTCAGTTGAGCCATGGTCAGGAAGAAGCTCGCCGGTGGATTGAAAATAGTGTCTGCTCCCTTCTTCCGTGACCGCGACTTGTAGAATTTTACAACACGCCTAACCTCTCCATGTTTACCTTGCACGAGAGAAAATGGGGAAGCCACCTGCTTCCCGGCGATTAGTCTCTTTATTTCTTCCATTTTTTCTCTAAGCCTCTGCTTTTTCGGCTCCTTCAGAAACCGTCGCTCCCGGCTCGCCAGGTTTTCCCCCAGTAACTTGAACATCGAGGAGATCGACCTCTTGTAAGACCGCTGATGCCTTCAACAACCCGTCTCGCCACTCTAGCACCTCCATCTCCTTGAGGATGTTGCGCACTATCTCGCTGGCCGCAGACGTTTCGTTTGGCTCATTGGTTTAGAGGATGGAGTCTGCAGACTATCGTATACCTCTTTCTCTCGCGGCTTATACTGCAAGCTAGACGCCCCGGTATTTACGGATACATTGAAGTTTCCGGCCCGCATCTTCAGCGCCTTCCTCTTCATTCTCTCCTCGAGGGTCTATTTCTTTTCCCTTTGCCGTTTCAGGTAACCGACTATTACTTCTGTCCGTTTGTTCTTCTCTGTAGAAGGCAGCACGACCTCTCGCAGCTTATCGGCCTTGCTATCGTCGACCTCGATGACTTCGTCGAGGACGGTCAACTCGCGCGGCTTGGATGAGTCAACACTCTTCTCCTCCGTCACAGGAAATTTCAAGAGAGGTTTGCCTGATGGCGAGTAGGTGATGTCAAAAGACTTTGTTGTCCCGGTTTGAGGATTTGCGGGTTTAGGCACCGCTTCAGCCTTAGTCGCCGCCGGCGACGTTTCCGCAGAGGACTCCGCCGGTTTCTTTCCAGACCCAGAAGCCGCCGGGGTGATCGACTTCTCAGTTTTCTCCTCAGGCTTTCGGTCAGAGCTTGTCGGTTTCCGGCTCTTCTTTTTATTCTCCGCCGACCTCTTTTCCTGGTGTAACATCGTAGACAGGACATCCATATTTGAGAAAGCCGCGCTGGCCTAAAGTATGCTAACCGCGAGTGGCGAGAACTGACCCGTGACTTCGCAGAATATCTCAGAAATGGCAGAGTTCAGTGCTTTTTATAGACGTCGCAATATTAATGATAGTCGCGGTCTCCGACTTACTTTAACATTTCCGAAATTTCCTGAAATTTGGAAGTGTGAGGGGATTATGTTAACCCAGAATCCACGACTAGTTCGCATGGACTTTTCAAGCAGGGAGGCCTGGTCTCCTAACCACCATTCTCAGAATGTCGGTCCGTTCTCGATGAAGCCGGGCGGCCTCGCTTCCAGGTCGCCGCCAGAGGGATCCCAGGGCAGCCCGTCCAGAGGCCGAACCTCACAGCCCGCCAGAGGGAGCCTAGGATAGCCCGTCCAGAGTCCGAGCCTCATAGCTCGTCAAAGGAAGACCGTCAGGTCGCGCGGCCTTCCCATTTCTTATCTTTTTACTTGCTTCCCGTCACCCCTGCCCGGTTCTCCTATACCCCAGGAAGCCGGTAATTTTAGCCCTGCCCATTTGGGCAGGCCCGCAAGCCTAGAAATAGGGGGTGGTGGCACACCCAAAGCATGCTGACACGAGTCCGGGAGCTCGCTTGTTAAGAGCTGCGGTCTCGAGCCTAGTGCCTTACGGCTTGTTATCCGGCCGGCTTCTCTTTTCTTCTTTTTTCTCCTCCCAAAGTGTAACCGCTTCATCTTTAATAAAAGGAAAGCCCGTCGCAGGAGAGGCGTTCAGGCCGCGGAGGGCGAAGTGTTGTGTCGCCGCTTCTTGCAGCTTGCCCCGATTTCTGCTCTAACCGCCAGTAACCGACTACTCGACAGTCCCTCTTCCTTTTCCCTTCCTTTCCCCAGTGCTCGAACCGTTAGCTGATGGTGCTCGATTCCCTTGTCGCATTTCGTGCATCAACATGCAGTTCTTCATGTGTCTTATCCACATACTTCTCTAAAGATTGTCTTTGCTCATCTAACTTTACTTGTTGTTGCACCATCCGTGAATTGAAGTCCATCCCTTGAGCAGATGGTTAAGAGACTGTTTGTAAGGCTTTCTTATAGCCTGTGCTCCTTTTCCTGATAGCAACTAGCTTCCTTTTCTTAGCCATGGAGGCTTCTTCATCATCAGAAGATTTTTATGAGCTTTGTATATTCACAGTTTCCTTATCAGTAGGGGCATGCCTAGACATCTCCCCCTCATTTCCTTATATCTCTTTTTCAATCCTTTGCTGCTCCCCTTGAGTCCTTATTTCATTGAAGTCAGGGAACAGTTCTTCCAAAGTGAACTCTTGCTGCATCTGAACAGGAGGAACAAGGTTGTCTTTTGGAACTAATGGTTCCCCCTGAACATCAAGATCTTTGTCCAGGAACTTCTCAAAATTAGAGAAGTGGACTTGCTCATCTTGAGCTTAGTCTAACACTTGCACATCCTGTGTTTCTTTCTCAGTATTTACTTGTGCTTCATTGTTGATTTCTAATACTATTTCCATAACAGTATCAGTGGCATTTTCACTTTCTAGTGCAGCTTTAGCAATACCTCCCCCTTGGGCAGGCAGCTATGATTGTTCAGGTTAATGAACAATTGTAGTCTGTGTGTTGTCTCCCCCTAGAGTGGAGACCATCTGGTTCTCTGGTAGTAGACTACTCTCTCCTTAAACTTTAGCTTCTTTATCTTGTTGTGGTGTGGGAGATTTTCCTTGTTGTTCTTCATCCGAACTGAAGACAACCATTTCTTCAGAATCACTGGAAGATTCTGCTTCCTGGTTAGTAGTTTTCTTCTTCTTATCTTTCTTCACATATTTCTATGGGGTGGAAACTTCTTTGGTTAAGACTCTATCCCATCTGGATAGAATTCTCAAGTCCATTCTCCTCATGTGATTTATCTTAGATCCTGGAATTTGATTCATTACATCTGGGATGCTGGAAGCTAGATACAAGCTCAGTATCCTTCCCAGATTAGGCTTCTTAACACTTTCTTAAATCTTGTCAAAAACTACAGATGAACAGTCTGTTTTCACTTTGAATATTACTCTGATCATAAGTTTGAACATGTAGGCAGAGATCCTATCATATCCTCCTGTCTTGCAGAGAATTACTTTGCCTATAATCTCTGATAGAAATTTACCTTGGGAATTCATTCCCTTCCTGGTAATTGAGGATCCTATCTTGGTATTTGGATCCATCCCACACCATCTGAGTCCATCCTTTGTCATGGATGGAGTAATTTCATCATCTTCTTTAACCTTGGGGAGTTGAAGTGACTCCCTGATTATCTTCTATGAGAGTCTTACCCTTGTACCGTTAACAATGGACTTCATCTTCTGTCCTTGAGAATCAGAAGTTGCAAATGAGTAAAATTCAAGAACTTCTTTCTTCCATATCCCTGACAGTTTAGAGACCAAATACTTCAAGCCATTCTCTATGAATAGGGCAATCACACCCTTGATTTCTAGCGAGGCAGTCTCGAACGCCTTACGTACCAGTTTGTATCCCTCATTGACCTTGTCATCATGTTGCAGCGCCATTGATGAATGAGAGAGAAGATAAGAGAGTCGACAGGAGAATTTCTTTGTCGACACAAAGTCTAGAGTCGATAATTTTGAAAGCACAGTCGACCAGATTTTGTCTTCTCCTATTTATAGTGTACTTATAAAGGGTAGGTCAAAAGACGCGCTTAACTTAGGAAATTTATTAGTCGACAAATTTTATATTTGTTGACAGAGATTACCTAGGTCTCAACAAAACCTCGTTGAAGTCGACACGTCTATGTGTCGACATACTTTTGCCAGTGTCGACATATACTATCAAAGTATCGACAGAGTGTGTCAACACTGATTTTTGTGTGTCGACACAAAAATATACTAATACAAGGTCTCAGTTGTGTCGACACCAACTTTTCTGTCAACACAGATTCTATTTCTGTGTCGACACAATTTTTTTCTTTGTCGACACAACTTAATGATAGTGTTGACATAGTTAGCATGTGTCGACACAACTTTCTAACTTAGACAAAATTTCTCTTACTGATACCACTCGGAAAATTTTGAGTTGACCTATCACCTTATTCTTGGTACAACATACCTTATTCAATTTTAAAATAATTGAACTTACTTTCATCCAGAGGTTTTGTAAATATATCAGCAATTTGATTGTTAGTGGTTACAAATTCTAGACTTATGTCTTCCTTTTCAACATGTTCTCTAATGAAATGAAATCTAATTTCTATATGCTTAGTTCTACTGTGTGAAACAGGATTTTTAGCAATATAAATAGCACTAGTAGAATCACAAAATAATGGAATTCTACTTACCTTGATGTCATAGTCTTCAAGTTGATATTTTATCCACAACAACTGAGCACAGTAGCTGTCTGCAGCTACATATTTTGATTCAGCAGTGGAAATAGCCACACTTGTTTACTTCTTGCTGCTCCATGACACCAGCCTACCACCTAGGAATTGACATGTTCCAGTGGTATTTTTTCTGTCTTCTTTGTAGCCTACAAAGTCTGCATCTGAAAAACCTGTTAGTAGGAAATCTCTATTCTTAGGGTACCAAAGACCTAGATTAGGTGTGCCCTTAAGATATCTCAAAATTCTCTTAAAAGCAGTATAATGAGATTCCTTTGGGTAAGCTTGGTACCTAGCACAGACACATGTAGCATACATGATGTCAGGTCTACTAGCAGTCAAGTAAAGTAGGGAGCCAATTATCCATCTATACAAAGACTCATCAATAGGTTTTCCTGCTTCATCTTTTCCTATACGCATACTTGTTCCCATTGGAGTTTTCATGGTGGAGGCTGACTCCATGCCATATTTCTTAATTAACGCCTTGGTGAACTTAGACTGAGATATATGCCATATTTCTTAATTAACTCCTTTGTGAACTTAGACTGAGATATGGACAATCCATCATCAGTCTGTCTAACTTGGAGTCCCAAGAAGAATTTCAGCTCACCCATGCTGCTCATCTCAAACTTCCCTTGCATAAGTTTGGCAAACTTACTACAAAGGTTGTTTTTAGTAGAACCAAAGATAATGTCATCAACATAAATTTGGACTAGGATGATCTTACCTTTTGATTCTCTAAAGAATAGAGTCTTATCTATTTTCCCTCTTGAGAATATATTCTTAATAAGGAAGGCAAAAAAAGTTTCATACCCAGCCCTAGGGGCTTGTTTCAATCCATATAGAGCTTTCTTAAGCTTATATACATAGTTGGGATGATGAGAATCAACAAAACCTGATTGCTGTTCTACATATACTTCTTCCTTCAAGTCTCCATTCAGAAAAGCTGACTTGACATCCATTTGGAATACTTTGAACCCTTGAAAAGCTGCATAAGCCAGGAACAATCTTATTGCTTCCAACCTTGCCACTGAGGCAAATGTCTTATCAAAGTCTATCCCTTCTTCCTGTCTGTAGCACTTTTCTACCATTCTGGCTTTGTTCTTGATTATGGTGTCATTCTCATCTAGTTTATTCCTGTAGATTCACTTGGTTCCTATAACATTGTGATCCTTTGGTTTAGGAACCAACTCCCAGACTTTACATCTTCTGAATTGATTAAGCTCTTCCTGCATGGCATCAATCTAGTTTGTGACTAGCATGGATTATTTAAACTTCTTAGGTTCTATCTATGACAGAAAGCTTGTACATAGAACTGTGTTCATGCTTTTGCTCCTGGTTAGAACTCCCTGGCTTGCATCACTAATGATTTGGTGTGTAGGATGATCCTTCAAGTGTCTTCTAGCTAGAGGAAATCTGTCAACCTCTTGTTCTTCTTCACTTTCCTCATTCTGATGCACTTTATTGTCTTCATCTTCATCTAGAGAGTCTTGTACTCTCCCTAGACAGTATCCATCCTTTTCTTCATCTAGTCTTGCAGGTTGGTCTTCACTAATAGTCAGCTTGTCCATCCTTTCTTTAAACCTATAGAGCTACCAAAAGCGCTAGACAGTTCACTGTTAATTAACTTAGACTCATCAAATACTACATAGACTGATTCTTCTACAACTTGTGTAGTCAAGTTGTAGATTCTATATGCCCTACTGTTATTGCTGTACCTAATAAATATCCCTTCTAGGGATTTGGCAGCAAACTTAGATTGGTAGTGCTTACCATTAATTAGGACATAACATTTGCTACCAAAGATTCTAAAGTAGAAAATATTTGGTTTTCTGCCTTTCATAATCTCATAGGGAGTCTTCATATGTCTTTTATTGATGGAAGCTCTATTGAGTACATGACATGCAGTATTTACTGCCTCAGCCCATAAGTATTCAAGGAGAGAAGTGTCACTTAGTAGTGTTCTACTTGCCTCAATTAGAGTCCTATTCTTTCTCTCAGCAACTCCATTTTACTGGGGAGTTCTAGGTGAGGAGAACTCCTGATGAATCCCATGTTCTTCACAGAACTTTGTCATACACTCAGACTGAAATTCAGTTCCATGATCACTTCTGATTTTGACCACTGAATTATTAAATTCATTTTGAATTTGTCTAACAAAAGTCTGGAAGACAGTAGGGGTTTCAGATTTCTTCCTCAAGAAGAAAACTCATGTAAATCTAGAATAGTCATCCACAATTACTAATGTGTATGCTTTCCTACCTAGACTATGAACTGGCATAGGACCAAATAAATACATATGCAGGAGATATACACATCTCACTGAATCTTTGGTATCAAGTCCATGGAAAGAGGTCTTGAACTGTTTGCCCTTTTGGCAAGCTAAACAAACACCCTCTTTAATGCACTTGACCTGAGGACCATTCCTCACTAACTCCATACTAAATAATTGTCCTATTGACTTATAGTTCAGATGAGCTAGCCTCTTGTGCCATTAGACACACTGTGATTCTTTCTCATCTACAACTAGACAGATAGGTGAGTTGTTATACTCACAATCAAGGTTAAGACAATATACATTCCCTTTCCTAGTGCCAGTCAGAATGATCTCTTGATCACTTGACCTCTTTATTTGGCACTTACCCTTGAGGAAAGAGGTATCATACCCAAGATCACTTAGTTGACTTATGCTGATTAGGTTATATTTCTGACCTTTCACATAAGCAACTTGACTGATACAGATAGAGTTACTAGAAATGTTACCAAACCCTTTGATGACACCTTTTTCAGATCCACCAAAGATTACTTTGGGTCCATTCTCTATGGGAGAATAGTCTTTCAACATCCTTCTTATTCCAGTCATGTGTATGGAAAATCCACTATCCAAGTACCATATAGGGGTATGGCCACTTGGACTCACCTGCATTTAATAAAGATTTACCTATCCTTAGAACCCAAATAGTTATTGGGTCCTAGGTAAAGGTTAGCTTGAAATTTGACATGCTTACCTGCAACCTTTCTGACAGGTAAACTGGCCTTATTCTGAATACTAGTATTGAACCAACAATCAATGGCAAAGTGGCCCACCTTGCCATAACACTAGCACTCAAATCTATTATATGTTTTCTTAAGTACAGGCTTCACAACATTATTGCCAGCATTACTTTTAAGTGTAGGTGCTGGAGCAGCATACCCTAAGGTGTTGGAACACCCTAGTTTGGATTTGGGTCAGGATCACTATGTCTTTAGGACTATTAGATAGACCCATCAATGTATAGCTAAGGGTCATAGGATGTGCTAAGTCAGAGGCTCTCAGAGATTGAAGAAATCAGCCAAGAGAAATCAGTCAGAGAAGAATTCAAAATTCATCCTAGGCGTCGAGCTCAGATCGACGAGATAAGTTCAGGCGTCGAGCTGAGATCGACGATCTCTGAGCTCAGGTCCACGAGGCGTCGAACTCTGTTTGACGATCTCTGAGCTCAGATCGACGTTTTCTTGTTCCAGACCAGCTCCAACATCTCTGAGATCAGATCGACGATAGTCGAGCTCAGATCGACGTTTTCTCTCCTAGACCAGCTCCAACATCTCTGAGCTCAGATCGATGATAGTCGAGCTCAAATCGACGATCATCCCGTTGAGATCGACGATTTATGCCATCTCTCTGAACAGAAGTTCCTAGGCAGATTTTAGGATATTCTTGGTCCAATCAAAGAAAGCTGTTCATATTCCAACACAGCTTTATTACAGGACAGTTACAAGAATGCAGTTATGGAGATTATAGCCGTTGGAGTAACTAAGAGGCAGCAATAATAAATGCAAGAATTCAAATGACCATTGGCCTCCTATCAGAATATATACACAAAGTTACAGAGGAATAATATAGAGAATAACAAGAAGATAGAGAATAACAAGAGATAGAGAATAATAAGAAGAGAGAGAATAGTGGAGAGAAGAAAGTTGTACAGGAATCAGAGTTCCAGGAAGAACTCAACATCACCTGTACAGCCAGTTCTCTTCTCAGATCTACTATTCCAGGAAGCCTGAAGAGACAACTACTCTACATCAGTCTCAAGGCTTACTGGAAGATCAACATCAGCAAGGCTTCATCATTCACACTCCAAGACAACTTATATTTTAGCCTTTGCTGAAATCATCATTTGCTGGAGCAGTCATTCATTGAATACCTATCACCCTATGCAAAGCTCTCCTTCCTGAACAATTGCAAATCTCAGAGGGAGCTTTGACAACATCATCAAAATCCACTTATGCTTCTCTTTGATTGTTTAACAGAGAAGACAACATCAACTCTCCCTTCCCTCCTGTAAAAGGGTTCTTGAACTCCCTTCAAAAGTTCTTCTTGGTTTCTGAGACCTTATCAAAACTCAGTGGTGGCAAGACATTTGATCAAAAAATCCAGTTTGGTTTTTGAGCACCTTATCAAAAGCTCATTGGTGCCCAGGACACCTGATTAACTCTTCCTGCAGTGGATTCCTACCTAGGGTGGTAGAAGAGTGGACTACCCAAGTTTAGGGGAACCACTATAAAATTCTTGTGTCATCTGGTTTTGCCTTTATTTCTTTTCTTTATTATTCTTGCTGTGTGTTTGCTCTAATC
The DNA here is from genome assembly GCA_039513925.1 of Platanthera zijinensis. Classification (NCBI taxonomy): domain Eukaryota; kingdom Viridiplantae; phylum Streptophyta; class Magnoliopsida; order Asparagales; family Orchidaceae; genus Platanthera; species Platanthera zijinensis. The sequence continues at coordinate 20,437,052 of CM077095.1, forward strand.
TCTAGGATTGATCTCAATTTCAATTGGTATCAGAGGCAGGTTGGTTATTCAACAACTAGATCTTCACTAGTTTGGTTATTTATACAGGCTAACACCTGAACCAAAAGATCTCTTTTGATCCATCCTAGTTAGATTAATCATTTTTTTTACATAGCAAGAATATGGAATATTCTAGCACCAGACCTCCTAAGTGCAACATAAACAAATTTGCACTTTGGAAGACAAGAATTAAGTCATTTATGGACAATATTGATGAAGAAATATTTTATGTCATTATGACAGGTCTCCCAACCTCAGCAGCAATAACTAAAAGAGCCCGACTAGCTGATGCCAGAGCCATGAATATCCTAGCACAGTCATTATCTGATGACTTGTTCCAGGAAATTATTGAATGCTCAACAGCTAAGGAGATATGCGATTCACTTCATCAAATGGATTCTGAACCAGTGGATGGAACAATAGAAAGAAGCCACAACATCCTATTTTAAGAAGGAGAATCAATATCCCTAGATGTCATTTGGGATGTATCAGATGATGAATCATCATTTGAAGATGAAGAGGAAGAAGCAAGGGCCAAACAATTCTGCTTAATGGCCATCAATACTTCCTGCAACAGTTTAGAGGCTGAACAAACAGAAGGAAAATCAAAACCTGAAGAGGATCAGGTATTATCTAACTTTGTTTTCAGTTCAGTTAACTTAGAACTTCAATCTTGCTGCCAAGATTCAATAAAACCTGAGGAGGAAACAAAACTTCTCAGAGGAATGTTTTAAGAATATATTCAAAGGAAGAAGAAACATTTTAATCGACGAAATGAGTTTAAATCGTCGAACTCAGTCTGCTTTTTCATAAATTTGATTTATAATTATAAGGATAAACTATTTAAAATATTCTTAAATCCTTTTCCTATTTGGAACAAATTTATTAGGAAACATCTTTTCTTAGGGCTGCTTTTTATCTTTTTGATATCCTGTTCAAAATTATGTTAGGATTTCTGTATGAGAATTCTCTGTCAGATAACTTTATATTTCTTATAGATCTTTTTCTAAATTCATCTATATTGAGTCCTCTACTCTAGTTGCATTGGTAAGCAGTGATCATGGCACTGAGTTTGAATCTCTTCTGATGAAAAGAAATTCTATAGGAAGAAAGATATCAGACTTTGTTTTTCAGATTTAGAATCCTAATAAAATTTGCTACACAAATATCATTTTTCTGCTAACATATCCTTTTTAAGGAGAGAGCAATCTCTACCATAGCCTTATGCAGGTACCATCTACAAAAGTTAGCTGGATGACTCAATCAAAATCCTATTTTTAAAGTCATCCCAGCCTCCTCCAGTCACAGTTACTGCATCAACATAGGGGGAGTTTTGTAAAGCCAGCAGCAGTCAGTTTTAATAGCAACAGAAGTTAGCTATGCAAAGCTTCTCTTTTTATATCTTATGCTTGGTAATATTTATTGTAATATTTTTATGTAAATAGTAATCTTAACCCAAATAAGGGGAGATTGTTGGAACACCCTAGTTTGGATTTGGGTCAGGATCACTATGTCTTTAGGACTATTAGATAGACCCATCAATGTATAGCTAAGGGTCATAGGATGTGCTAAGTAAGAGGCTCTCAAAGATTGAAGAAATCAGCCAAGAGAAATCAGTCAGAGAAGAATTCAGAATTCATCCTAGGCGTCGAGCTCAGATCGATGAGATGAGTTAAGGCGTCGAGCTGAGATCGACGATCTCTAAGCTCAGGTCCACGAGGCGTCGAACTCCGTTCGACGATCTCCGAGCTCAGATCGACGTTTTCTGTTTCAGACCAGCTCCAACATCTCTGAGCTCAGATCGACGATAGTCGAGCTCAGATCGACGTTTTTTGTCCCAGACCAGCTCCAACATCTCTGAGCTCAGATCGACGATAGTCAAGCTCAGATCGACGATCATCCTGTTTAGATCGACGATTTATGCCATCTCTCTGAACACAAGTTCCCAGGAAGATTTTCAGGATATTCTTGGTCCAATCAAAGTGAGCTGTTTATATTCCAACACAACTTTATTACAGGATAGTTATAAGAATGCAGTTATGGAGATTATAGTTGTTGGAGTAACTAAGAGGCAGCAGTAATAAATGCAAGAATTCAAATGACCATTGGCCTCCTATCAGAATATATACACAAAGTTATAGAGGAACAATATAGAGAATAATAAGAAGATAGAGAATAATAAGAGATAGAGAATAAGAAGAAGAGAGAGAATAGTGGAGAGAAGAAATTTATACAGGAATCAGAGTTCCAGGAAGAACTCAACATCACCTGTACAGCCAGTGCTCTTCTTAGATCTACTGTTCCAGGAAGCTTGAAGAGACAATAACTCTACATTAGTTTGAAGGCTTACTAGAAGATCAACATCATCAAGGCTTCATCATTCACACTCCAAGACAACTCACATTTCAGCCTTTGCTGAAATCATCATTTGCTGGAGCAGTCATTCATTGAAGACCTATCACCCTATGCAAAGCTCTCCTTCCTGAACAATTGCAAATCTCAGAGGGAGCTTTGACAACATCATTAAAATCCACTTATGCTTCTCTTTGATTGTTGAACAGAGAAGACAAAATCACCTCTCCCTTCCCTCCTGTAAAAGGGTTCTTGAACTCCCTTCAAAAGTTCTGCTTTGTTTTTGAGACCTTATTAAAACTCAGTGGTGGCAAGACACCTGATCAAAAAATCCAGTTTGGTTTTTGAGCACCTTATCAAAAGCTCATTGGTGCCCAGGAAACCTGATCAACTCTTCCTGTAGTGGATTCCTACCTAGGGTGGTAGAAGAGTGGACTATCCAAGTTTAGGGGAACCACTATAAAATTCTTGTGTCGTCTGGTTTGCCTTTATTTCTTTTCTTTATTATTCTTGCTGTGTGTTTGCTCTAATCTCTAGGATAGATCTCACTTTCACAAGGATTCCTTAAGAACCTGATGGGTTTGCTTATAGGGTGGCCTATTAGCATATGCACCCTTGCCATTGAGATCACCATACTCACAGTGACCATGAGTGAGGGCGTGATCATATCTGTTAGTAGGTTGCATCACTTTTCTAATAGAAATAGGGGTTTCATAGCTAGTGGCTGAACTGGGCCTTTGCCTTTTCCTTGAGAATTGGCTGCCCTTATTCTTTCCTTGAAGCCTAGTCCTATCTTTCCTTTCTGAGATATGAAGTTATCTATTAAAGGCAAGAGAGACTTTGGCTTTGAAAATTTTGCCGCTAGATCCTTTTCTTTCTAGAGTCTTGCTTCCAGATTTTTGATGTGATTTTCTTTGAAGGAGATTGTGTCCATCTGAATAACAGTTATGTTTTGAAATTTGACAACCTCATTCAATTTCAAATCCAACATCTTTGCTGAATCTGATGCAGCCAGTTTAAGAGATTCAATTTCCTTGTCGTGCTTCTTGACAAGGAATTTGCTCCTCTTAAGAGCTTGCAACAAACCACCATACTCATCAATTAATTGATGTACATCCCCTTTAGATCCAGAACCATCCACATCTCTTGATGTTGATGCTTCTGATTCTGATCCAGTAAAATAATCAGAAGCTAAGGATGGACTGTATACCTTACTGAGACCAGGCTGATCCTGACACTGATCTTCTTCTGAAAGAGCCATCTGCCCTATACAACAATAGTCTTCGCCTCCATTTATGGAATCCAGTATTTGCAAGAATTCTGATTCCATAGAATCCTCTTCTGTAGTAAACAACCCAATATAAGCTTCTGCACCATCCTCTTCTCCAGATTCTGAGGATAAAGAGTCAGTCCAACTCTTCTGCTTCTGGGCAACAAAGGATTTCTCCTTCTTGCCCTTATTTTGAGGCTTCTTCTTATCCTTAGTCTCCTTTCTCTTATCAGGACAGTCAGCTATGACATGTCCAGGCCTGTTGCAGCAATAATAAATAATTTTAGAGGTAGTTTGATTACTAGGATTAGGGGCATACCTGTCCTCCTTAGAAGTCTTCTTCTTCTTATAATAATCATCCTTGATGGAGGATGAAGATGGATTGGTTCTCCATTTCTTTTTCTTCATGAACCTCTGAAACTGTCTTGTAAAGGCAGCAAAGTCTTCATCAGAATTGTTGCTATCTGATGTACTGATGTCAGGATTTTCTGCTTCAGCCTCAGCACTTCTTCTGGGTGGAGAAGGAGACTTTCTCCTACCCTTTCTTGTGGCTTCAGCTTTGAAGGCTACTGACTTGTCTTTATACTCAGACCTACTGCTTTTCTCCTCCTCCTTTCTGGCAGTGAGCTGCATCTCAGAAGATAGCAGTTTTCCAAACAAGGTTGGTGGAGGTGTATCAGCAAGCCTGACCACCTCTCTGATGGCACATATTTTTGTATCCCAGTCCTTGGTCAGTGACCTGAGAAACTTATCATTCAATTCATATGTGCTAAAGACTCTTCCATAGGTTATCAGCTCATTTATAATTCTACAGAACTTCTTGTAACATTCTGCTATGCTGTCTGACTTAGCTTGTCTGAAGCTTTAATATTCTTGATTCAACATAGATTTCCTATCCTCTCTAACTTCTTTAGTTCCCTTCATGTAGACAATCAAGGTGTCCCACATCTTCTTGGAGGTTTTGCAATGTACCAAATTCTGAAATGTGGCATCTTCTATAACACTCACAATTATGTTTTGTGCTCTCTTGTCTAAAGTTGCTAGAATGATCTCACCCTTAGCCATTTCAGAATTGCTCTTTGGGGTTTTGAGATTAGCATCAAGAGCTGATATATTCATTGAAATGAAAGGACCTTCTTGTACTGTGATGTAGATTCTAGGATCAGATGCTTCCATGAACAATCTAACCCTTTCTTTCCATATCCCAAAGTTTTCTTTCCTGCAGATGGGCAGTTTCATGGATCCAAATTCCTTCTGATTCTCATTTGAACCCATTCTGGCTAATTGTTAATTGCCTTGGAGATTTACTTAGATTGTTAGGTCTATTTTTGAGCAACCTCCCTCTGATACCACTTGAAAGATTTGATTTCAAGAGCCTAAACTCCTAGAGGGGGGGGGGGTGAATAGGTTCTAATCCTTTTTAATAATTAAGGCAATTAACACAGCATAAACATCACAAAAACAATCACAGAAAATACACAACACAACACACCAAGATTTATAGTGGTTCCCCAAGTTATGGGTATGTCCACATTCCCCCTTCGCCTATCTAGTAGAGAATTGGATTCGTCCAAACTTCCTTCCACTAGCTCAGATCCTAAGATCTTACAACTCAGAACTTGATAGGTTCCTACAACTCAGACTTCTTCAAGTCCTACCTAAGATTCTTTCCAAGAATCCTACCTCAGGAAACAGCCCTACCTCAGCCTTTATCTCCAGGCCTATAACTCAGACTTCTTCAAGTCCTACACCTTAGGCACTCAGCCCTACCTCAGCCTTTATAAATTTAGGCTTACAACTCAGATCTATAACAGATCTTACAAATAAAAGTTTGTTTAAGAAAATAAAAACTTCACCCAGTTCAACAGATAAAAGGGTGAGTACTTCTTGATCAGTTCTTGATTGAACTGAATACTCTATATCTAACTTGACTTACCTTCTTCAAAGCTTCTTGAATTCGAACAAAATAAGGTTGATCTTCAATTGGAGTTGGAGTTGATCTTCAATCAGCTTCCTTCTTGAATTTAGAATCAGATCTGAATTTTACTTGAAGACTTTTCAGGATCTGCCTTCTTGTGGGTTTGACTCTTGCTCCCCCTCACTGGTTCTCAATCTATATTGAGTCAGTTATTTCTCCTCTTGGTTCTGTTCTGTATTATCTTATTTTTCTGGTTGTTATGGATCAACCCTTTATATGGATTTCATCAATGATTACCGGCTGAACTGGTTTATAACGGCCTTTTGACAGTACTGACAGATGTGTCAGTCTTGTTACTTATGACAGCTATCAAGTCTTCAGTCGTGACAATTGACCCTTCATTGAACTTCTATCATAGTAGGGAACAGTCAGCAAAATACTTCAAATGTGAAGACACAAATAGACCAAGTGTCGACACAATACTTGATGATGTCGACACAGCTTCCAATGTGTCGACACAGTCATTCTTTATCTTCTCAACACGGCTTTTGTTATATGCGTCGACACAAGTCCTGTGTGTCGACAAAACTTCTTCTTGTCTCGACATAGCTGATGCTGATAGATGGCATTGAGTGTATATCCAGATGTCGTTGAGTGTGTATCCAGACGTCGTTGAGTGTGTGTCGACACAAGTCCTGTGTGTCGACACAAGCCTTTTAGACTAAGTATAGTTGTTGTTGATATATGGCATTGAGTGTGTGTCGACACAAGTCCCGTGTGTCGACACAAGCCTTCCATACTCAGTATAGCTGTTGTTGATAGATGGCGTTGAGTGTGTGTCGACACAAGTCCCGTATGTCGACACAGTCTTGCTTTTGGTATCGACATAACTCATGGGTGTCAACATAGCTCCTGCTTCAGGTGTCGACACAAGTCCTGGGTGTTGACACTTGTACTTAGAAATTTTTCTTGCATTTCTTAAACCTGCACACTGAAACTCAACATTCCATCAAATACACCTTGATGTATACCATTAAGTTAGGTGAGGCTTCTCCAAATCTAGTACATATTTTCCAATATACCCAACAATCTGAGGTAAGATCCTTTGTGGATCTAAAGTAAGGCTGTCCTGCCAGCCTGAGTAGTGGGGCCTTTGGCCTGAGGTAGTTGATCAGTTGATCACTGAGTTATAGGTCTTAGTGCCTGATTTGTAAGTCTTGGAGGAGACTGAGAGATCCTGAGGGATCTATGGTGTAAGCTCTTAGGAGCTAAGATTGGAGAAGTGCATTGTCTAACAATTTGTTAGAAAGGTGGGAGGGAAAGTGGATGTAACAATAATTTGGGGAACCACTATAAATTTGATGTGTTGTCTGTGCGATTGCCTTGAAAGCACAACTAATATAATCACATCACACATATAAGTAATTAAGTTAAAAATATATCAAAAGAGACCAATAACCTATTCACCCCCTCTAGGTAATTTAGCTATCCTTGAAAACAAAGATTTTCAAGTGGTATCAGGGAGGTTACTCAAAAATGGCTTAACAGTCTGAGTAGATCTCAAAGGATAGCTAAAAGGTTAGAGCTTATGGGTTTAGGAGTGAACCATAAGGAATTGAGCTCAATGAAGCTTCAAGTCTACAGAGTGGAAAAGATCTACAATGGGTTGTTGGCAGCTGTTGTAGATGATGAAGACTATCCTACTACCAGGATAGGAATCAGAGCCCCACTATCCTCAGTGTTCAGAGACTATGGTAAAGTTGATGTCTATCAAAATGCAAGGTTAAAGATCAGGGCCCCTCTTTCACACTTAGATAGTGATTCAGAGGTGGATGATGATGAGGTAGTTGACTGCAGATGTTATGGGCTAATGTCCATGACAGAAGAAGAATCCTGCCAGGATCAGCCTGGTCCAGATAAGGTTCACTCCCTATCTAGCACATCCTCAGCATCTGTGTATGATACAAATCCAGACTATGATGCATCCACATCAAGTGATGATGAGGAACCTATTAGAGGAAGATGTCAATCAATTGATTGACATGTATGGTGCACTTCTGAAGGCTTTCAAAAAAAGTAGGAAGTTGGCTAAAAAGCAGGCTGAGGAGATTGCTTTTCTTCAACTAGCTGCTTCCCAGCAAGCTAAGACAATAACCCTATTGGAACAAAAGGCAAGGGAAGTTATCCAACTAATGGCTATCTCAAATCTCCAAATTGAGACTTTTAGCCAGAAGGACAAGATCATCTTGGATCTTGAAGAGAAACTCCTAAAGGAGAAAAAGGTTGTGGCTGATTGCAATAAGCCCAAACTTGTGTTGCCACTGTTTGACTCCTTTGCCTCTTAAAAAGATGAGAGATGTTTAGTTTCTAAGTGGGATTCCAAAGTTGACCTTTCCAAAGCCAAAGGCAAAGCTCCTGTTGAGCCTCAGTCAATCTTTCACAAGGTAATCCTCCCTTCTAATAGGTATGACCAAGCCTACATACATGGTCACTACAAGAATGGGAATTCTTCTTGTAAGAGTACAAGTGTATCTTACAAGGGAAGAAGGCTAGGGGAATGAGTGCATGTAAAGCTCCCCATGAAGAAATTCAAATGGCCCATCCTGGACCAATTGTATTTAGTGCGCCAGCCCCCACACTCATGAGTAAGGCAATGGCCTTTTCTTAAGATCTCCCAGCACATATTTAAACCAAGGGCAAGTCTATCAACAAACAAGACTTGGGCATTTCTAGAGCCATCAATAGTATGTCTTCCACAAAGAAGATCATTGTTGGTAGACTTCAAGAAAAACCAAGCTCTTCTACTACCAGTCCTTTCTTCAGTCAGATTGTAGCTGAGAGAAATAAGAACATGGAAGCTGCTCTTCCTTCTATTCTGTCTACAATTAACATAACTGCAAGACCTGCTCAAAAGAGAAGGTATAATATCCATGAGTGCTGGTGCTGTGGCAAAGTGGGACATTTTGCCCTAGATTGCTGGCACAATCCAAGATCGCCCAAAGCTAATGTTAGTCTTCCTGTCAGAAAATCTGCAGGAAGACAGGTTGTGTTTCAAACTAATAAGAACCTAGGACCTAATAAAAATTAGGGTCCTAAGGTAAGATAATTTTGTTTTGCAGGATAGTCCAAGTACTCATCCCCTATTTTGTACTTGGACAGAGGATGCTCTAGACTTAGGACTGGAACAAGGAAGCAATCTTCAGGGTCATACACTTGTAGATGGAAGTGGACAGACTGAATATCTAGCAAAGAATGTTTAAGAGATGTACAAATATTCAGGGAGAGACCACCACGCTAGATGCTCCTATTGAGGGGGAGCTTGTCAAATAGGGCAAGATACACATCTGTGGATAAAAGAAGAGGAGAAGATTTGGCTCAGCAAGAAGAGAATTGGAAGGGTGCAAGAAAGTTGCTGTGCACAGTTGCCAAGAATCTAGTATATGTTCCAAGTCTACTTTATTAAGATAAGTAAAACTCCCTCATATTGTGTTTCTACTAAGTACAATCTTAATTGTTAGGTATCCTGTCTCTCACAACAGGACTATGCATATTGAGGTTAGGTATCCTTTTAAATTAGAGAGCACGAGGAGAAGAAAGACATTAGTCTTAAAACTTGTCTCATCTAATAAGCAAGTGGCTCACATACTTACTATGCCACTAGATGGAACTAGAGTCAACACATTCAAGTTTGACATGGGTATTGATGGCGACAATGTCCAGCCACTTGCTCGTGATGTTTGAGACCATTCGATTGATGGCGATGCGGTCCCACCGCATGTTCGTGAAGACATTGCTGATGGTGCTGAAGATTTTTGCCACAGAGAGTTTGGCGATTGTGATGGGCGCTGCCGCTAGCTTAAGGATTGTGATTTTGCCGCGACAACCACCGTCGACGTCGTGCCAAAATCTCCACTTCATGTTTTATGTGAAAATATATGATTATAAATTATTAGCCCACACTTGGGAAAACATTTATAATTATATGTTTTTTTAATTAAGTATTTTATTTTCAGTATTTTTAATTTTGGACTGTTTTTAATTTCAGCTTTATTTGATGGACTGTTTTGAGCAATCTAGATCTAGGCTTGATGAAAGGTGGAGATTGAGTGGTGTATTTTATTATATAAGTGCTTGTAGAGAGTGAATGAGAGATTATTGATGAAATGAAAAAAAAACCTAACAACTATCTTGGCCGACCTCCCTTCTCCCCTAGAAATCCCAATCGGGATATCTCTATCCCCCCTGGCGTGTGCGCCCTCCTTTCCATCTTCTTCTCCATCTTTTCCTCCTTGTGTTCGTCCCTCTTCTTCCCCCATCCCCACTTCCGATCCACCTCCTCCATCCCGGCGGCCTATAACCAACAAACGCCGACCTCCATCACGCAAATCGCCGGCCAACCTTCATCAAGAAAATCGCCGGCTGACCTCCATCAAGCAAATCACCGGCCAACCTCCATAGAGCAAATCGCGGGCCGAACCTCCAACAACATCCCTTCACCGACCTCCTTGAGGCGAATCCTTTTGAAGCCCCCTTGCTGGACCCCGTCCAAGCCCCAACAATAGCCCCCATGCTGCCCTCCAACCGTCCACCTGCTACCGTGAATTACAGTCAGTGACTCCAAAGAAAGTGGCTTGCGTCGCCTCCATCCGGTGTAGTGTCGTGGAATCTCTTGGAAGTGTGAACCTTCCACTAATTTTCTTTTCGTGCGTTCCTCTTGCTGGTTTTGGGTAATCCCTCCCCCCTTCTCTTGGTGTATTTCGACTATGTTAGTGCGAGGTTGTGGTGGATTTGTGGACTGAGATATTCATCCTAATTATTGAATCATTGCGCCTTATAAATCTGAATTTAAGGTATTATTATTGTCCGGATTTCCTCGTTAATTTTGTATTGGGTAGGTCTCTTGACGCTTTGCCAAATCGGGTTGTTCAAATCCTTGATTTCACATTTATTTCTCGAGATTTTGTATACCTCGCGTTGATTTAATTTTGGGGCTGAATTTGGACTATATTTGAATCACCACTTTAGTCTGGATTCTCTCTGTTTGAGAAATGAATACATGTGGTTAATTTTAAGGTGTGTCGCTAATTGCTCGGATCGTGTAGGTCCTATTTGCTTGAGCGAACATTGGCCTATAGCCCTTGTTCAATCTCAAAAGGCTTCGCGACCCTTTGTTTTTGTGATGTGAATGACTATTGTGCAAGTAGAATGGATGTGTTAAGTGCGTTAGCGTAGATCTAAGTGTGAGAGAGCTGCTCACTAGTGTTTGAACACCACAGTCACATCGTGAACACATTGGCTTGCATCAATTTGGTATCAAAGGGAGGTTTGCCAATTTTCTCAACTTGGCAACAATCCGCTCGTTCCGAGATACCCCCATTTGCACTTAGGCACTTTTGTTGGTCTTTTTTTGTTATATATATAAAAAATGTTCTATGTGTTCACTTAGTTTGAGTTTTCCATTTGTCTTTTATGGTACACATTGGGAGTTCCGCTCACTCACCTTCATTCGTTGAGCATAACGTTAGGTTAGCACAATATTTGACACCACCACCGCGCACCTCTAGGCATGTTAGAGTTCCTGCTCCTACCTATGATGGGATAGGTGGACCGCAAGTGTTTTTATGTTGGATGAAGGATATGGAACATTATTTTGAGCGATATCATATTGTGGACCCCAACAGGATTCCCGTTGCGAGACTACAATTATTTGGTCGAGCCCAGACCTTCTGGCTCAATGAGGAGAGACATTTTGGGATGTCACTCAACGACTCACTTGTTGGTTGGCAGATTATCAAGAATCTATTAACGGATGAGTATTACCCTCCCTACTATCATTCCCAGATTTCTAATTATCTGAGTGATTCGCCTCCTAAGACTTTGCCTACATCAAACCAGTGCATCCCCTCTTACTCCCATACTCAGACGTCTCATGATCTTATTTCTCCCCTCCAGGGAACTAGACCCATTTCTGATCACAGGAGTGACTACAAGCCTCACACTTGATCCTTTCTCCGCGAAGATCTGACTATTTCGAGCACACGTACACCTACCTTTAAGGAGAAAGAGAAGGTTAGGTCCTCTGTCCCGCCACCTATCATTGTCACTACTAGGGATGCTATAAATTTGCGGGTTAAGCATAGGCAGACAGTTAAGATTTTCAAGGAGAACGCTATATTTACGCTTGTGGAGTGATTGGCCACTATGTCGTGGAGTGCTTCACAAAGCCTAGGTCTTTGGCACTTTTAGCTTCAACGTTTGAGCCCGCCACTGAGGGCGATGCCAATTTCTCTGATGACTTTAGTGATGATGAGGATCTTGGATATCCTAGTGACCTAGATGAGGATGTCTCCTCTGAGGTATCACCTCCTTGGATTATCCCACTTCCCCTCGACCATATTTCAGGTCTGTCTCCTTTGATAGTTGAGGAACCGTCCGATGTACCTAAGTTAGCATATGTACAAACTGTATTGGAAGATTTACCTTGCAAGGGAGTTGTACGTTTGGATGATTTTAGTAGTGTAGACCCGGATGATTTCTCGTTGATGTTAACATCGATACGTGATGTTCACCATGAGCTAGATTCTCTCTCGGGTTCGATTTCACTGAACCTCCCTCATGTTCCTTTGGCTCGATAAGCGGACTTGTTAGGACACGAATTGGTTTTGCCTTGTCCGATCCACTTAGTTAGGCCATCGTTAATAGCACCTCCGTTGGACATGACTTGTGGTCTATGTATTAGTTTGTGTCCGTCTGCGGGCATGTCTTCGTTTGCGACTGTGTATAATTACATAGTGATTTTGCCCCTTAGCTTAACATCTTCACGACACACTTACTCGTCTAGTATAGTTGCACATATTTTTACTCCACCTGTTTACGACTTTTGCCTACACGTGTCTATGATGATAGCTGACCACTTTGAGTTGTACTGCACACACTTCTGTTCACTTTTGAGAGCGTCCTCCGCTAGAGCTGACAATTTGGATTTAGTCTGGTCATTCCCCGAGCGGATGTCTACATGCTCCGTCAATAAATTAGCACTTAAGGACGTCGACCCATCCATCATTAGGAGGAATGTCAGAATTAATGCTTTTCATTCGGATTTTGACGATGCATGGGGTGTTTCACCTCTTTTCAATTTTTCGGATTTATTATTGCATGTCTATTTTCCACCTGAGTGGCCTTCTTTGTTATTTCTTTCTCCCACTATATATTCTCTCTGGTTGGGGAGTGAGAGTTCTTTCGTGTCTAACTTCCACGTGGGTTCCTTGGTTCTTGCGCTAGATGGTAATATTCTAGTTATTATTCTTCGGACTGACAACTTTTTGAGTTTTATCAAAAGCTTTGCTGTTGTTGTTATGCCTGACAGGTTTTCTTTAATGAGTGATGCCCACACTACTATCACTTGGATACTTGGGCTAGATTTTGTACATGTGGGTGTTCCCTTCAACTACGTTCCCCTTCCGGGCCACTCATCGGTGATGAGTGCTTTTGAGTGGGGGAGGATTGATGGCGACAAAGTCCCGCCACTTGCTCGTGATGTTCGAGACCGTTCGATTGATTGCGATGCGGTCCTGCCATATGTCTGTGAAGACTTTGCTGATGGTGCTGAAGATTTTCGCCACATAGAGTTTGACGATTGTGATGGGCACTGCCGCAAGCTTGAGGATTGTGATTTTGCTGCGATAACCACCGTTGAATCAGTGCCAAAATCTCCACTTCATGTTTTGCATGAAAATATATGATTATAAATTATTAGCCCACACTTGGGACAACATTTATAATTATATGTTTTTTAATTAAGTATTTTATTTTCAGCATTTTTAAATTTTGGACTGTTTTTAATTTCAGCTTTATTTGATGGACTGTATTGAGTCATCTAGATCTAGGCCGTATGAAAGGTGGAGATTGAGTGGTGTATTTTATTATATAAGTGCTTGTAGAGAGTGAAGGAGAGATTATTGATGAAATGAAAAAACCCTAATAACTAACTTGGCCGACCTCCCTTCTCCCCTAGAAATCCCGATCGGGATATCTCTCCCCCCAACATGTGCGCCCTCCTCTCCATCTTCTTCTCCCTCTTTTCCTCCTTATTTTCGGCCCTCTTCTTCCCCCATCCTCACTTTCGATCCACCTCCTCCATCCCGGCGGCCTGTAACCAACAAACGCCGACCTCCATCAAGCAAATTGCCGGCTGACCTCCATCAAGCAAATCGCAGACCGACCTCCATCAAGCAAATCGCCGGCCGACCACCATCAAGCAAATCTCCGGCCGACCTCCATCAAGAAAATCGCCGGACGAACCTCCAACAACATCCAATCGCCGACCTCCTTGCAATGGCTCATTTTGCAGCCCCCTTGATGGACCCCATCCGAGCCCCAACAACAACCCTCATGCTACCCTCCGGCCATCCTCTCGCCATTGTGGATTCTAGCCGGTGGCTCCGAAGAAATTGGCTTGTTTCTCCTCCATCCAGTGCAGTGTCGTGGAATCTCGTGGAAGTGTGACCCTTACACTAATCTTCTTTTCGTGCATTCCTCTTGCTGGTTTTGGGTAATCCCTCCCCCTTCTCTTTGTGTGTTTCGACTATGTAAGTGCGAGGTTGTGGTGGATTTGTGGACTGAGATATTCATCCTAAATATTGAATCATTGCACGTTATAAATCTGAATTTAAGGTATTATTATTGTCCGGATTTCCTCGTTAATTTTGTATCGGGTAGGTCTCTTGACGCTTTGCGAAATTGGGTTGTTCAAATCCTTGATTTCATATTTGTTTGTCGAGATTTGGTATACCTCGCATTGATTTAATTTTGGGGCTAAATTTGGACTCTATTTGAATCACCATTTTAGTCCGGATTCTCTCTGTTTGAGAAATGAATACATGTGGTTAATTTTATGGTGTGTCGCTAATTGCTCGGATCGTGTAGGTCCTATTCGCTTGAGCAAACATTGGCCTATAGCCCTTGTTCAATCTCAAAAGTCTTCACGACCCTTTGTTTTTGTGATGTGAATGACTATTTTGCAAGTAGAATGGATGTGTTAAGTGCGTTAGCATTGATCTAAGCGTGAGAGAGCTGCTCGCTAGTGTTTGAACACCACAGTCACATCGTGAACACGTTGGCCTGTATTAGGTATGTTGAGTTTAGTTCAGCTTAAGCAGCTCTCCACTAGATATATACATTGTGTTCATATTATAGGTCATGTTAATCCCTAAAGGATTGATTAGTCTAATAAGACTAAGGATAAAAGGGAAAATCGGCTATTTGCTGCTAAGTATCAGGAATTAATCCCAGCCGTTGATCAAAACATTGATCCAAAATAGGTGCGCGCCTCTTCCACTTCTAAAAAGTAAAATAACACTATAAATAGAAGGAGGCATGCATAAAATACACACACTATTCCTTGACCTTCACTGCCTGATAGTGTCGAGACGACGAAACTGTTTCGCTCGCTCTCAGAAATTCGCAAGGAAGATGGCTCCCAAAGGACTCGATTTCCTGTTTGAAGGCTCGGAGTATGTTAAAAATGGATTCACAGAGGCACCAGAGGAGGTATAGAATGTTCTCCATCTGCTTCAAGCTTCTGACCTAGATTTCGTCTTGACAGAACCCTGTTTGCTGTAGAAACGGGAGGTCCTAGAATTATTTTCCAATGCCAACGCCAATACGTCTGCGGGCAAAGTAAATACTGTGGTAAGTGGAACAAGGATCAAAATAACCCCAAGAAGGCTTAACAAAGCACTCCAGTTGCCAAAGTTTACAGAGGCTGATGAAGAAGATGACCTAGTTATATCTGACATCAAAGCTGCAATGATGTGGGTTGGTCTATCTAAACACACCAGTGGTTAAATCTTACGAAAGGAACTGACCTAAGGGGCAAGTTTTCGGCAGACATTGTTGGGAAGGCCTTACTGTGCAAAAACGGCTCTCACGATAAAATCTCAAAGAAGATGTTTGAGATGATGTCTAGGATCATCCTGTCAAAGAAAACCAACTGGGGAAGGGTTCTATTTGATAGGATTGTTGACTACATTGCTGAACCCAACATGGGAAGGATATTATCCCTTTTCCTTCTGCAGACTGTTCCAGGGATCCTCAACACAAGGCTAGGAACAAAGATTCATCATATGAGAAGGATGGACATTAGAATGTTGGAATGGTGGGATAGAGTTCTTCAGCCTCATGCTTCATCTGCTACCAAGAAGAAAGGGAAGCAAATCATAGTTTCAGAAGACAACACTACAAGCAACTCATCTGACCATCATGAGGAAGAGACTCACAACCCCAATCTGACTGAGTCTGAGGATGGGTCCAGGAGAGACACAACTGCCCAAGTATCAGTATCTTCTGATCTTGATGTTAGAAATCAGTTGAGCAGGGAACAATCTGAAGATGTTCCAGACCATGATGTTGACATGCCATCAGTTGAAGGATGTTGGGCAAGTAACTAAATATATTATCAATAGAATCTCTGCTAGGATGGAGGGGAGATTTTTAGGCCTACTGCTACTGCTGAAAACATTCCAGATCATGCTAATGTAACCAATCCTCAGAGTGAGGAGGAGAAACTCCTGGAATAAGTAATGCAGGATGCATTTACTGAGGGGAGCAGTTCCAGATTCCCCCAAAAGAAATTAAGACTACTGTCACTAAAGTTTCTACTACTACTAGTGCTGCTAATGATGATGGTTTGTTGTATGCTAATGAGGGCATGACAGATATTAAGGGGGAGATTCAATCTGAACTCTATGCTCAGGTTGAAGTACACAACATAGATTCTTCCATGTCAGAAAAAGGACAAGATGCTCTTGAGGATCCACCAAGAACTCATTCTTCTGAATTCATAGCAGATGACTCTCCAAATAGGGAAGAGGTCATGCCAGTCCAAGAACTAACTATGAAGGCACCTCTGCAAGGATGGATCAAATTCCTTATTGGGTCCATTGCCCATAATGTCCTAGATTTGAAGAAGTCAATCTTATCAATGATATACACATATTAGAAGTTGACTGTGATGGGACAGGTAGCCTAAATGGCTAAGTCAAATAAACACTTACCTAAGGTATGGGATGAAAGAAATCTGTCTAAGTCCACAGGCGTTTAGTGAAGGTAAATCACTCAACGCCAGATGACTTATAGCACTGAGTGGAGCCTATACAGTCAAAGCCTAATTAGTGGCAAGCTGAGAAAATGACCAAGTCCATTGGTGTTGAGTGAAGTCAACTCACTCAACGCTATACAAAAAAATGTTATGAGACAGGCTAAAGCAGGAATAGCCTAAATTGGAATGAGCTGAAATATGGCTAAGTCCATAGGCATTGAGTGAAGTAAACTCACTCAACACTATAAGTACTAAAGATAAATATGGCTAAGTGGTTTGGCGTTGAGTGATGAATACACACTCAACGCCATACAACTAGTTAAACCATGTTCAAAATTCGTCAAACTGAGTTCAGAGTTCATCGAGCTCAGCTCACCATTCGTCGAGCTAAGTTTAGAGCTTGAGATTCTGAGTTCATCGACCTCAGTTGAGAATTCGTCGAACTGAGTTCAAAGTTCGTCGAGCTCAGTTCACCATTCATCGAACTCAGTTCAAAGTAAGACAGTCTAAGCCTAGTGTTTTTAAACACATAAATTCTACTAAGGCAAAAAGCATTGAGAGAGGCATGCTCACTCAACGCTCTCAATGCCCTTATACAGAAATGAGTTCCAGCAAATAGCATTGAGTGAGGCATGCTCACTCAACGCTCTCAACACTTAAGTTGCTGAAGAAGCAGAAATATGGCTAAGGCAGATGGCGTTGAGTGAGGGATGTTCACTCAACACTCTCAACGCCTAGAAACAGATTTATATTCTAAGTTGTTTGGCATTGAGTGAAGGTTACTCACTCAACGCCAAGAGACAAAAAATCTATCTGTGTTTTGGCATTGAGTGATGCTTACTCACTCAACGCCTATTCTACTGATGCACGATTTTGGCTAAGTCCATAGGTGCTGACGTCAGCAAAATCGATAAAATCACCTAAAGTCAAATCATGTACGGGAAAGCTATAGTACACGACAAAACTTGTCATAAATCTACTGTACGTCTTCTTCCGTTAAAGCAAGATGCAGCTGAAAGCTACAGGTGGGGCCCACCAATCTCTAAGAGTCGTTTATCGGCTAACTACAAAAGGAAGAGATAGGGCCAAGAGCAAGACAACTTTTAGGGCATACCATATTCAAAAAGGAGAGCAGCCATCTTCATCTTCTTCGTGATTGCTCCATGTGAAAAGCTTGAAGCTCTCCAGCAAGAAAAGTTCAGTTAGCTGTGCAAGTCTCCATCTGCCACAGTAGATTCAGAATCAGTTCTGAAGAAAGAAGAACTTTCATCCTAAAGCAGGTTCTGTGAGCTATTTTAAGACTCAAGATCAAAAGATCTTTAGACTTCTATAGAAAGTTCAGAAGTTAACTTCTAAGTTCCTCCAGTAAATATTTTCCTTGCTGTAAGGAGAGTCGGAGTGGAAATTTTTCTGCTCAAGTTGTTGACACAGAAATTTCCCTGTGTCAAAGTTAATTAAACTATTTCTTTTTGTAGGATCCTTCTGAATTTGAGCTGTAGGACCTTGGGGTCTGAGGTAGGGCAAATTTGCCTGAGCTGTAGGAGAGTGTATCTCTCTGAGTAGTAGGAGAAAGTTTGCTCTGAGGAAGGGCTATCCTCCATAGCCTGAGTGGTAGGGCTTAATTGCCTGAGGTAGGTGATACTTGTATCACTGATAGTGGGCCTTTGTGGCCAATGTGTAAGTCTTGGAGGAGACTGAGAGATGCTAAGGGATCTAAGGTATAAGCTCTTTAGATCATTGGTTTGGAGAAGTTCCTTGATTAACAGGAAGTTAGCAAGGTGGGGGAGAGTGGATGTACCCATAATTTTGGGGAACCACTATAAAATATTTGTGTGCTTTTCTATGTTTATTTTTCTTTTCTTAATTACAGGTGTTATGGACAAGCTCTAGATCACCCTAAGCTGAAAGCTAAAATAAAACAATAAGATATTAAAAAGTCTATCAAAAGACCTAGACAAACCTATTCACCCCCCCCCCTCTAGGTTCTAGCTACCTTGAAAATAAGATCTTTCAAGTGGTATCAGAGGGAGGTTACTCAAAAAGGATTTAAAAATCTGAGTGATCCTCAAAGCTAGCTACAGTTAAGTGATCATGGGCTCAGGAGAGAGTCAGAGAGATCTGAGTTCCATGAAACTCCCCATCTGCAGAAAGGAGCAGTTTGGAATATTGAAAGAGAGGGTGAGGCTATTCATGGAAGCCTATGATCCAAGAATCTTTACAACTGTTATGGAGGGACCTATCATTCCTATGAAGGTCTCTACTCTAGATACCAACATCCAGACACTAAAGACATTATCTGAAATGACCAAAGATGAGGTCATATTAGTTGGCTCGGACAAGAGAGCACAGAACATCATTGCCAGTGCTGTAGATGACTCAACCTTCCTGAACTTGGTTCACTGTCAGACCTCCAAGGAGATGTGGGACACCCTTGTGGTCTACATGGAGGGTACTGATGAGGTAAGGGATGATAGGAACTCTCTGCTCAACCAAGAGTATGAGGCTTTTAGGCAAATCTTGAAGGAGAACATAACTGCCTGTTATGAAAGAGGATCATAAATGAGTTGAAGAACTATGGAAGGGTCTTCAATAATTATGAAATAAATGACAAGTTTCTCAGGTCTCTCACTAGAGACTGCGATACTAAGATCTGTGTCATAAGAGAGATGGCCAAGCTTCCTAACACCCCTCCCCAAATATTGTTTGGGAATCTGCTTTCCTATGAGATGCAGCTAGCTGCCAGGAAGTAGGAGGATACCACCAACAAATCATTGGCCAAAGAAAAGTCCTTTGCCTTTAGAGCTGAAAGCACAAGGAAAGGCAAGGAGAGGATTCCATCTCCACCAAGGAGACCAACTAAGTCAGACAACACAGACTCAGAGGCATCAGACAACAACATGTTTGATAAAGACTTTGTAGCCTTTTCCAGACAACTCCAGAGGCTGATGAAGAAGAGCATTGGAAGAAGAGGCCTTCAAATTCCACTCATCACAGGAAGAATCAGTCAAAGACTAACAGTTATGGTTTTAAACATAATAAATATAATTCTTCTAAAGTAGTTTATTACTGTTGCAGTAAGCCTGAGCATGTGATAGCTGACTGCCCAGAGAAGAGGAATGAGACTGAGGAGAAGAAGCAGCACCAGCATAAAGGAAAGAAGGAAAAGTCCTTCATTGTTAAGAAGGAAAAGAGTTGGATAAACTCATCATCTTCTGAGTTTGAAGAAGAGGAAGCCTACATTAAGCTAGTTGCAGCAGCTGCTAAAGATGAAACTATTATAGCAGGAGAAGTTAATCCTTTAGTGAGGATAGGAATTATGGCCCCTCTGGCACTATCAGATAGTGAGTTAGAGATGGATGAAGATGTCCACAGCTACAGATGGCTGATGGCAATGATAGATGAAGAGGGCAGCCAGGATTAGCCTGGTCAAAGCAAGGTACATCCATTACCTAATTCTGCTTCCTTATCTGAGTATGAGACTAGTCCTTTCTCAGAAGCCGCTTCACCCTGTGGTTAAAAAGATTCTGGATCTGAAGGATATGTCAATCAACTGATTGACAAGTATGGAGAACTTCTGAATGCCTTCAAGAAGGTCAAGAAGTTGTCTAAGAAGCAAACTAAAGAGATTTCATCTCTTAAGCTTGTAGTTGCCCAGCAGACTGTAACAACAAATCTGCTGGACCAGAAAGCTAGGGAAATTAGCCAACTAAAGTGCCTCTTGGAAATTCAGGTAGCCTCCATCAAGCATAAGAACTGTCTCATCAGGGAGCTTGAAGATAAGCTTGAGAAGGAGAAAAGAATAGTGGCTAGCTATTCTAAGCCAAGTACTGTCCTCCCCTTGATAGACTCCTCCTCTCAAAAGGGAAAGAAGGGGTTGGGATTCAAGGGATGTGATAAGTTGTAAATATTCATATTTTTACGTAGTTTATCTATGTAGTTTTAGTAAATTTTCGTTATTTTTAGTAATTTTTCTATAATAAAATGCTCTTTTTTTGTATATATCTTCTAACTTAGTTTAAATTTATTTTCTAAAAAATTTCGAGAAAAAGTCAAAAAAATCAAAGTACACGCCTGTGTACTTCATGTCACGCACGTGACCTGGGCATGTTACTTTGATTACAACAAAAATCTACTTCCTGCACAGAATTGACCGCGTTCATCGAGCAGCGCTCGACGAAGTTAATACCAGGATCAGCGCTCGACATTCATCGAGCAGTGCTCGACGAGATTCCCTAGCGCCAGCGCTCAACGAGATTCCCTAGCGCCAATGCTCGACAATTTTTCAATCTTGCGCTTGACAAATACACGCCAGTTCGCCGTTTGTCGAGCAGCGCTCGACGAAATTGCTGACAGTGCCAGCTCGATGATTTGAAGACAGTCCCAACGCTTGACGAATCCCTGCATTTGCCGTTCATCGAGCTGAGCTAGACGAATCCCTGTATTCGGCGTTCGTCAAATAGAGGTCAACGAATCCATGCCAGCTCGATGAATTTTGCAAGACTTATCGCTCGACGAAATGCTCCCAGCGCTCGATGAAAATTCTCCCAATGCCAGTTCGCCATTCGTCGAGCAGCGCTCGACAATTTTCCAAGTGCTCGGCAAATTTTTCCCGCATTTGAAGAATTTCCCCAGACCCTGCACTCGACGCTTCCAGCAACCACTTAACGCCTTCAACAGATAAAGCTCCTGCCCTGCTGCTTCCAGAAGCTTCTAGAACCATTCCAGCCCACCAGTTTTTTTGCTTCCCCTGCACACCAGAGCTCCACCTCCTGTAATTTTTTGCTTATAAATAGATCTTCTCTGTAAGATCATATGTTCAAATTTTTGTGTCATTTTGCTATTGGACTACTGCTTAGTTGATTTTTGTGCTATATAAGGATAACTTTCCCCCCTCCTCTTTGTGTTTGTCTTAGCTTTTATAATCAAACTTTCTAGTTAATAAAATATGTTAGTTTGTTCATCCTTATATTGTACTGGAATGCCTCTAAGTGCCTCTCTTTCAGCAATCTTATGTATCTTTGTCATTTTTTTATTATGTTTTCAAATCATCAAATTGTTCAGCTTAGTTTTAGATTTTCTTAAATGTTATAGTTATTATTATAGTTTTTTATTATTTATCATGTCCTTTAGGCTTGTTTAGTTTTTTTGTGTGCTTTATAATAATTTTCATGAGTTTGTAAAAGTGTTTTCAAAGTGGTTTTTATCTTTTTTTATCTTTAATTAGTTCCTTTTTTGTGTTTGTAAAATTTTTTGTTCTTTTTGACTTCCTACTTTTTATGCACTTTTATAAAAATATAAGAATGAAAAAGTTATCATTTTAATTTTTGAAATGCTTTGATTTTAGCTTTTATTTCTAAAAACTTTTGCTTTTTTTATTTTTACTTCATCTTTTTATTGATTTTTAGCAAGTTCTAGGAGTAGGAATGTAATTGTTTTAATTTTTCGAATACTTTGTTTTTCTTTTTAAATTGTGTGTGTGAGAGTGTATGAGATAAAGTTTCATTTTGATCTTTCAACTTCATGTAGAGTGTGTGAGTGTATGAGATAATTTTTCTTGGTTTCTTTTTTCTTTATTTATCGCTTTCTCAATTTCCTGTAGAGTGTGTGTGTGTGTATGAGATAATTTTTATTACTTTCTTTCAATTATGTAGAGTGTGTGTGTGTGCATTTATTTTCCGTCTACTTATTCGAGTAGGACTCTCTTTCATTTCCATCCTACTTGTTTGAGTAGGACTTGTTATTTCCCGCCTACTCATTTGAGTAGGACTTGTAATTTCCCTCCCACTCATTTGAGTAGGACTTGTCATTTCAATTATGTTTTCCTTTTGTGTAACTTAGTTTTTTTTATTATGGGTTCGATGTGCGCGTAAGTTCTTTGTTAGCGATTAATTTTTTTTACCTTTTGTTCCTAACGTTACGTTATTTTTATGTCTTTTTTTATAACCATTTAGCGTTTAGTTTCGAACTCGCCCCTCATCTTGCCTCATAAGCCGTCCTCATACTGATGAGTGGCTAATCGTTCTTAACCCTCGGCATCGAAGAGCATTGGGACATATAAAATCACTTTTAATAATTAAAGATCCTTTTCTCACTTTAATTAAAGGGCTTAAGGTTTGCCCCGGGTATACGACGCGTAGAATCACATATCGATGTGTGGGCTCTATTTCTGTTATCCATACACTAGCTAGCCGAGAGTCCGTGCGTATGGACCGATCACCCTTTGGTAAAAAGAGTTGCGTGCATACCCTCGGGAGAGGAGAAGCATAATTCTACCGGATTGGGTTCCCCACCCAATAGTGGGGTTCTTAGCATAAAGCAGGCATTAAGAGGAATTCTTCTTCGGACAAGAGTTCAGTCGAATATTCTTAATGTTCAGGTGAGCGATATTCCTAGAGATAAGTGAGCTCATGTTTGTGTAACCTCCATGGCCAAGTTGCATTTAATTAATTTGAAAACTAAGTTCTATAATTATTAAGAGTCATTTTAGTTTCAATCTGATTCGATGCCGAACGTTAACCCTTCATCGAATTTTTCTAATTCATTTTACAGCTCTCTTTTATAACCCCCTTTAGTTAATTAAAAAACCGACAAGTTATTTTCGGTAAAATAATAGTCCCTCCGGATGGAGTAGCAATAGTTAACAGGCCCCGGGAAATATACGACCTCGATATGCCCCACCGGGATATCCTGTATTACTTGCGACAGGTGCACTTTCCTCCTTATCGCGCCGCGCGGGATCCGAGACTCGTGCAAGCCATCATATTTTTGGCGTCATAGCCGGGGATCGAACTTGGGTCACCTGCGCCAGTTCGCCATTCGTCGAGCAGTGCTTTACGATTTTCCCAGCGCTCAATGAATTTTCCCCGCGCTCGACGAATTTCCCCAGACCCTGCACTCGACGCTTCCAGCAACCACTCAACGCCTTCACCAGATAAAGCTTCCGCCCTACTTCTTTCAGAAGCTTCTAGAACCATGCTAGCCCACTAGCTTTTTGGATTCCCCTACACACCAGAGTGCCACCTCCTGTAATTTTTTGCTTATAAATTGATCTTCTCTATAAGATCAAATATTCAAATTTTTGAGCCATTTTGCTGTTGGACTGCTGCTTAGTTGATTTTTGTGCTATGTAAGGAAAACTTTCCCCCCTCATCTTTTTGTTTGCCTTAACTTTTGTAATCAAACTTTTTAATTAATAAATTATGTTAGTTTTTTCATTCTTATATGGTACTGGAATGCCTCTCTTTCAGCAATCTAATGTATCTTTGTCATTTTTTTATTATGTTTTCAAATCATCAAATTGTTCAGCTTAGTTTTAGATTTTCTCAAATGTAATAGTTGTTATTATAGTTTTTTTAATATTTATCATGTCCCTTAGGCCTGTTTAGTTTTTTTTGTGCTTTATATTCATTTTCATGAGTTTGTAAAAGTGTTTTCAAAGTGGTTTTTATCTTTACTTAGTTCCTTTTTTTGTGTTTGTAAAACTTTTTGTTCATTTTGACTTCTTCCCACTTTTTATGCACTTTTATAAAATTATAAGAATGAAAAAGTTATCATTTTAATTTTTGTAATGCTTTGATTTTAGCTTTTATTTCTAAAAACTTTAGCTTTTTTATTTTTATTTCATCTTTTTATTGATTTTTAGCAAGTTCTAGGAGTAGGAATGTAATTGTTTAAATTTTTCGATTACTTTGTTTTTCTTTTTAAATTGTGTGTGTGAGTGTATGAGATTAAGTTTCATTTTGATCTTTCAACTTCATGTAGAGTGTGTGAGTGTATGAGATAATTTTTCTTGCTTTCTTTTATTTCTTTCTTTATCGCTTTCTCAATTTCCTCTAGAGTGTGTGTGTGTATGAGAAAATTTTTATTGCTTTCTTTCAATTATGTGGAGTGTGTGTGTATGTGCATTTATTTCCCATCTACTCATTCGAGTAGGACTCGCTTTAATTTCCCGCCTACTCGTTTGAATAGGACTTGTTATATCCCGCCTACTTGTTTGAGTAGGACTTGTAATTTACCGCCTACTCGTTTGAGTAGGACTTGTCATTTCAATTATATTTTCCTTTTATGTAACTTAGTTTTTTTTGTTATGGGTTCGATGTGCGTATAAGTTATTTGTTAGCGATTAATTTGTTTTTGCCTTTTGTTCCTAACATTATGTTATTTTTATGTCTTCTTTTTATAACCATTTAGCGTTTAGTTTCGAACTCGCGCCTCATCTTGCCTCATAAGCCATCCGCATACCGATGAGTGCTAATCGTTCTTAGCCCTCGACATCGAAGAGCATTGGGACATATAAAATCACTTTTAATAATTAAAGATCTTTTTCTCACTTTAATTAAAGGGCTTAAGGTTTGCCCCGGGTATATGACGCGTAGAACCACAGATCGATGTGTGGGCTCTATTTCCGTTATCCATACGCTAGCTAGCCGAGAGGCCATGCGTATGGACCGATCACCTTTGGGTAAAAAAATTTGCGTGCATACCCTCGAGAGAGGAGAAGCGTAATTCTACCGGATTGGGTTCCCAACCCAATAGCGGGGTTCTTAGCGTAAAGCGGGCATTAAGAGGAATCCTTCGTTGGACGAGAGTTCGGTCGAATAATCTTAATGTTCAGGTGAGCGATATTCTTAGAGATAGGTGAGCTCATGTTTGTGGAACCTCCACGACCAATTTGACTTTAATTAAATTGAAAACTAAGTTCTAGAATTATTAAGAGTCGTTTTAGTTTCGATCCGATTCGATGCCGAGCGTTAACCCTTCATTGATTTTTTCTGTCTTTTTACAGCTCTCTTTTATAACCCCCTTTAGTTTATTAAAAACCCGACAAGTTATTTTTGATAAAGTAATAGTCCCTCCGGATGGAGTAGAAATAGTTAACATGCCCCGGGAAATATACGACCTCGATATTCCCCACCGGGATATCCTGTATTACTTGCGACAGGTGCACTTAAAACCCAAAAAATAACTTTTTTAGTATATATTTTAGGGTGTATGACCCGTGGACAACCATCAGAGTCTACAAATTTTGATTTCGATCCTGAGATCGAACGCTCCCTTGCGCGTATTCGATATCAATGCCGAAATCCTTTTTTAGACCCCGAAGATTCTATCGGAGAACCCTCTGTTGTAGCTATGGCCGACCCTAACCTTGCCCAAGCGGTCGAGCGTACTATATCTTATTACGCCCGACCTAACTTAGATGATACTGGGTCTAGCATTGTTCACCCTACGGTGGCAAATAATAATTTTGAAATAAATCGAGTGTCATTCAAATGATTAAAAACGTCGTGCAGTTCGACGGACTGCTGGATGAGGACCCGAATGTTCACTTGTCTATTTTTTTAGAAATTTGCGACACCTTTAAGATTAATGGCGTCACTGATGACGCCATTCGCTTGCGCTTATTTCCTTTTTCCCTTAAATCCAAAGCGAAGGCGTGGTTGAATTCCCTCCCACGAGGATGTATCACCACCTGGGCCGAGCTTGTGGAACGGTTCTTAACGAAGTATTTTTCGCCCGCAAAAACTGCAAAGTTACGCGCGGACATTTCTTTGTTTGTGCAGAATGATTTTGAGTCTCTATTTGAGACTTGGGAGAGGTTTAAAGAATTCCTCCACAAGTGTCTGCACCACGCGCTGCCTGCGTAGTTGCAGGTCCAAATCTTTTACAATGGGCTTAACTATCAGACGCATCAAATGATTAACGTGGCTGCATGGGGAACTTTAAATAAAAAACCCTCGAGGCTGCCCAAGCTCATATCGAAGAGATGGCTATGAATGCCTACCAATGGAACATCTCGCAGGGACGCGCCAAGAGGCAGCCGGCCATTTTGAAGTGGATGTCACTTCTCTCTTAACCCTTCAAGTTGAAAGGTTAACAAAGTAGGTGGCGGAGATGACTAATGCCTCCTCCACTCCGCCTTGTTTTATTCCCCCTAACGTCTGCATGGCCGAAGAGTTCGTAGGCTTCGTGGGAAATTCGGGTCATCCTTCCTTCAACCCCAACAATAACCCTTATTGTAATAACTATAATCCGGGTTGGAGGAATCACCCCAATTTCTCTTGGAGCAATGCGAACAACGCGCAGCGCCCCCCTAATTCTTTTGCGCCCATATTTTCCGGCCTCCTCCTCCGAAAACTTCTCTGGTTGAGGAAAATTTTATAAATACATAGCATCCAATGAGTCAAATATCCGGAACATCACCGGATCGCTAAAAACCCTTGAATAACAGGTTGGACAACTAGCGAGAATAATGTCCGAGCGCGCACTCGGGGCACTATTGGGGAACAAAGAGTCCAACCCTCGGGGGAACGCCAATGTTATAACCCTCCGTAGTGCAAAGGAGGTGGTCGATCCAAAACGGATCGATCTGTAGGTACATATTTCTCCTCCGACCTCTCTTACCCCTTCTTCGATTACGCCTCCTTTAATGAGTTTAAACGAAAAAAATATTTTAAATAAGGCCTTGCCATATCCGCATAGGTTAGATAATGAGCGTAAGGACGCGTAATACAAAAAATTATTTTACGATTAAAACAAATTCATATTAATGTTCCATTCTACGAGGCGAACTCGCAGATGCCTAAGTATGCGAAATATTTGAAAGAACTTCTTTCTAATAAAAAAAATTATAAAATATTTCGCATATCTCTCTCAATGCAGAGTGCTCAGCGTCTCTTACTAATAAATTGCCCCCAAAACAAAATGACCCGGGACGATTTTCTATCCCGTGCTTTTTTGGCAATATATTAGTAAAATACGCTCTAGCAGATTTAGGCGCAAGCATTAATTTGATGTCGTTCTCGCTCTTTCAAAAATTATGTTTGGGCACTCCGGCCCCTACTAATATGTGTATCCAATTAGCGGATTGCTCGGTTAAGTTTCCCGTTTAGGGTAGTGGAGGACGTCCTTATCAGAGTTGACAAGTTTATCTTTCTAGTAGACTTCATCATCTTAGACATTGAGGAGGACACCGATGTACCAATTATACTCAGTCACACTTTTCTCGCCACCTCCCACGCATTAATTGACGTAAGTAACGGTCGTCTCCTCCTTCGGGTGGGAGATGATGAGGTTACTTTCTCTATTAATCCATCGATGGAGGACTCATCATCGAGCGATGATTTTTGTAATAATTTAGATACTTTTTTCGAAGATCGTTCTTCTCCTATTTTCGAGTCAATTTTTCTGAACGACGATATTTTCGCGCTCGAAATATTTAATTACGAAGTGGATAAATCTATAAGCTTGCCTTTCAAACCAATTGGTTTGAAAGACATTAGAATTAAAACCTCGCTAGAAGAACCACCCATCCTAAACCTCAAACCCCTACCTGAATCTCTCAAATACACCTTTTTGGGAAAAAAATGATACCTTTCCTGTTATCATTTCGTCATATTTGAGCGATTCGGAGACTTCTGATTTATTGAAAGTTTTGCTTAAACATCGTCACGCAATTGCGTGTCAAATTTCTGATCTTAAGGGGATTAACCCCTCTTTTTGCACTCATAAGATTTTCCTTAGCGATAATTGTCGCAAAGCCATCCAGCCGCAGCGACGTCTTAACCCAAAAAAGAAAGACATCATTAAAGCTAAAATAATTAAGTTATTAGATGTGGGGATTATTTATCATATTTCATATAGTGCTTGGGTTAGTACCGTTCATGTCGTGCCCAAGAAGGGCGGTCTAACCGTAGTGGAAAATAAGCACAATGAACACGTCCCAACTCGTACTGTTATGGGTTGGCAGGTGTGCATCGATTATAGGAAACTTAATTATGCCACCAGTAAGGACCATTTTCCACTACCATTCTTAGACCAAATTCTTGAGCGTTTATCCGGTCATCCATATTATTGTTTTCTTGATGGTTTATCGGGGTTTTTCCAAATCCCCATTTCCCCCGATGACCAAGAGAAAACAACTTTTACCTACCCGTTGGCACCTTTGCCCCCCGAAGAGTGCCATCTAGCCTCTACAATGTGCTAGGAACATTCCAAAGATGTATGATGACAATCTTTGGCAAGCTGGTAGGAGACATCATGGAAGTCTTTATAGATAACTTCTCTGTATTAAGATGCTCATTCCCTGCTTGTCTTCGTAATCTAGATCGTGTCCTCCAACGATGCGAGGATACGCATCTCGTTTTGAATTGGGAAAAGTGCAACTTTATGGTTCGAGAAGGTTTGGTTCTCGGCCATAAGATTTCATCTAAGGGGATGGAGGTAGATAAGGCCAAGGTAGAAATTATAAAAAAAAACTTCCCCCGCCTTCCAACGTAAAATCCATTAGGAGTTTCTTAGGCCACCCGGGCTTTTATAGGCGCTTTATTCAAGACTTTTCTAAAATAAAAAAGTCGCATACTCGCCTCCTAGAAAAAGAATCTAGTTTTGTCTTTAGTAGCGAGTGTGAGTCTGCATTTATTTTTATAAAACAAAAACTTATAAATTCTCCCATTTTAGTGGCGCCCGATTGGTCCCTTCCGTTCAAGATTATGTACGACGCTAGTGATATTGTCGTAGGTGCCGTTCTTGGCCAATGCATAAACAAATATTTTCATCCTATCTATTACGCTAGCAAGACGCTCACTTCAGCACAAGGAAATTACACGACAACGAAAAAGGAACTCTTAGCCGTCGTTTTCGCATTTGATAAGTTTCGCTCGTATATAATGCTATCTAAAGTTATCGTATTTACCGACCACTCCACCTTAAAATATTTACTAGCTAAAATGGACGGCAAGCCCCGCCTTCTTCGATGGGTTCTCCTCCTTCAAGAATTTGATTTGGAGATCCGAGATAAGAAGGGCGTGGAAAATTTAGCTACCGATCACCTCTCTCGTTTGGAAAATCTGGGTGCGGAAGCGCTCGTTGAATCTGACATAAATGCCAGATTCCCCGAGGAATTCCTCTTAGCCATTAATAACATTTCGTCTTCCCCGCCTTGGTTCACAGTTTTGCGAACTATTTAGTTATGTGGGTGCTCCCAAAAGGCTTTTCAAGCCAACAAAAGAAGAAATTCTTTTCTGACTTGAAAATTTTCTTTTGGGAGGACCCTTTTCTTTTTCGTATCTGTGCGGACCAAGAGGTCCGAAAGATGCGTCGTGGGTGTGGAGTGCATGCAAATACTTAGGCACTGCCACGAGGGTCTGGCCGGTGGGCATTATCAAGCTAACCGGACCGCGCGGAAGGCGCTGGAGGCGGGCTTCTTTTGGCCCACTCTTTTCAAAGACGCTCACACTTCTGTGCGCTCCTGCGATAGCTGCCAGCGGTCGGATAACATCTCTCGTCGCGACGAGATGCCCCAAAATTTTTTTTTAGAGTGCGAAGTCTTCGATTTGTGGGGCATCGATTTTGTCGCCCCTACCTCCGTCTTTTAAAAATATTTATATTTTAGTGGCGGTCGACTACGTATCAAGGTGGGCGGAAGCGCAAGCTCTCCCAGCCAACGATGTGCGAGTCATCGTTACCTTTCTTAAAAAAACTATTTTCTCGCTTCGGTACACCTCGGGCTATTGTGAACGATAGGGGAATGCATTTTTGTAGCGCCCAAATAGCTAAGATGTTAGCTAAATACAGAGTCACACACAAACTTGCCACCCCTACCACCCGCAAACAAGTGGCCAAGTCGAGGTAGTAAATTGAGAGATTAAGCGTATATTAGAAAAAAACCGTTTCACTTAATAGGAAAGATTGGTCTGTCAAATTCGACGATACGTTGTGGGCGTATCGTACGACTTACAAAACCGCAATTGGTTGTACGCCATTTCGATTAGTCTATGGCAAAGCGTGTTATCTCCCCGTAGAACAAGAGCATTGCACTCTTTGGGCATTAAAAGTCGTAAACCTCGACGCTAACTTAGCCGCTCAAAATAGAAAACTGCAACTAAATGAGCTCGATGAATGGCACGCAAACGCTTACGATGGCAATAAGTTTTATAAGGAGTGTTCTAAGTTCTATCACGATCGAAAAATCAAGCCCCAATTTTTTTTCTCCGGGTGATCTTGTCCTTCTTTACAATTCACGCCTTACACTTTTTCTGGGTAAACTAAAATCACGTTGGTCCGGCCCCTTCAAAGTTGAAGAGGTTTGGCCATATGAGACCGCACTCGTCTCCCACCTAGAAAGAGAGTCGTTTAAAGTAAACGGTCATCAGTTAAAGTTATAAATAGCGGGCGATCTAGTGATCGGTTTTAACGAAACCATAACCCTCCTTGACATTATAACCCGACCGTAACAGTCAAGCTACACGACTATAAACAAAGCGATCCTGGGAGGCACCCCACGTCTACCCTTTTTCGCTCTTTCCTTATTTTGTTTGCTACTCTTTCTAATAATGCAGGGTTTATGAATGGGCCTCCCCGAACACGTTCCAGGTTCCTACCCTCCTTTTTTATATTTGTACTTATTGCATTTCATTTCATTTTTGTTCCACATACTTATATTGTAACATTGGGGACAATGTTAGGATTAAGTATGAGGGTCGTTTTCTTGCTTTCCTTTCCACACTTCCATTTTTCACACTTAAAAAAAATTTTAAAATATAAAAACAAAACAAAAAAATTATAAAATGAAAACTCAACTTTTTTTTTGCTTGTTTTATCATAAAAACTTTCAAAAAAAAAATACAAAATAAAATTTTTAAAAATATATATATATAGATTTACTTTGTAAATATTTTTCTTTGTAAATATTTTTCTATAAATATTTCTCTGTAAATATTTTTGTAAACTTTTAGTATGTATATATTAGAGAAATAAACACAAAATACACAAAAAAGATAATAACTCCAAAAATAAATAAATAAATAAGATAATAAATTAAAAACACACAAAAAAAGGATGATAACTTTAAAAATCCAAAAATAATTTATTCAAATAATCCATCCTTTACCCTTCTTGCTCTCCAAAAATATAGTTGTGAGTTTATTTATATGCGAATTTTATTAATTCTTTGTTTATTATTCGTTTATTAATTAAAGATTGAGAGATTTAAATAACGGGGTTAAGTTTCAAAGAATATCTTATGTTTTGTTTTTAAGAAAGGGGACTTGTTTTAGACACTACTTCTAATTTATCTAAAATAGAGGCACGTGTATTATGTTAGAAAAAATAACTATAAACTTCAATTATTTCTACTTCATATTTTTTGAAATACAGGACCGTTCAATTTATCAAAGTTGCTCTCAAATTTTTTTATTTAAAACTAGTTTTCTTCTTGAAAAATAATAATAATAATAATAAACCCTATCTACCCATATTTATCATGTTTCACTTGACATTATAAAATTTCTATCCTTAAAAGAACCTATGTCAATTGGAATAAGATTTCGTTCTGTAAATATAGACATCTAATATTTTAAAAGAGTATATGTTACGGAGTAAGAGGATAAAATTTATTACTCCTATACATATACATTGAGTTATATGAAGTTGTTCAAAGAAATAAATATATATATGTTAGGAAATAAGATTTCATTTTCTAATAAGATTTCATTTTCCTAAAACATCCAAAATAAATTTCATTAGAGGTTTGAGAAAAAATTACCTCACCTCTAAACCCAAACCCTCTTCATAAACCAAAACAGCCCCCTTAGCCAATTTCAGTGATTCTAGAATTAATTTAAATCTTTTTGAGAGCATAATTTTAAATTACATTATTTCCTTTAAAACTCTTATAAGCTAAAATTCCTATAATTCAAATCTATTTTTGTTAGCTAACGATTACATTTTATGCTTGCTATTTGGTTACTTCAAGAAGTCTTTTTGGCCAAAACTTTTCCTCTATTTAAATCATTTTTAAGGATTAGGACTTAACTCTTATACCCCGGATGTTTATTTTGATCTTTCTTTTAATTAATTTAAGCGGTAGCTAAATTTAGGATTTCTTTTAATTCCTTATAAGTATATCTCCAACTTTTGCTCTGAAATAGCAAAAGCTTAAGTATGAGGGTATTTGATAAGTTGTAAATATTCATATTTTTACGTAGTTTATCTATGTAGTCTTAGTTTTTTTTTGTTATTTTTATTAATTTTTCTATAATAAAATGTTTTTTTTTGTATATATCTTTTAACTTAGTTTAAATTTGTTTTCTAAATTTTTTCAGGAAAAAGTCAAAAAATCAAAGTACACGCCTGTGTACTTCATGTCACGCCCGTGACCGGGGCGTATTGCTTTGATTACAATAAAAATCTGCTTCCTGCATAGAATTGACCGCGTTCGTCGAACAGCGCTCGACGAAGTTAATACCAGTGCCAGCTCTCGACGTTCGTGGAGCAGCGCTCGACGAGATTCCCCAGCGTCAACGCTCGACTTTCATCGAGCAGCGCTCGACGAGATTCCCCAGTGCCAGCTCTCGATGATTTGTCAATCTTGCGCTCGATGAATCCACCCAGTTCGCCGTTTGTCGAGCAGCGCTCGACGAAATTGTTGTCGGCGCCAGCTCAACGATTTGAAGACAGTCCTAGCGCTCGACGAATCCCTGCATTTGTCGTTCGTTGAGCTGAGCTCGACGAGTCCCTGCATTCATCGTTCTTCGACCAGAGCTCGACGAATCCATGCCAGCTCGATAAATTTTGACAGACTCAACACTCGACGAAATGCTCC
The DNA here is from genome assembly GCA_039513925.1 of Platanthera zijinensis. Taxonomy (NCBI): domain Eukaryota; kingdom Viridiplantae; phylum Streptophyta; class Magnoliopsida; order Asparagales; family Orchidaceae; genus Platanthera; species Platanthera zijinensis. Next base: position 20,470,332 of record CM077095.1, read on the forward strand.
CAGCGCTCGACGAAAATTCTCCCAACGCCAGTTCACCGTTCGTCGAGCAGCGCTCGACGATTTTCCCAGCGCTCGACGAATTTTCCCTGCGCTCGACGAATTTCCCCAGACCCTGCACTCGACGCTTCCAGCAACCACTCAATGCCTTCACCAGATAATGCTTCTGCCCTGCTGCATCCAGAAGCTTCTAGAACCATGCCAGCCCACCAGCTTTTTGGCTTCCCCTGCACACCAGAGTGCCACCTCCTGTAATTTTTTGCTTATAAATAGATCTTCTCTATAAGATCAAATGTTCAAATTTTTGAGCCATTTTATTGTTGGACTGCGTCTTAGTTTATTTTTATTCTATCTAAGGATAACTTTCCCTCCTCCTCTTTGTGTTTGTCTTAGATTTTGTAATCAAACTTTCTAGTTAATAAAATATGTTAGTTTTTTCATCCTTATATTGTACTAGAATACCTTTGAGTGCCTCTCTTTCAGCAATCTTATGTATCTTATGTATCTTTGTAATTTTTTTATCATGTTTTCAAATCATCAAATTGTTCAGCTTAGTTTTAGATTTTCTCAAATGTAATAGTTGTTATTATAGTTTTTTTATTATTTATCATGTCCTTTTGGCTTGTTTAGTTTTTTTGTGTTTTATATTCATTTTCATGAGTTTGTAAAAGTGTTTTCAAAGTGATTTTTATCTGTTTATCTTTACTTAGTTCCTTTTTTTGTGTTTGTAAAACTTTTTGTTCTTTTTGACTTATTCCCACTTTTTATGCACTTTTATAAAATTATAAGAATGAAAAAGTTATCGTTTTAATTTTTGAAATGCTTTGATTTTAGCTTTTATTTCTAAAAACTTTTGCTCTTTTTATTTTTATTTCATTTTTTTATTAATTTTTAGCAAGTTCTAGGAGTAGGAATGTAATTGTTTAAATTTTTCGATTACTTTGTTTTTCTTTTTAAATTGTGTGTGTGTGAGTGTATGAGATTAAGTTTCATTTTGATCTTTCAACTTCATGTAGAGTGTGTGAGTGTATGAGATAATTTTTCTTGCTTTCTTTTATTTCTTTCTTTATCGCTTTCTATATTTTCTATAGAGTGTGTGTTTGTATAAGATAATTTTAATTGCTTTCTTTCAATTATGTAGTGTGTGTGTGCATTTATTTCTCTCATTTTCATTCGAGTAGGAATCACTTTCATTTCCCGCCTACTCGTTTGAGTAGGACTTGTCATTTTTGGCCTACTCGTTTGAGTAGGACTTGTAATTTCCCGCCTACTCGTTTGAGTAGGACTCTTCATTTCAATTGTGTTTTCCTTTTGTGTAACTTAGTTTTTTTTTATTATGGGTTCGATGTGCGCGTAAGTTCTATGTTAGCGATTAATTTCTTTTTGCCTTTTGTTCCTAACGTTAAGTTATTTTTATGTCTTCTTTTTATAACCATTTAGCATTTAGTTTCAAACTCACGCCTCATCTTGCCTCATAAGCTGTCCCCATACCGATGAGTGGATAATCGTTCTTAGCCCTCGGCATCGAAGAGCATTGGGACATATAAAATCACTTTTACTAATTAAAGATCTTTTTCTCACTTTAATTAAAGGGCTTAAGGTTTGCCCCGGGTATACGACGCGTTGAACCACAGATCGATGTGTGAGCTCTATTTTTGTTATCCTTACGCTAGCTAGCCGAGAGGCCGTACTTATGGACCGATCACCATTGGGTAAAAAGAGTTGCGTGCATACCCATGAGAGAGGAGAAGCGTAATTCTACCGGATTGGGTTCCCCACCCAATAGCGGGGTTCTTAGCATAAAGCGGGCATTAAGAGGAATCCTTCGTCGGACGAGAGTTCGGTCGAATAGTCTTAATGTTCAGGTGAGTGATATTCCTAGAGATAGGTGAGCTCATATTTGTGGAACCTCCACGACCAAGTTGCCTTTAATTAATTTGAAAATTAAGTTCTATAATTATTAAGAGTCATTTTAGTTTCGATCCGATTCGATGCCGAGCGTTAACCCTTCATCGAAGTTTTCTAAGTCTTTTTACAGCTCTCTTTTATAACCCCCTTTAGTTAATTAAAAACCTGACCAGTTATTTTCGGTAAAATATGAAGGATCAAGCGCATACCCAACTGCACCAAAAGCCCGGACTATTGGAGAGGGCGCTACTTAATTTTTTATATAAGTAGCAGAGCGCCACGGGTCAAGTGAAGGAACGCCGGACCCAACAATCCCCCCCCCCCCCGACGTCCAGCACAACCCGTCGGCTCAGAGGTGGGGTTACCACATGGCCCACACGGCTCAGAGGTGGGGTTACTACATGTCCACGGTTGCCTGACCCACCGGACCCACACAGGTAGAAGGGAAAAATCGGGATTTAATAGCTCTCCCCCAGTCTTGAACCCGTAACCTGGCTCTGATACCAATTGAAAGTGAGGGGATAAGTTGTAAACTACTCTAGAGGGGGGGGGGTGAATAGAGTATTCAAATTTTATGAACAACTAGTCAGCTCCCTTAGAGTTTATTTGCGGAATAAATAATCTGATACTTGAACCCTAAGAGCCTAACACAGTGAAGTGCACAAGTGAGAGAGCTAACTGAAATTTCAGTTTACCTATAAGCCTATCACAGCAACTAGCAATCCTAGGTAGTTCTATCACAGCCACAGAATAAGCAGTTAAACAAAACAGCCAGAGAGACACAGGATATATAGTGGTTCCCTCTTAATAGGTACCCCACTCTTCTACCACCCTGGTAGGAATCCACTGCAGGTTTTTGCTAAGGTGCCCTGCCACCAATGATCTGATTCAGGTAGATCAAACAAGACCCTTTGAGCTTTTGATAAGGATGCTCAACCACAGGTTGTTGATAAGGTGCCCTGTCACCAATGTTCACTTTTGAAGAGGTGTGAAAACTCTTTTACAAAGGGGTTGAGAGGGTTAGATTGTCTTCTCTGTTGTTAATAACAGATTAGAGAAGACTTGTGGATTCTCTAAAGAATCAAAGTCTCCCCCTGGCTCAGTGGAAGTCCAGGGAAAGCCTTTGCTTCAGGATGAAGGAGTTTCAGATATACTGAAACTAAATCCTCAGAGATCTGTAGACTGATTTTTATCAGGTCTTCAGATTCTAGAACACTTGAAGCAGAACTGGAGCTGGTCTTTCTGAAGTCTTGAAAACTCTAAGCAGATGCTCAGGAGACTTGAGAAAGAAAATGATTGCTCTGGGCCTTTGCTTCAGGAAAACTTTTCTTCTCTTCTTGAGAGATGGTGAAGAGCTGCTCTGATGAAGCTTGAGCGAATGAAGCCTTGAGAAGAAAAATCTCTCTGTGTCTGTAACTTTCTTGTCACTGCTGAGAGAAAAATCTCTTTTAAATATATCTTCTTTTTTTCCCTTGAAACGGCTCTATTGATTTGAATATCTCGAGCCCTGCGACAGGTTATCTCAATATAGAATATAGCAATAGGAATAGAATGAGCTATTAACTCTCTGTCAGTCCCAATAAGGAAATAAATGAATGGGAAAATATCTCAGCATAAAGACTTAATATACTTGGAAATAGCATACAGCACCAACGGCTAGAATACAGCCTGGAAAGATAAAGTCAACATATTTTGTATAATAGGACAAAATACTTTATCAAATACGGAATCCTGTAATTTATGCTTAACATAATTGGTAATTAATTCATTTGAATTTAAGCCATAAATTAGCAAAAACAACTTCAGAAAATCTCTCTAACCACAAGCTAAAACACTTGGAAATAAACCAAGGAATAGAATAAATACAAACTGTTAAAGGCAGACAATAATCGTCGAACAGGGGTTCGATGATCGTCGACCTAGCCAACAGATCGTCGACTAAGGCAGAAATTGTCTGGGACAGAAATCGTCGAACAGCACATGCTATCGTCGACCAACAAAGAATCTGTCGAAACAGAAATCGTGAAGCAAGACTGCGATCGTTGAACTGCTGATGGCAGATCGTCGACCAATCCTTCAGAGCATAATAAACTTGCTCTGAGATCGTCGACCGATGGTCGACGATAATTGTCTTGGCTTCAACTATTCTATAGCCCTGCTATCATCGACCAATGGTCGACGATCGCGAGGCCTCGTTCGACGATGGCCGAACGGAAAATGCCTTAACAATATATTCATTCTACAACTTCTAGTCTAAGCTCTAGGTCAGTTATAAACTGCCCTAGGGAGACTAAACAAAGTCTAAGCATGATCATATATAGTTATATGGATCAAGAGGGGCTGGAAAGGGATTACATGAGCCAAATCACATCTAGGGTACCAACAATCTCCCCCTATTTGGGTCATGTCATCCAATCCAATCTAAAAACTAATAAAAACAAGAACAAATGCAAAGTTTCATCATAATATCAAAACACAGGCAATCCACAGAAAACATATAAAACATAAATCAGCAGAGTTATAGAGTATCAAGCAGATTTATCAGATGGTTTAGCATCAGAGGAGTTCTTTGGGATTACAGCAGGTTTGAAAATGATTTCTCTGTTTAGATTAGCTGCTTGTCTTTTGGATAACATCAGGTCATGTTCACCAATGATCTTCTTTTCACCATAGCTTGGCAGGACTGCAGCAGGATGCAGCTTCATGTATTCTTCAGTATCAAATATTTCTGAGTTGACTTGAATCTTGCTGAGTTCTTTTTCTCTGAATTCAGACATAGTTGAGTATGCTGAAGGGTCCAGTCCTTGAGCTTTGGCTTTCTCCATCATGCTTAGTGCAATTGATTCCTTGAATCTTGCCATAGAGGCAATTCTTTCAGTTTCTGTCTTGTCTGATGGAGAAGGTGGTCTATCAGTATCAGCTTGAGCTGCAATCTCCATATTCCTTTGAAGAGCTGTAGCTAATCTGTTTGAGTCAATAGGAATCTGTACAGCCTTCTTAGGATCAGATTTAGCATATAAAGATCTTGGAGGTGCAAGTTCAATAAATTTCTTGTTGGACTTCTCTGAATAGACAACTCTTTTTCCTTTTGTATCAACTGTCTTAGGACTAGCAGGTTTCCTTGATGTAGAAGATGAACCTCTCCAGGGAGGAGAAGGTTTCCTTTCTGGAGCTTTCCTTTTGAGAGAAGGAGGAGGAGAGAATGTTGGTTGCTGAAAGGTCATCTCCTTTATCTGTTCCATGGGAACACTTTCATTTCTTTGCCTTCCTTGTCCTGATTTATCTTGGCCTCCTTGGCTTTGATTACTTCTTCTCTGGTAGGTCTGAGAAGGGTTGGATCTAGCTGATTGAGCAGATGCAACAGAAGAAAGATTTCCAGAGGCTCCGGCACCAGGAGGTGGAGGAGGACCTCTGGGAGGGAATTTCTGAACTGGAGTATCATATCTCTTGGTTCTTTTCTTCTCTCTTGACTGATTCCTTGAGAATCTCATCCATGGTTCATACTCTTTGCTCTTAGGATCAATTCCTTTCCGAATGAAATAAGGAATATCCTTGTTTGAATTTGCAGGAGGAGGAGCAGATGCTTTCCTTTTCTTAGATGCAGCCTTTTTCTTCTTCTTGGTGTTATCAGAATCTTCAGAATCATCATCATCATCAGAAGAGTGAGATGAGTTTTTGCCAGCATAGTCATCAAAATCTTTCTCTGAGGGATCCTTGGCAGCTACAGCAGGTTCAGCTTTTTCTTTCTCAGGCTTCTCTCTATCTTCCTTTTCTCTTGCCTCCTCAATGGCATCTTGCTCAAGGAGGGCATCAAGATCAACATTAGGAGTACTCTTCCAAAGTTCTGATTTAGGATACAAATCAGGAACTGTCCTGGGGACCAGTTCTGCAGTTGGGGCTTCAGCTTCCTTTTCTTTAACATATCCTAAAGCTTGCTCTGGAATTAGTTCAGTAACTGTAGGAATGGATAGAGGGTAGGTAAGAATAGGTGGAGAAAAGATGACAATATTTGCAGGGGCAGATGCTTTCTCTAGAGAGATGGCTAGGGAATCCATATAAGAATTAGCCAACTCTTCAATGTACTCAGAGGCAATATTCTCAGCCATAAAGGCTATATATTGTTCAAGGTTTAGAGTACCTAAGCTTGAATCCTTTTCAGTCATCTTGGAAGCATTTTCTGCACTATCTTGCACAACTTCAACTTCTTCAGCAGCAGCAGCAGCAGGGATGTTGGTTGTGCCTGCATACAAAGAAAGATAAGTTAACAACCAAGTGGGAATAAAATATTCCCCCCAAGGTGAACAACAACAGGTAATTGATAGAATTACCTGAAGATCTACACAGGATACCACTTTGCATCTAGGAAGGAGGTTATAATTCCTTCTAGATGTTTAGTGACATCAGGGATAGACACCTCTGCAAGGCACAAGAGGAGTGCCATACAGGAAAGGAAAAGAGAGTCCTTGACCAAGGGGTCATCAAGGTACTCAGGTCTATAAGGGACCATTTTCTCTTGAAGAGGAGGAACATAAGGAGTAGATGTGAGTGTGAACTCACAGTCTGAGTTAAGAAAGGATTCCAAATCTTCATCAGGATCAATGGAATTTGCAGCATCAACTTGCAACACTGATGTAAGATCATCAGCAGCTGTGATGGGTAGGAAGGAATAAGAAATTAACTCAAAGTTGGAGTTTGAATTAATTAGAATCTTAAATAAAACTATACCATCTGGTTGAGCAGCATCATTCTCAAATTTTTGAACCACTACTTCTGAATCAGTAGTGTTCACTGGAACTTTTCCACAAATGTCCATGGGGACTTCCTCATTGTCTTTCTCAGGGACTTCCTCCTCAGAAGCTAGATTCACTAGGGAGTGAATGTCTTTGTTAGGTACAAATATCATTTTAAAGTCCTGAGTATGATCTTTTTAGAGAAAAGGTTTTACCTTCTGGTTGCTCTGAATCTTTGTTGGCTTCTGGGACCACTACTGCAAGATCAGTAGTGTCCACTGGAATTTCTTCCTCTTGAAGCACTTGAGCTTCTTCTGCAATGGCTGGAAGGGAAGTAAGGGAAGGGTTATCCTGAAGGGTCAAGGCATCACCTGAGACCACTTCAAACGACATCTCCCCCTGCATGACTTCAGTTTGGGCTGGAGTCATGCACCTCACTGAAGAGGGCTCAGCAGAAGATGGAATGGATTTAATGGCTTGTGTAAGTGCATTTATGGATGCAATGATAGGGGCATTGGCTGCCTCAATCATGGTTTGGATGGATGGGGTGATGAGCTCCACAATGTGTGCAAGCAATTCAGGGGTGATCTGAAATGCTGAGGGTGTAGATGTGGATGGATGACTGTGCGATGCAAGATGAGATGGTGATGGAATGACATCAGTATGATCTGCCACATGATCAAATGAATCATGTGGAGATAGGGGAACATCAACATGAGTTTGGGTTCCATGTTGAGATGGGTTAGTGAGGATGGTCTCAGTCACCATGTCAACACTGGCTGAAGCTGCCATATGTTGTGGTGTTGGTGACTGGGATGCAGTGATGATGAGTGAAGATGGATGGATTGCTGAGCCTTCCCCAGCAAGATGGAGAGTGGCTGAATCAGCCCTGGTGTCTGATGAAGGGTTAGGATCAACCCTGACTGTCTTCTTGATAACCCTTTGGGATTTCTTGAAGAGGGAGGGGTCCAACCTCTTGCTTGCATTGACTGCAAAGGATGCAGAAACAAGCAGCAGGGGTGCTTTCTCAGATAGAAAGACACCCAATACTCTGGCAAGAGTTACTTCCTTCTTGCTATTCTTTCTCCTTATCAATTCATACAAAACTTTTCCCCAATTCATCTGAGTCTTGTTCACCAAAGCCGACATCAAGGCAAACTGTTGCCTGTTGATGTTATCATGAGCAGAGTGTTTACCCAAAACAACTTTGCCCACCAGGTCTGCCAGAAACTTAAACTCTGGAGACAGGTTGATCTTCAGCAGCTTTGCCGGAATACCATCAGCATGGCCCATCACTGTTAGCATGCGGCCATACTCCGCTGTATCTTGTTCATATTCTTCAGTTCCAGTTGGTAAATCAAATAGCTCTGTCAAAATATCAGGAGTCAGAATGACCTCCTCTCCACTAATCTTTCCCGTCATTGCTTCGTCGCTGGAAGACGAAGTATACACCCATTCTTTAATCTCTGGTATATTGATCTTGGGCGCGGAGGACATAAATTTCTTCAGTCCTTGATCTTCACACATCCGCAACATGTCTCTGATTGGTTGATCGCAAAGGCAGAAGGAATCGAAGTCGACACAGAATCCCGTGTCGAACTTCATCCCGGAAAGAACTGCTGGAAGAATCGCCATTTGATTTGAGAGAGAATGGCGAATCGAGATGCAAGGCAAGGGGAGAAGAGAATCGCGCGGGATTAGAGTTCGAGAGTGAATTCTAAGCCAGAAGACAGAATACGAAAAGGCAAAACCAAAGGACGACGATCTCCAGACCTAAATCGACTATCAGATAAAAAATCTGCGATCGTCGAACACCGATTAAAATCGGTCGTCGAACAATGACTGACGATAGTCAATATTTAACTAATCGTCAAACATCGACCGACTACAAGCATACACCACGATCGTCGATCAATATATGTTGGTCGACGATTCACCACACAGCACAACAAATCTGTCGTCGACCAATTGGTCCACGATAGATACCTAAGGAGAGATCGTTGACCAGTTGGTCGATGATTTCTGCCTTACTACAGAACGAACTGTCATCGACCATTGGTCGACGATAGTCCTGACCTGGTCGAAGATCGTCGAGCAGTTGTTCGACGATTTTAGACAGAAAAACAGATCTATCCTAATTTTCACTACTCTGAACCATTAATCATACCAAGCTGGTTCAGGAAGAACAAATGCTTTTGTTCATCAAGGGGCTTAGTGAAAATATCTCCTCTCTGCAGATCTGTGGATATAAATTCCATAATTATCTTGTTCTTTTCCACATTATCTCTCAGAAAATGATGTCTAATCTCAATGTGCTTGGTCCTGGAATGGTGCACAGGAATTTGAGCAATTGATATTGCACTGGTACTGTCATACAGAATTTTTGTGTTTGAGTGTGTGTACCCATAATCCACTAGCTGATTTTGAATCCACAGGATCTGTGAACAACAACTAGCTGCTACTATATATTCAGCCTCAGCAGTTGAGGTAGACACAGATGCCTGTTTCTTACAAAACCAAGAGATAAGTCTCTCTCCCAGGAACTGACAAGTCCCTGAGGTGCTTTTCCTATCAACTCTACAACCAGTATAATCAGCATCTGAATATCCAATTAATTCTAATTCTGACTCAGCTGGGTACCACAGTCCTAAGTTAGGGCATCCCTTAAGGTATCTCAAGATTCTCTTGAGAAGAGTTAAGTGAGATTCCTTTGGGTTGACCTGAAACCTAGCACATAGGCATGTAGCAAACATTATGTCAGGCCTACTTGCAGTCAAATACAACAGGGAACCAACAATGGCTCTATAATTCTTTTGATCAACAGACTTGCCATTGACATCAGAATCAATAACTGCATTTGAGGCCATAGGTGTGCTCATTGATGAAGCATCAGACATTCCAAATCTTTTAACCAGCTCTCTGGCATATTTTGATTGAGAAATGAAGATACCATCAACACTCTGTTTCACTTGGAGACCAAGGAAATAGGATAACTCACCCATGCTGCTCATCTCAAACTTGGAGTGCATTAGTTCAGAGAACCTCTTGCATAGTTTGGGATTAGTGGAGCCAAATATAATGTCATCTACATAGATTTGAACTAACAGTTGTGAGTCCTTATGATGTCTAATAAACAGGGTTCTATCTACTACACCTCTCACAAACTTGTGTTCTAGAAGGAAATTTGCTAAGGTCTCATACCAAGCTCTAGGAGCTTGCTTAAGTCCATATAGAGCCTTTTGGAGTTTTAACACATGAGTGGGTAAGGTTGATGAAACAAACCCTGGTGGTTGTTCAACAAACACTTCTTCCTTTAAATCTCCATTGAGGAAGGCACTCTTCACATCCATTTGGAAGACCTTAAATCTCTTATAGGCAGCATAGGCTAGGAAAATCCTAATGGCTTCTAATCTAGCTACAGGGGCAAAAGTCTGATCATAGTCTATGCCTTCCTCCTGTCTATAGCCTTGAGCTACTAGTCTAGCCTTATTCCTAACTACTATGCCTTGGGCATCAAGCTTGTTTCTAAACACCCACTTGGTGCCTATGATCCGTTGGCCTCTTGGTCTTGGAACCAAGGTCCAAACTTTACATCTTTCAAATTGGTTAAGCTCCTCTTGCATGGCTATAATCCAGTGTGGATCAAGCTCAGCATCTTTAATGGTTAGGGGCTCAACCTGAGAAAGGAAACAAGCAAACATCACATCTTTGTTGAGTTGATGTCTTGTCTGGACTCCTACTGAAATGTCTCCAATCACTTAAGTTACAGGGTGATCTCTAAGTGTGACAAGATCAGTAGGTTCAACAATGATCTGATCTTCAACAGTTTCAAGATTTAATTCCTCATGTGATATTTGATCAACTGTTGGTGCAGGTGCTTTAACTTCAAGAAGTTCTACGTCAGATTCAGAATCTGAGGAAGCAACCTGAGGAGTTTGTTGGGGATGATTCTCCTGTGTGAGTCTCAAACCTTCCAAATCCTTACTTAACTCTAGGACTTGCACTGTACTATTAGAAGAAGAATCCTTCTCCTTATAATACATGACTGTCTCATCAAAAGAGACATGTGCAAACTCTTCTATCTTAAAAGAAGATTTATTAAGGACCCTATAGGCTTTGCTTACTTGAGAGTATCCTAGAAAAACTCCCATTGAAGCTTTTGCCTCAAATTTTCTAAGGTATTCTTTGTTATTGTTATGAACAAAGCTACACAACCAAATACTCTAAAATAGTCTATTTTAGGTTTCACTTGCTTAAGTAACTCATAGGGAGTCTTACCCTTAAGTTTATGTATCAGACTTCTGTTCAATACATAGTTAGCTGTGCTAACTGCTTCAGCCCAAAAGGACAGAGGCATGTTAGCATCTGCCAACAATGTACTTGCAGCTTCAATTAGGGTTCTGTTTTTCCTTTCAACTACCCCATTTTGTTGAGGAGTTCTAGGAGCAGAGAAGCTATGTTTGATACCTTCCTTCTCACAGAATTCTTGCATAAGAAGAGACTCAAACTCAGCACCATGATCACTTCTGATCAAGGCAATCTGAGTAGAATACTCACTCTGTATACACTTTAGAAAATCTGTAAGAACCTTGAAGTTATCAGCCTTAGTTCTCAAGAAGAATACCCAAGTGAACCTAGAGAAGTCATCTACAACTACTAGAGTGTAAGACTTTCCTCCAAGACTCTGTACAACAATTGGACCAAATAAGTCCAAATGTAGCAAGTACAGGATCCTGGGAGAATCACTTTTATTAACTGATTTAAAGCTATTCCTTGTTTGCTTACCTAATTGACAAGCTTTGCAAAGGCCTTCCTTCTTGTAGGGGCAAGAAGGTAAGCCTCTTACAAGATTGTGTTTAGCCAACCTAGAGATATTTTTCAAATTAACATGACTAAGTCTCTTATGCCAAAGAGTATTATGACTGGTTACTTCATTAAATAAGCATATTTCAGATTTGGATGAGTTAAAATCTACAACATAAACATTACCAATTCTAATGCCCACTAACACAACAATATTATTTAAGGCAATATTGCAAGCAGTGTCAGTAAACCATACCTTGTACCCAACATCACACATTTGGCTTATAGAGATTAGGTTGTGCTTTAGTCCTGAGACATAAGCTACCTTCTTGAAGGTTACAGCTCCTATGGTGAAGCTGCCATACCCTTCAGTCTGTCCACAGCTGGAATCTCCAAATACAACTTTTGGTCCCAGCTTGGCTTTGAAACCTGACAGGTTCTTCTTCTTTCCTATCATATGCTTTGAGCATCCACTATCCAGATACCATTTGTCATGTATGACTGGATAGGTCTTCACCTGCAAAGATATCAATTATACATTGTGGACCCAGGTTACCTTGGGTCCAGTATTCTTCACAAAAGAAAAGCTAGATATAAAAGATCTTGCAGGCTTAGATTGATATCCCAAAGGATGTGATCTCCTAGGTGGGATAATCCATTCAGTTGAAGGATTAAACGACCTAGGGTAGTGATTAGGATTTGCAGTTCTGGAAGTTTGAATTTTATTTTTCAGCTTAAGTCCAGATCGTCGATCAATGGTCGACGATCGCAAGCCATATCGTCGATCATTTATGGTAGAACGATGTTCTGGATCCCACGATCGTCGATCACTGGTCGACGACTCAAGATGAGATCGTCGACCTCCTGCACCAAAGTTATCATACTTAGTGTAGGAGTTCAGCGATCGTCGATAGATGTTCGACGATTGGTTTGACGATCGTCGATTAATGCTCGACGATTTCTGTAAAGCTAGAAATTTCTTCTTTCTGTTCTCTTTCTTGATCTTATTATGAATTTTCTTATACTTTTCAATTTCCTCAGTATTCTTTATTCCTGATTCAGAAATAAATTTTACTGGAGTGCTAAATCTCTCCTTTGTGAGGAGGATGGGTTCACTAGGTGTAGCACCTAGGCCTAGTTTATCATTACCAACCCTAGTGTTTGCTATACTGGTTATTTCAGATAGTTTAAGGCTTCTGCCATTTAATTCTTCTTCTAACCTCTTAGATTTAGCTAGTTCTAATTTTAGGAATGTTACTTCTTCTTTTGAGCTTTCTAATTCCTTTTCTAATCTAATTATTTCAGTACTTTCCTTGTCTAGTTCCATTATCTTTAATCTAAGTGACTTAATTTCTTTTTCTGATAATAGTAAGTCTAAACATAGGGTTTTAAATTTTAATTTGAACTCAGGAGATGAGAAATCAAATGAGTTGATTACCTGGTCTTCCATAGGAAGATCTTCTTCATTGTCTCCTTCTTCTTCAGAATTCTCTGCAGCTGACAGAGAGCTGCAGGCATCAATAGCCATGAGGCAGACCTCTTTGGCTTTCTCCTCTTCTTCTTCTTCTGAATCACTGGAGCTAGAGGAGCAGGTATCCTCTTCTGTTTCACTCCAGGTAGCAGCCACAAACCCCTTGTCCTTCTTCTTGTATTTGTGTGAGGAGGACTTGGAGTGGCGCTTCCTGTACTCTTTCTCATTTTTCTTCTCCTTGTGTTTCTTCTCTGGACAATCTGGGGCAATGTGTCCAGGCTTGCTGCAAACATAACAAATGATTTCTTTAGAAGGAGTCTTGTCATACCTTGGTTTATCCTCATACTTGGAGAACTTCTTTCTGAAGTCTCTTCTTCCCATGTTGAGGAACCTCTTGGCAATGAGTGCCAGCAACTCCTCATTTGATTGACTTCCTTCAGAAGTCTCAGCAGCCTTGAGAGCTAGAGAGTGCTCTTTCTTTGTAGGTGTAAGAGTTTTTACTTCAGTTGCAGCAGCTCTGCTCTTCAAAGTTTGCTCATATGACTTGAGCTTCCCCAACAGAGCTTCTGTGGAGAGTTCCACAGTGTTTCTGCCATCCTTGATGGGCCATATTCTTGAGTCCCAAGAGATGGGAAGGCACATCAGGATCTTGTCATTGACTTCTGTCAAAGTTATCTCCTTGTCCAAAGACCTCAGTTCACTTATTATTGAACTGAGTCTTGTGTACATTGTGTCAATGTCTTCAGCATCATCCTTCTTGAAATTTTCATACTGAGAAGTGAGGTTGGATCTCCTGTCCTTCCTCTTATCAGCTGAGCCAGCAACTATGTGGTTGAGGGAATCCCACATAGCTTTGGCTGAGGTACATTCAGCAAGCTTCTGGAATATTTCATCAGACATTGTCTGAGCTAGGATGTTCATTGCTTTTGCATCAGCTGCTTTTGCCTTCTTGTAAGTTTCATTGTAGTCAGGTGGTGGCACAGCACTGAGATCAGCAGAAGTGGAAGCAGTAGCAGGCCTAGTAGGTGGTCCTGTCTAAATAGAAGAAAAGATATCTTCATCAATAGAATTCATGTATAGTCTTATCCTGGCCTTCCATATGCCAAACTTGGACAAGTTGCATACAGGAGGTCTTGTGCTTGAATAATCCTTAGACTGGGCCATGTGTGAAAGTGTTTGTGAATGGTATCAGGAAACAACTTATCACAGGATCTTTTAACTCAGGTGTTAGCCTGTATGAACAGCTAACCTCCCTCTGATACCAATTAAAGGATCAAGCGCATACCCAACTGCACCAAAAGCCCGGACTATTGGAGAGGGCGCTACTTAATTTTTTATATAAGTAGCAGAGCGCCACGGGTCAAGTGAAGGAACGCCGGACCCAACAAAATAATAGTCCCTCCGGATGGAGTAGAAATAGTCAGCAGGCCCCGGGAAATATATGACCTCGATATTCCCCACCAGATATCTTGTATTACTTGCGACGGGTGAACTTGCCTCCTAATAGCACCGCGTGAGATTCGAGCCTCGCGCGAGCCATGAAGAAGCACAAGAATTGATCCTTCCTAAAGAAAGGACAAAGCTGCAACTCCACCTCACCATATTGCTTCCAAGCCTCCCAATCTTTTCAGAAAAGTTCTGATACCTTCTAACAGGTACAACTAAGTAAGCTCTTATGGTCACTGCGATAAGGGTTATTCATCTGGAGTGAACAAAGATGTTCATTGCCATGGTGAAAGTTTTGGCAGGGTGTGTGCATTCAAGGCTTCCAATGAGAAAATTCAAATTGCCCAATATGGACCATTTGTATTTGGTACTTCTGCACAACCACTCAATAATGTTGCTGCAGCAAAGGCTCAGAGTCTGACAGCAAAGGTTCAGACTAAGGGCAAGTCTAAGAGTCAGGCTGATCTGGGCATATCTGAAGCTATCAGAAGCATGATTTCTGAAAAGAAGTTTGCTGCTATTGACACTCAGGGCATACAAAATCAGCCAGCTAAAAGACTTACATTCAGTCAAATTCTAGCTAAAAGAAATCAGAAAAAGGCTGCAACACATCTTCCTCCTGTTAAGGCTGTTGTTAACCAAGCCATAGGGCCTACACAAAAGATAAGATATAACATACATGACTGTTGGTGATGTGGTAAGATAGGACATTTTGCCATTGACTGCTGGCACAATACAAATGTGGCCATAACTAGGGTCAGTCCACCAGTCAGAAATTCTACTGGTGGACTTGTTCAGTTTCATGCTAACATGCACCTAGGACCCAATAGATATTGGGGTCATAAGGTTAAGTAATATGTATATTGCAGGATAGTCCAAGATGTCATACCCATATATGGTACTTGGATAGTGGTTGTTCCAAGCACATGAATGGAAAACAGAACAACTTGAAGGAGTTTACTCCAGTAAAATATGGACCCAAAGTCATTTTTGGTGGGTTAGATAGAGGGGTAACCAGAGGATATGGTAAGATTACCAATGACATAGTCACTATTACCAAGGTGGCTTATGTTGAAGGGCTGCAACACAACCTGATAAGCATAAGACAGCTCTCTGATCTTGGCTATGTTATTGTCTTCCACAAGGATGAGTGCCTAATTAGGAGGTCAAGTGACCAAGAAGTCATCTTGACAGGCACTAGGAGTGAAAATGTTTATTGCTTAAACTTTCTATGTTTAGACACAGATTCTCCTATCTGTTTAGTAGCAAATGAGAAAGTCTCCAACTGTATCCAATGGCATAAGAGGCTAGCCCATTTGAATTTCAAGACTATTGGCAAGATCTTTAGTCAAGTGCTCCAAGGAGGGCATTTGCTCAGCTTACCAAAAGGGTAAGCAGACAAAAGTCTCCTTCAAGGGCATTGGGACCAAAGACTCTATGAGGTGCTTATACCTCTTGCACATGGACCTATTTGGTCCTATGCCAGTTCATAGTCTTGCTAGGAAATTCTACACCCTTATGGTAGTTGATGACTATTCCAAGTTTACTTGGGTGTTCTTTCTTAAGAAAAAGGATGAAATCCTTTATGTCTTCATGAGGTTTGTCAAGCAAATTAAGAATGAGCTTGGCATTTCTGTGGTCAAAATTAGAAGTGACCATGAGACTGAATTCTAGTATGATAGCATGACAAAGTTCTGTGAAGAGCATGAGATTCATCATGAATTCTCTTCTCCTAGAACACCCCAGCAAAATGGGATAGTTGAGAGGAAAAATAGGACTCTCATAGAGGCTAGTAGAACATTGTTGGGTGATACATCTCTCCCAGAATATTTCTGGGTTGAGGCAGTAAATACTGCATGTCATGTTTTCAACAAGGCCTCTATCACCAAAGGCCACAAGAAGACTCCCTATGAGATCTTGAAGGGCAGAAAACCAAATCTGGGCTATCTCAGAATCTTTGGTAGTAAGTGCTTTGTGCTTCACAATGGCAAGTCCTATATGACTAAGTTTGCTGCCAAATCCTATGATGGAATATTTGTTGGGTACAATAATCATAACAAAGCATATAGGATCTACAACTTGAAAAGTCAAGTTGTAGAAGAATCAGTTCATGTATTCTTTGATGAGTCTACCATGATTAACAGTGGACTGCCTAGCTCCTCTTATAATACTGCAAGTATAGAACATAAGATGGACAAGCTGACCATCAAGGAAGCATCACCAGTTATCTAAGATAAAATGGATACTCCAGAAGATCTACAAGGTACACTGGGAATGGATGCAGATCAACAAGATGCCCCTATTGCTGAGAGAAGACTGTCACCTGTAGTCAGACATATGAGAGATCATCCAGCACACCATATCATTGGTGAGGCAAGTCATGGAGTAATGACAAGGAGTAGAAGTCAGAACATAACCATGTATTCAAGCTTTCTATCCAAGTGGAGCCCAAGAAGTTTGAAGAGGCCAACATAGACCAACATTGGATTAGAGCTATGTAGGAGGAAATGAACCAATTCAAGAGGTGTAGTGTCTGGAAGCTGGTTCCCAGACCTCACGATCATAATGTTATTGGAGTCAAGTGGATCTACAAAAACAAGCTTGATGAAAATGGCATTATTGTTAAGAACAAAGCCAGACTAGTAGCTAAGGGGTACATGCAAGAAGAAGGGATTGATTTTGATCAAACCTTTGCCCCTATAGCTCTGTAGCAAGATTGGAGGCCATCAGATTGTTCCTTGCATATACATCACACAAGGGATTCAAGGTCTACCAAATGGATGTGAAGTCAGCCTTCCTGAATAGTGACTTAAAAGAAGAAATCTATGTTGAGCAGCATCTAGGTTTTGTAGTTCCTAACTCACCTGATTATGTTTACAGCTTTAGGAAAGCTCTATATGGGCTGAAGCAAGCCCCTAAAGCATGGTATGAGGCATTGTCTAGTTTCCTCATTGAGAACAAATTCTCAAGGGGGAAAATAGACAAGACCCTATTCCTAAGGGAATCTAAGGGTAAGATCATCCTAGTTCAGATCTATGTAGATGACATCATCTTTGGATCTACTGATGACAGCCTCTGTAAAAATTTTGCTAAACTTATGCAGGGGAAGTTTGAGATGAGCAATATGGGTGAACTTAAGCTCTTCTTGGGCCTCCAAGTAAGACAGACTGATGATGGCTTGTCCATATCCCAGTCTAAGTTTACTAGGGAGTTAATAAAGAAATTTAGCATGGATAATTCCTCCACCATGAGAACTCCCATGGGGTCAAGTATGCTTGTAGGCAAAGATGAACCAGGGAAACCTATTGATGAAACTTTGTATAGAGGGATAATTGGCTCCCTTTTATATCTGACTACAAGTAAGCTAGACATCATGTATGCTACATGTGTTTGTGCTAGGTATCAGGCTTGCCCTAAAGAATCTCACTACTCTATAGCTAAGAGAATTTTGAGGTATCTTAAGGGCACTCAAGATCTTGGCCTATGGTACCCTAGGAATGAGGAGTTTGAACTAACAGGCTATTCAGATACATATTTTGCAGGCTGCAAAGAGGACACAAAGAGCACATTTGGCACCTATTAGTTCTTGGGAGGGAGACTGGTATCTTGGAGCAGCAAGAAACAAACCAGTGTAGAAATATCAACTACAGAGTCAGAGTACATCTTAGCAGGAAGCTACTGTGCTCAGTTGTTGTGGATCCAACACCAACTTCAAGACTACAACCTCCAGATAAGTAGAACTCCTCAATTCTCTGATTATACTAGTGCAGTATCAATTACTAGGAATCCTGTGTCCCATAGTAGGACTAAGCACATAAAGATTAGATATCACTTCATTAGGGAGCACGTGGAATGTGAAGACATCACCCTTGAGTTTGTTCCAACAGACAAGCAAGTGACTAACATTTTCACTAAGCCACTAGATGAAGCCAAGTTTAACACCTTCAAATTTGAGTTGGGTATGTTAAATTTAGTATAGCTTCACTTGCTCCTCATATGGTTGCAAGCTACTTGGCATTTTGCAGATGGAATTGTACTTTAAAGAAATGAAGATTCTCCAATTAAGGGGGAGCATATCTTGCACAATTCCAACACTTCATTGCTACCTATTTTAGGGGGAGCAGGTGGCAAGATGATCAGATGATCAGGTGCATCTTACCATCTATTTGCTGAAGTCAAAAAGGGGGAGGATAAGATGATCAGATAAGTGAGGTAGCAATAATTCAGGGGAAGTAGATGGCAGATGCAGTGATGTTCCATTCTATAGGCAGGGAAGTGTGGTAACTATAGATCACTTCTCAATTATATATTTTTCTTTTATTATGCTTATTGCTGCATGGTTCTAGGTATATAATTGACTCCCTTACTTAAGAGTTTTGACTTCCTCAAATAAGGGGAGATTATTGGGTCCATTGCCCACAATGTCTTGTATTTGGGGAAGTTAATCTTATCAATGATATACACATATCAGAAGATTACTGTGATGGGATAGGTAGCCTAAATGGCTAAGTCAGCTAAACACTTACCTAAGGTGTGGGATGACAGAAATCTGTCTAAGTCCGCAAGCATTGAGTGAAGGTAAATCACTCAACGCCATATGACTTATAGCACTGAGTGGAGCCTATACAGTCAAAGCCTAATTAGTGGTAAGTTGAGAAAATGACCAAGTCCACTGGCATTGAGTAAAGTCAACTCACTCAACGCCATATAGCAAAATGCTATGAGATAGCCTAAAGTAGAAATAGCCTAAATTGGAATGAGCTGAAATGTGGCTAGGTCCACAGGAGTTGAATAAAGTCAACTCACTGAACGCTATAAGTACTAAAGAGAAATATGGCTAAGTGTTTTGGCGTTGAGTGATGAATACTCACTCAATGCCATACAACTAGTTAAACCATGTTCAAAATTCGTCGAACTGAGTTCAGAGTTCGTCGAGCTAAGCTCACCATTCGTCGAGCTAAGTTCAGAGCTTAAGATTCTGAGTTCGTCGAGCTCAGTTGAGAACTCATCGAACTGATTTCAAAGTTCGTCGAGCTCAGTTCACCATTTGTCGAACTTAATTCAAAGTAAGACAGTCTAAGCCTAGTGTTTTTAAACACAAAAATTCTACTAAGGCAAAAAGCGTTGATAGAGGCATGCTCACTCAAAACTCCCTTATGCAGAAATGAGTTCCAGCAAATAACGTTGAGTGAGGCATTCTCACTCATCGCTCTCAACACTTAAGTTGCTGAAGAAACAAAAATATGGCTAAGGAATATGGCGTTGAGTGAGGGATGTTCACTCAACGCTCAACGCCTAGAAACAGATTTATATTCTAAGTAGTTTGGCGTTGAGTGAAGGTTACACACTCAACGCCAAGAGACATCAAATCTGTCTGTGTTTTGGCATTGAGTGATGCTTACTCACTCAATGCTTATTCTACTGATGCTCGATTATGGCTAAGTCCACAGGTGCTGACGTCAGCAAAATTGACAAAATTAACTAAAGTCAAATTAGGTACCGGTAAGCTACATTACACGACAAAACTTGTCGTAAAGCTACTATACGTCTTCTTCCGTTAAAGCAAGACGCAGCTGGAAGCTGCAGGTGGAACCCACCAATCTCTAAGATTCGTTGATCAGCGAACTACAAAAGGAAGAGATAGGGCCAAGACAAAGACAACTTTTAGGGCATACCATATTCGAAAAGGAGAGCATTCGTCTTCATCTTCTTCGCCATTGCTCCATGTGAAAAACTTGAGGCTCTCCAGCAAGAAAAGTTCAGTTAGCTGTGCAAGTATCTGTTGGGTTTCTCTATGAGGTTGGCACAACACTTGTGCACGCAGTGGAAGTAATAAAATCTAGAACAACCCAAAAGAGATTGGATCGGGCCATGCATGTTGAATCAAGAAGTTAACAAAATTAGGCAAAAATTACCTCTTCGGTGTTGAGTCACAACTCAACAAAGATGCTCCAAATGTGATTCCTTGTCGGTGGCGAGTTCCATGTAGAATAACGTCCACGTCTCTGCAGAAATCCACACGAGCGGGAGAACCCCGAGCTTCGTCGCACGAAGGGCCGGGAAGAAGATCAGCCGCACCTTTGCACTTCACACAGACTGCTAGGTCCGCGTCAGGTAAAGCAAGACCAGCGACGGTCGTCGGAGAGGAGGTGGTCGGCAGAGCGAACAGCCGGTGACGGAACGTTTCTGTCCGGCGGAATCGGGATTCGGCGGATCGGGAGATCGGCGGAACTCTTTTCATCGGCTTCCGTTTTGCTACAGAAGTCCCGATGTTGGTCGATCATATTCCTCAAAACCCTAAGTGTCCTATTTATACCAATGGCATAAACAGTTCATAGGAATCGCTATCCGCAGACCACCCAAGTTAGGGCTTCTGGACAGTTCGGCGAGAATCACCTCCATATTCGGCGAGAATCAGTCGGCGAGAATCACCTCCAGATCCGGTGAGAATCAGTCGGTGAGAATCGGTCGCAGAATCGGCGAGAATCAGACGCAGAATCGGTGAGAATCGAACAGTTTGATTCTCGACGATTATGCCTTAGTCGGCGAGACATACACGACGACTCCCGTCGATTCTCGTCGATTTTGCCATATCGACGAGTCATACTCGACGAATCCCGCCGACTCTCGACGATTTTCCCTTGGCAACACTTGCCTAACTCCCCATACGGTAGGGTGATTGGTAACCCTTACCAACACAGTTAATCTTCCAATTTCTCCACATGCTCTTATGTGCGACCCTGCAGGCTCATATCGCGTTGGTAGTGAGATTACATGTTTGACCACTTTTAGATCACCATGGTAACTCAAACAGTCTCCCACTTGATCTTGAAAGTATCAAACCAAAAACCTCACAAACAATGAGCGGCATCTAGCAATGCATCATTGCTCCCCAAGCAATAAGAGTTCATTACTCATAAGCCTTCATGACCAATGTTCCAGCGTTGTCTTTGTCCCTTTGTCCCTTACATCCGGAAAGAACTAGAGGTATGGACCGTGTCACCCTCATAGTAGCTCAATCCAAGTTTCTTGATCTAGAACGGACTTCTAGAGAATGGTGAGTCCAATATCACATACTGACTCAACCAAGCATGGCCATGCATTTCTCAGTCCAGTTCCATCAAGGGGCCCATGGATGCAACTCCTGTCATATAGGAGGACAAATCTCATATCTGTTCACACACAAACATCCAAATAATTCGTAACGTACCCAACAACCACCCTTATCATCAACCTTTCTCAAGAAAGACTTTAGATGGCATAAAAGCATGCTCTTCCTCACTTGATGAATGCTGTGACGTCAGGTCAAAGGACCACAACACCATTGCCAATAGAGACCTACTTGTGACACGATTAGATAACAATCCACAAAGTAGTCTCAGGATGGGTCTGTCCAGTACAACTTGTTCATTAACAAGTACCCACGTGATGACTTGATATCATAATATCATGACCTGTGAGAACTGGTCATCAGTCAACGCATGTGCCAGTCTTAAGGTATCATCATCACCCTTAGTTTCTATGACGATACAACGACCAGGGACCTTTTAAGAATGAAGCTTCAAATAAATCATAGGCTCTCACATTCAAGTCACGTACTTGATGTCCTATGGAAGCAAACACTCTAAGGGTATTTATTATGTTACAATTTAACTATCACATAGAAAAATCACAATAAAAGAACTTGCCATAAATTGTAAAAAGAAACATTTGGTACACAATTCATCATATGAATGAACAATAAACAGCCAACAGAATACATGCAACCCACAAGACTCCCACTAGAGTTGATCACTTAGGTATCGCATACCCATTGATCTAGTATGACCATCATGCTTTCTCTGTGCGAGAGGCTTTGTCAGTGGATCCACAATATTCTCCTCAGTCGGCACTCTGCAAATGTTCACATCTCCTCGTTCGACAATCTCACGAATAAGATGGAACCGCCGAAGTATGTGCTTGGAGCGCTGATGGGATCTAGGTTCCTTAGATTGTGCAATTGCACCATTGTTATCACAGTAGAGAACTACGAGACCAACAATGCTAGTAACTACATCAAGCTCGCTGATGAATTTCCTAATCCATACAGCCTCCTTCGCTGCGTTAGCTGCAGCGATATACTCGGCCTCTGTTGTAGAATCAACAACTATCTCTTGCTTGGAACTCTTCCAGCTCACAGCTCCTCCATTAAGGCAAAACACAAACCCTGACTGAGACTTTGAATCGTCTCTATCAGTTTGGAAGCTAGCATCCGTGTAACCACTTACAACGAGCTCTTCCTCTCCACCATACACCAAGAGCACATCCTTAGTCCTTCTCAAGTACTTCAGGATATTCTTGACTGCAATCCAGTGTCATTCACCGGGGTCTGACTGATACCTGCTAGTCATGCTCAAAGCAAAGGAGACATCGGGTCGAGTACATAACATCGCATACATGATTGATCCAATTGCCGAAGCATATGGAATCAACTTCATGCGGTCCTTATCTTCATAAGATTTTGGACACTGGTCCTTAGAGAGATTCACACCATGAGACATGGGTAAAAATCCTTTCTTGGACTCAAGCATGTTGAACCGCTTCAACACCTTTTCAATGTATGTACTCTGGGTCAAACCTAGTAACTTCTTCGATCTATCTCTATAGATCTTAATACCGAGTATGTAAGTCGCTTCACCCAAGTCCTTCATAGAAAAGCAGTTCCCTAGGTTGTTCTTAACAACTTTCAGGGTAGGAATGTCATTCCCAATCAAAAGTATGTCATCTACATACAATATCAGGAAGACAACAATGCTCCCACTGATTCGCTTGTAAACACAAGGCTCATCTTCATTCTTGATGAAACCAAACTCTTTGATTTTCTCATCAAAATGAAGATTCCAACTTCGAGAGGCCTGTTTCAGTCCATAGATGGACTTATTCAGCTTGCATATTTTTGTGGCTTCATTTGGGGATACAAAACCCTCGGGTTGTGTCATGTACACTTCCTCAATGAGGTTTCCATTAAGAAAAACCGTTTTGACATCCATCTGCCAGATCTCGTAGTCATAATACGCAGCAATAGCAAGAAATATCCTTATGGACTTTACCATGGCAACAGGGGAAAAGGTCTCATCATAGTCAATACCATGAATTTGCTTGAAACCCTTAGCCACTAGTCGCCCTTTGAATGTTTGTACATTCCCATCCATGTCGGTCTTCTTCTTGAAGACCCATTTGCACCCTATGGGTCGTACCCCTTCAGGTGGTTCCACCAAGTTCCAAACTTGGTTTGCATACATGGATTCCATCTCGGATTTCATAGCCTCAAGCCATTTGTCGGAGTCCAGTCCATTCATAGCCTCTTGGTAGGTTGTTGGTTCATCATCCATGATCCATAAGCAACACATTACCTATTTGAGACATGAGAAATCCATATCTCTCAGGCTCAAACCTCGGTCTACCAGATCTACGTAGGACTTGTGTTTTTTGAGCAGGTTCTCTAGCTACAACATCTTGTAGTCCTGTCTCGGAATCCAATTCCGGTTCATTCACTACTTGTGGTTCTTGAACTTCTTCAAGTTCTACCTTTTCAGTCTTTCTTGATAAGAACTCTTTCTCCAAGAAGACGCCAGTCCTTGCGACGAACACTTTGCCCTCGGACGGTAGGTAAAAGTAATACCCTTTCGTTTCCTTAGGATATCCCACCAGATAACATTTATCCGATTTGGGTTCTAGCTTGTCAGGCATTTGACGTCGCACGTATGCCTCACAGCCCCAAATTTTAATGAACGACATACTAGGACGCTTCCCAGTCCATATCTCATATGGTGTCTTCATAACCATTTTCGTTGGAGCGCGATTCAGTGTCATTGCAGCAGTCTCTAAAGAAAAACCCCAAAAGGAAACAGGCAAGTCTGCATGACTCATCATCGAACGTACCATGTCTAGCAAAGTACGATTTCTCCTCTCAGATACACCATTATGTTGTGGTGTTCTAGGTGGAGTGAGCTGTGATACAATACCACACTCTTTCAGATGATCACAGAACTCATGACTCAGGTATTCGCCACCTCGATCAGATCGAAGTGCTTTAACCCTTTTACCCAACTGGTTTTCTACTTCATTCTTGAACTCTTTGAACTTTTCAAAGGTCTCGGATTTGCACTTCATAAGATATACATATCCGTATCTACTGAAATCATCAGTAAATGTAACGAAGTAGAAATATCCACCTCTAGCCATGGAACTCATGGGTCCGCATACATCACTATGTACAACACTCAAGAGATCCTCAGCCCTATCAGTATAACCAGTGAAAGGGGCCTTAGTCATCTTGCCTAACAAACAAGATTCGCATCGCTCAAATGATTCATAATCAAATGAGTCCAAAAGTCCATCTTTATGGAGCTTGGATATGCGCTTCTCGTTTATATGGCCCAAACGACAATGCCAGAGATATGTAGGGTTTGAGTCATTTGTTCTTAGTCTTTTATTATTTTCTACATTATAGATCTGATGGTCCAAGTTCAAAACATAAAGACCATTAAACAATTGGGCTACAGCATAACAAACATCATTCTTAAATATAAAACAACAGTTGTTCTTAATCATAAAAGAAAATCCAATCATGTCCAAGCATGAAATGGATATAATGTTTCTAGTTATTGCCGGAACAAAATAACAGTTATCTAGTTCTATTACAAGCCCACTGGGAAAAGAAAGACGGTAAACCCCTACGGCTACAGCAGCAACTCTTGCTCCATTGCCGACACGAAGGTCAACCTCCCCTTTACTCAGCAATCTTCTCCTTCCCAGTTCCTGCACATTTGTACAAATGTGAGAACCACATCCGGTATCCAATACCCAAGATGAAGGAGCAGAAAGGTTTATCTCTATAACGTAAATACTTGAAGCGGAAGTCGTACCTCCCTTCATTTTCTGCAGACCCTCAATGTACGAAGGACAGTTCCTCCTCTAATGACCAGCCTTGCCACAGTGGTGGCATTTCCCCTCCTTCACCGTGCTCTTCTTCTTCATCAGTGCAGAAGACTTGGGCTCAAGATGTGACTTAGGTCCCACCTTCGTCTTCTTGAAGCCCTTGCCCTTGCCCTTGCCCTTATGCACCATCAATATGGGGCTGACAGGCTTGGCCTTCTTCATATTGATCTCGACAGTTCTCAACATGCCTAGGAGCTCGGGCAGTGTCTTGTCTATCTCATTCATGTTGTAGTTCAAGACAAACTGCTCGTAACTATCCGGCAACGATTGCAGGATCAGATCTGTGGCCAACTCTTGACCCAGAGGAAAACCCAGTCTTTCAAGGTTCTCTATATACCCAATCATCTTGAGTACGTGAGTCCCTACTGAGTCTCGAACTCCCATCTTGCACTGAAACAACGCTTTGGTGACGTCAAACCTCTCTTGACGAGCTTGCCCTTGAAACATTTTCTTGAGATGCTCGTCAATCTCCTTGCACCCCATGTTCTCATGTTGTTTCTGAAGCTCAGAGTTCATGGTGGCAAGCATAAGGCATTCGACGTCCAAGGCATCATCAGTATACTTCTTATAAGTATCTTTATCAGCATGGGAAGAATTCCCGGTCGGCACCTCGGGGGCTTCTTCTTCCAAGACGTAGAGCTTTCGCTCTTGCCTGAGAACAATTCTCAGGTTCCTGTACCAGCCCATGTAATTAGTCCCGCTAAGCTTATCCTTCTCAAGGATGGCTCTCAGAGACAGAGTGGAGTGTGAACCACTTGCCATGGAATTCTACAAGAATTCATGCAGAATAAATCAGTAACAAAATTTCAAAATACAATTATTTTCTTAATTTGGACTTCAATTAAAAACTCCCACTATTTTATTCGAAATAATAGCCCTCACTATCAATTTGGAGAGTTCATGCGAGCTACTCTCTTAGTGGACAAGATCCGTATTTCACCAACATTATGAGTCAGCTTTTGCTTTCCTCTCACAATGCGGTTATTTAGGTAGGCAACGCTTGCCAATTGCATCCTCATGCAATTCTTGTATGGTTGGTGAATAACTCCTTATTCGCATCCATCATATGGTGCATGCCAACCCTATGCCTCTAGGCACTCAACCTTTGAGGTGACCTAGTTAAAATGGACCCGATGTCGACAGTGGGATATCACAATTATCCGCTCGCACCCTTACCAAGATAGATTAATGCACCTTGCTTTGGCAAGCCCACACTTCATCGATCGAGGCAGGAAGAGTGTCATCCATCGGAAGGCATCCGAACACTTAATATTTGATGAAGGGATTTTTGATTATAGGTTAACAATTAACCATGATCAACATTTGATCAATGTGCACATCCAAAGAAAAACACTTCACTAAAATCCCCATGCATCCCTTATGTGCACAACAAAACACTATCAACATTTGATAGAAGAAAAGGGATAAATCTGAACATCTGGACACTTCCAAATCTTCAGGTTTACATGCATTGGACAAGGGACAAAGGCAACTCAACTTAAAGCAGTAGACAAGCTCATCTCTCCTTGTTGGATTCAAAATCCAAAACAAAATCGAGGGATGGTTACTGCTAAGGAGACAGTAATTCCTAACGATTAGAAATTACTACAAGATTCCAGACGTTCTCGGCGGGGTGCCAAGATTAAATCTAGACATTTAGAACACTTCTAAATCCCTAGGTTTACACGTACTGGAATAACCTAACTTCCAATACAACAAACATGGCCGAAACCTCCCTCTAATACCACTGTTGGGTTTCTTTATGAGGTTGGCACAACACTTGTGCACGCAGCGGAAGTAATAAAATCTAGAACAACCCAAAAGAGATTGGATCGGTCCATGCATGTTGAATCAAGAAGTTAACAAAATTAGGCAAAAATTACCTCTTCGGTGTTGAGTCATAACTCAACGAAGATGCTCCAAATGTGATTCCTTGTCGGTGGCGAGTTCCACATAAAATAACGTCCACGTCTCTGCAGAAATCCACACGAGCGGGAGAACCCCGAGCTTCGTTGCATGAAGGGTCGGGAAGAAGATCAGACGCACCTTTGCACTTCCCACAGACTGCTAGGTCCGCGTTAGGGAAAGCAAGACCAGCGACGGTCGCCGGAGAGGAGGTGGTTGGCGGGGTGAACAGCCGGCGGCGGAACGTTTCCGTCCGACGGAATCGGGATTCGGTGGATCGGGAGATCGGCGGAACTCTTTCCGTCGGCTTCCGTTTTGCTACAGAAGTCCCGATGTTGGTCAATCATATTCCTCAAAACCCTAAGTGTCCTATTTATACCAATGGAATAAACAGTTCATAGGAATCGCTATCCGCAGACCACCCAAGTTAGGGCTTCTGGACCGTTCGGCGAGAATCACCTCCAGATTCGGCAAGAATCAGTCGGCGAGAATCACCTCCAGATCCGGTGAGAATCAGTCGGCGAGAATCGGTCGCAGAATCGGCGAGAATCAGACGCAGAATCGGCGAGAATCGAACAGTTCGATTCTCGACGATTATGCCTTAGTCGGCGAGACATACACGACGACTCCCGTCGATTCTCGTCGATTTTGCCATAGTCGACGAGTCATACTCGACGACTCCTGTCGACTCTCGATGACTCCTGTCGACTCTCGACGATTTTCCCTTGGCAACACTTGCCTGACTCCCCATATGGTAGGGTGATTGGTAACCCTTACCAACACAGTTAATCTTCCAATTTCTCCACATGCTCTTATGTGCGACCCTGTAGGCTCATATCGCGTTGGCAGTGAGATTACATGTTTGACCACTTCTAGATCACCATGGTAACTCCAACAGTATCCATCTGCCACGGCAGATTCAGAATTAGTTCTGAAGAAAGAAGAACCTTCATCCTTAAGCAGGTTCTGCGAGCTGTTTGAAGACTCGAGATCAAACGATCTTTAGCCTTCTACAACAAGTTCAGAATTTAACTTCTGAGTTCCTCCAGCAAATCTTTTCCATGCTGTGAGGAGAGCTAGAGCAGAAATTTTTCTGCTCAAGTTGTTGACACAGAGAAATTTCTCTTTGTCAAAGTTAATTAAACTATTTCTTTTTGTAGGATCCTTCTTGATCTGAGTTGTAGGACCTTGGGTTCTTAGGTAGGGCAAATTTGCCTAAGCTGTAGGAGAGTGTATCTCTCTGAGTAGTAGGAGCAAGTTTGCTCTGAGGAAGGGCTATCCTCTATAGCCTGAGTGGTAGGCTTAATTGCCTGAGGTAGGTTATACTCCCTGGTCATGATCATACTTCAAGACAACAAGAGAACCCGCAGTGGCTTGGAACTTCTTCGGAAGGGCCAGATATCCATCCTTCAAGCTTACATAATGATCATTCCAAGTAACGACAATCTGAACCTGGGCCTTAATCTGCAAAAGAAGAAGGATGGAGAAGAAGTTAGCACAAAATAATAATAAAGGAGAGCCAAAAATGATTAAGCTCACTTACCACTTCATTCATCTCCTTCAAAGAATAAGATAGCCTCAGAGTCGCTGCCTCGACAGGGAAAGACTGGGGGCAGATGAACCAAGAACCTATACCTCGGGAGGCAAATTGCTATGGCTACCAGAAGGAGAGTCATCACTCGGAGAAGATAAACAAGGCATCGAGCTACTGCCACCTCGAGAAATTATAGTGGCCTTCCGCTTCTGACTACAACCCAAAGACATCTCAACGGTCTGCCCAAAGACTGAAGAAATACCACACTACAACAAACTTTTCTCTTCCACGAATGAATAAATGCAGAACAAACAGTTCGCCAACTCGCGAGGCTCCGAAAATCCGAGTACCGGAGAGAACTCCCGCTCCTTTCCCTTTTGGCGACGGCGACGGTCAGGCGACGCATCCCAATTCTCCGTCAAGCCCCAAGAATTCCTTACATAACCAAACAAAGTATTTCTGTGGCGGCGGTCCATCCGAATTTCAAAATCAAGCCAAATCATATTGCTGCAAATCTCACCCCGCTTGCCACCATCAGAACGAACATCGCACTAGTCCAGGAAGCAGTCCAAAGAAAGTTTCCCGCCATGCTCACGAAAAAAGACAACTAAGCCCATGATGTGTACAACTCCAAAGGGAATAAACTGGGAAATCGGCATGCCATAGAACTTTAGAATCTCGAACACTTCCTCACACAGGGGGAACCGAAATCCCGATCTCAAGGTAGTCTCGCAGATCTTCAACCAGTAACGAGGAGGATTTTTCACCCTCTCCACTCCACACGGTATCCTCACTTCAAATTCAGCAGGATGGTCGAACCTCCTCCTCCAAATTATAACTTGGTCCTCGATAAGAGAAAAGCGAAGACGCATCAGCCGATCTTTACGTTTCGAGCCCTGTCACGAAGAATAAAAATTAAGACTAAAAAGTCTGGTCAAAAATCATCCACCCTAGTCATGCAAAAAAAAGTTTGCGACATGCCCTAATGCATATACGTGCCCAGACATGCACAGAAAGCCCCAGCACGAGCGTCCGTGCATGGCCACAAGCACGCACGCATGCAGCCAAACATGCACGGCCAGGACCGCGCGTAGCAAGGCCAACGCATGGCCTGACCCGCACGCGGGATTTGGCACGCGCACCTGCGCCCGTGTGCGTGATCGGGCGCACGCGGGATCGGGCACACACGGGATCAGGCGCGTGCGGGATCGGTCACACACGGGATTAAGCGCGCGCGCGAGCGCGCCCGTGAGCAGGATTAGGTGCGCGTGCGGGATCGAACCTGCACGCACGCCCGCGCGACCGAGAGCGCACCCAAATACGTGGCCAGGCGCTAACCCACGTGCGCGGCCACGCACCCAGTCATGCGGCCATGCGCGTTCCCACATGCGGGATTAGGCGTATGTACGCGGGAGCCCCACGCGACCAGGCGCACGCCCGTGCATGCGCCCGCGCGCCCGTGCATGCCCCATGCACGCGCTCGCGTATACACGCCCGTACATGCGCCAGCGCACGCACTCGTGTGACCTGGTGCGGGCCCGTGCGGAACCGCGTGCGTGGTTTGGCATATGCTTACATACCCAGCCAGCCGCGCACACTCCAATGTGGGCGTATCCACCCGCACTACTGCAGGTACTCCCACGCGCTCCCTTGTACGTGTCCACGCACTCACGCTCATGCTTGCCCATGTACGACCTCGAGCACCATCACGACTAAGGGAGCAATAGCTTCCTCCCCCAGGCACGGTTATCACCACCCCTATACCATAATATATGCTAACATTTTTACCCGAGTTTGCAGGGCGCAACCACTTGCCAGTGCAAGACCGTCACCATTGGCCACCATCGCCGCCATAAAAGGGAGCAGAGGAAGATCCTTATTTTTCTTCATTCGAAGAGGTCTCTTGCAACAAGGATCTGGGGGGCATTTATTGGGAATGAACCCCATTTTATAGGTAATGGGTGTGCACATAGCCACACCCCCATGATCTCCACCCAAAAGGAGTGGGATCATGGGTTTGACCGTGCACGCGATCACCGTGCTCGATCCCCCACATGCTGATCCCACTGCATATAATGGGGAAACAACTACACCTCGTCGGCGGCGGGCGGCCAGCCTCCTCTCCGGACGTCGACCGCAAGCCCTCGTTCATTGCCCCGGCCCTGGCCGCGGCCGCGGCCGGTTCGACTAAGGGGGGCGGTCGCCTGGGTCGCCCCCTCCTCAGCCGCCCGAGCGGCAAAGGGGCGGCATCCTGGGCCACCACCTCGCTCGACCGCCGGTGCGGCCAAGGGGGGTGGCCGCGCGGGCCACCCCCTCGCCCGGCCACCCGGAAGCCAAGGGGGTGGCTGCCCGAGCCTCCCTCTCGCCCAGCCGCCAGAGCGGCCGAGGGGCGGTTGAAAGCCCTGTTTTCAAGGTTAGCTAAACAACTAGAGGGGGGTGAATAGGTTTTTATATTTGTTTAAGTTTTCTAACTTGATTTCTAATTTTTGTTTCTGTGATTAGGTTAATTAGCAGCTTTCAAGAACATTCACAGACGACACAACAATTTTATAGTGGTTCCCCAATCTTGGGTACATCAATTATCCCTCTGCGCCTATCTAACAGTATGTTAGATTCAGCTCTCCCTCCAAAACTCAGCTACTTAATAGCTTACAACACAGATCCCGCAGGACCACACAGGTCACATAGACCTAACACTTAGGCACTAAGCCAACCCCAGGTCACAAAGACCTTTCACCCGCCATAAAGCCAAACACAGTTCACAAATACCTCAGCCTTTATAATATAGGCTTACAACTCCAGATTCACCAAGAATCTTTACACAAAAAGAAATAAAGAATGAGATGATTAGACACCAGAGCAAGATCTCTGTGTTTCCTTCTTCCTAGACTGAACAGATATCAGTCCAACCAATTGTTGTTGAAGATAATAGGTAGGCAGTAGAATCTTTCTTTGAACAGCTTACTTTTCTCTGCAGAATTTGAAGATATGCACCCTCAGAATGGATTCTGATCCTGCTGTTGCAGATGGTAATTGCTCCAGCTATCTCCTTCCCAGCAAGGTTCTCTGTGTAGAACCCCTTTTTCAGGCTCGACGAAAATGGCGAGGAAGAAGATGATGTTCGCCCGTCCTTCTTCTCGTTTTTAGAAAACCTAGACAAGGAATCAATTCGATTGTCATTTATTTCTCTGGACGATTTGCTTCCTTTTATACTCTAAAGGCCAATTGAGCAGTTGGTCCCACCAACAGGATTGATGGCTGAGATTAATCCATCCAGCGCATGCTTTCCATTTAATCTTGATTTAACAGCTCCTTGATGTCTGTGGGACCCAACACTTTATGATGGAAATATTCCTTGGAAAGTGCAGAAGATGATGACAGCTGGCTGCCAATGTCTCGGGCAGCAATTCCGTACAAATTGAATTTTGTTGGCAATTTGACATTGCTGACATAAGCATGACTCAGCATCTCTAGACTTAGACAAAATTCAATCATCGGAACCAAAGGCATTGAGTGAGTACGGTTCACTCAACACCACAACACTTTGACAAAATTCTAAGTATTGAGCTTGACGAAAGTTGAGCTCCGTTTGATTAACGTCGAGCTCAGCTCGACGAAAGTATAAGTTCAGTTCGACGAACTGTGGACTTATTTTGATGAAAGACTGAACTGAGTTCGACGAACTCCAGGATAAACTGAGTAATTTGGCTCAGTTCGACGAACGCTGAGCTCAGTTCGATGAAGCTGAGCTCGACGAAAGTCAAGTAGTCCACGCTTTTGGACTTAGCCAAATTTCTACTACAAGGCATTGAGAGTGTTGAGTGAGCTTGCCTCACTCGACGCTATTTGCCTTAGCAAAAATTTTTGAGTCTTGGCATTGAGAGAGTAAGCTCCACTCAACGCCAAACTACTTAACAGAATTTTTCAGTTATCTAGCGTTGAGTGAGTAAGCTACACTCAACGCCTTTGGACTTAGTCAAAATTTTGCCTAACTTTTTGTGGAGTTGACTGGCACAGCAACACTCAACGCTAAAGCTGTATGGCATTGAGTGAGTAGTCCACACTCAACGCATGTGGATTTAGCCATATTTTCAGCCAATTTTTCTAGGCTTAGACTGACTCACAGCCTTTTTGTTGTATGGCGTTGAGTGAGTAGACTACACTCAACACTTTTGTACTTAGCCAATTTTTTTGGATATTTGCCAGTTAGGCTGAGATAGACTCAACGCTATATGTTATATGGCGTTGAGTCAGCTGTCCTCACTCAATGCCTGTGGACTTAGGCAAATTTCTACTAGATAATATTGAGTACATACCTTTAGCGTTGAGTGAGCGTGCTCCACTCAACGCCTGTGGACTTAGTTGATTTTTGCTATGTCCAGCAACCACTTATTGTGTCCACATGTCCAATCAATATGATATGTACAACCTACACTCAAAACCTCAAATGCACATCAAATACAGTTGATATGTGTGTCATTAACCAGTTTGACTTCTCACAAATAAGGGACATTGGGAACAATGGACCCAACAATCTCCTCCTATTTGAAGAAAAAAATGTTTTCTTTCCTTGGTCAATGATACAAACAACCTATACAACAAAATAACTATTTAAATTCTGATAAGCTATAAGTAAATGTACCTCATTTCCTGTATGGTGAGCATCACTTACTCCCCCTATTTTGCTACAAGGTTTACTTGAGTGACACATGTCTTTCTTTCCCCTTTGCCATCTCTCCCACCTGCTATGACTCCCCCTTGCTAGGACCTTCTCTCTTCTCTCCACATTTTTTACTTCTGTAGAATAGGGAGATTGGGGCTGACCTTTCCATTAACTGGCCTTCTCTCTTCTCTCCATAGTAACTTACTCCCCCTCAGTAGAAGCATCAGTGAATTGATACTACTTAGGAGTCTGTATGTCCAGCAAGAGGTACAATACCTGCACCAACAAAAATGCAAAAGGGAGTGCCTGAAGCTATGCCACGTTCAATATTCCCAACTCAAATTTGAGGGTGTTGAACTTTGCTTCATCTAATGGCTTAGTGAATATATCAGCCACTTGCTTGTCTGTGGGGACAAACTCAAGACTGATGTCTTCCTTCTCCACATGCTCCTAAATAAAATGATATCTTATTTCTATATGCTTAGTCCTGATATGTGAGACAAGATTCCTAGCAATAGAAATAGCACTTGTAGAATCATGGTAGAGAAGATTTCTTCTTACCTTAAGGTTGTAATCCTGGAGCTGATGTTGGATCCACAGCAGCTGAGCACAACAGCTGCCAGCTGATATATATTTTGACTCAGCTATGGATATGGCCACACTAGTTTGCTTCTTGCTACTCCAAGAAACTAGCCATCTACCTAAGAACTGACAGTTCCAGTAGTGTTTTTCCTGTCTTCTTTACAACCTGCAAAATTTGCATCTGAAAATCCAATTAGATCAAAATCCCTATTTCTAGGGTACCATAGGCCAAGATCTGCTGTGCCCTTAAGATACCTCAAGATTCTCTTTGCAACAAAGTAATGAGATTCTTTAGGGCAGGTCTGATACATAGAACAAACACATATGGCATACATGATGTCAGGCCTACTAGTAGTCAGGTATAGAAGGGAGCCAATTATCCCTCTATACAAAGACTCATCAATAGGTTTCCCTGCCTCATCTTTTCCTATAGACATACTTGATCCCATGGGATTTCTCATGGTGGAGGCATTCTCCATACCATACTTTTTGATTAGCTCCCTAGTGAACTTGGACTGGGATATGGACATGCCATCATCAGTCTGTCTTACTTGGAGTCCCAAGAAGAACTTGAGCTCACTCATGCTGCTCATTTCAAATTTCCCTTGCATAAGTTTAGCAAACTTCCTGTAAAGGTTATCATCAGTAGATCCAAAGATAATGTCATCGACATATATCTGGACTAAGATAAGCTTGCCCTTTGATTACCTTAGGAATAGGGTCTTGTCTATCTTCTCCTTTGAGAATTTGTTCTCAATTAGGAAGCTGGACAAGGTTTCATACCAATCCCTAGGGGCTTGCTTTAACCCATATAGAGTTTTCCTAAGCTTATAAACAAAGTTGGGAGAGTTAGGATCTATAAAACCTGGTGGCTGATCCACATATACTTCCTCTTTTAGGTCCTCATTCAGGAATGCTGACTTGACATCCATCTGGTAAAATCTGAATCCCTGATGAGAAGCAAATGCAAGGAAAATCCTATGGCTTCCAATCTTGATATTGGGGAAAAGGTCTAGTCAAAGTCTTTTCCCTCTTCTTGCATGTAGCCTTTAGCCATTAGTCTAGCCTTATTCTTGATAATAATGTCATCTTGATCCAACTTGTTCCTGTAGATCCACTTAATCTCTATGATATTTTGTTCTTATGGTCTTGGGACCAACTTCTAGACCTTACATCTTTTAAATTGGTCCAGTTCTTCTTGCATTTCTCCAATCCAGAACTGGTCCTTGATTGCTTCTTCAAACTTCTTTGGCTCTTCTTGAGACAGGAAGATTGAGTAGAGAGTTGTATTCATGCTCCTACTTCTGGTCTGGACTCCATGATTTGCATCACCAATGATTTGGTGTATTGGATGGTCCCTTTGATACCTGATAGCTAGAGGCAATCTAGCTGCAGCTTGCTGATCTTCAGGGTTTTCAGCTAGCTGGTCTTCATTTTCTTTAGGTATGTTGTCCCCTTCTCTTGGCGTAGGCAGTCCATCATCATTTTCTTGGATTGTGGGGGTAGCTTCCTTGATGGTCAGCTTGTCCATCATCTGCTATATACCTGCAATACTATAGGAGGAGGAGCTTGGCAACTCACAGTTAACCATGTTAGATTCATCAAAAACAATATGCATTGACTCTTTTACAACTTGGGTAGTTAAGTTATAGATTATATATGCCTTATTATGAGTGATGTGCCCAACAAAGATCCCTTCATTAGACTTGGCAGCAAACCTAGTTAAATGGACTTTTCCATTGTTGAGCACCTAATACTTGTAACCAAAGATCCTGAAATAGCTCAGGTTTGGTTTTCTGCCCTTTAAGATCTCATAGGGAGTCTTCTTGTGGCTCTTGGTGATAGAAGCCCTATTAAGAACATAGCATGCAGTGTTAACTACCTCAGCCCAGAAGTATTCTGGGAGAGATGAGTCACTTAGTAAGGTTCTACTAGCCTCTATGAGAGTCCTATTTTTCCTCTCAGCAATTCCATTTTGCTGGGGTGTTCTAGGAGAGGAAAATTTTTGATGAATCCCTAGCTCTTCACATAACCTTGTCATGCACTCAAACTGAAACTCAATGTCCTTGTCACTTTTGATCTTGACCACAGTGATGTTTAATTTATTCTGAATTTGCTTGACAAATGTTTGAAATACATCAGGGGTTTCATATTTCTTCCTTAGAAAGAACACCAAGGAAAATCTGGAAAAGTCATCAGCAACCACAAGGGTGTAGACTTTCCTACCTAGACTTTGAATAGGCATAGGACCAAAGAGATCTATATGCAGGAGGTATAAGCACCTCACTAAGTCTTTGGTGTCAATGCTCTTGAAGGAGGTCTTAGTCTGTTTTCCCTTTTGGCATACAGAGCAGATACACTCCTTAGTGCATATAGACTTAGGCTCATTGCTAACCAGCTCATTGCTGAATAGCTTGCCTATGGTCCTATAATTTAGATGGGCTAGACCTCTTGTGCCACTGGACACAGGAAGAGGCTATCTCATCTACAACAAGGCATACAGGTGAGTCTTTACTAGAGCATAGGAAATCTAAACAATACACATTTCCACTCCCAGTGCCTGTTAAGATGACCTTTTGGTCATTTAACCTCCTAATTTGGCACTCATCCTTGTGGAATACTATGTCATAGCCAAGATCACAGAGTTGGCTAATGCTTATCAGGTTGTGTTGCAACCCTTCCACATAGGCTACTCTAGTGATGGTGACTATGTCATTAGAGATCTTACCATAACCTCTAGTCACTCCTTTTTCAGATCCACCAAATATAACCTTTGGTCCATTTCTTATTGGAGCATAATCCTTCAGCATGCTTCTTGTTCTAGTCATGTGCCTGGAACATCCACTGTCCAAGTACCATACAGGAGTATGAGCACTTGGACTATCCTACAAAACACACATTAGTTAACCTTAGGACCCCAATTTTTATTGGGTCCTTGGTGCATGTTAGACTAAAAATAATTCTGCCTGCCTGCAGGGTTTTTGACAGGCAAGCTAACATTTGCTCTTTGCACACTATGATTGTGCCAGCAATCAACAGCAAAGTGTCCTACTTTGACACAACACCAACACTCATGGATGTTGTACCTTCTTTTTAGAGCAGGTCTAGTGGCTATATTAACAACCGCTCTGGGTCTGGAAGGAGTAGCAGTAGTCCTGTTCCATGGTTTTCTAGCTCTAGTCTGACAAGTGGTGGGTCTGGCAGTAGAAGTGCTTGGGATATCTTGAGCCCTTCTAGCAGCAGCTTTCTTTTCAGAAAGCATACTCTTGATGGCCTCAGAGATGCCTAGGTCAGTTCTACTGACAGCCTTGTACTTTGTCTTAGAGTGGGCTGGAGGAATTTGAGAATAGTCAGCAACTTTACCCTTGACTAAAGGGGCTGTTGCACCAAACACAAATGGTCCAGGATGGGCTATTTGTATTTTCTCATAGGCACTTGCACCTTTGTTGTTACTACCACCATGTTGTGGAACATCTTTGTTCACACAAGATGGTCTAACATGATTCCAGTGACCATAAATACTCTCATGGTCATGGCTGTTGGGATGAAATTGTACTCTAATAAATTTTATAGGAGACTTAGAGGCTAGTGGCTCCACTTGAGCCTTGCCCTTTCCCTTGGGATAAGCATCTCTTGTCTTTCCCTTGAATCCTAACTCTTTCTTTCCCTTTTGGGAGGAGAATGAGTCTATCAAGGGAAACACCGTGCTAGGCTTGGAAGAGCTAGCCACTAGTTGCCTCTCCTTTTGGAGCTTTCCTTCAAGATTCTTGAAATGGTAATTTTTTAAGGTTATGGTGTTCATCTGAATGATTGTTACATTCTTTAGTTTGTTAACTTCTTACATCTTCAGATCCAGCAATTTTGTTGATTCTGAAGCAACAAGCTTTAAAGAGACAATTTCATGAGCCTACTGTTTGGCTAGGAGCTTGCTCTTCTTTAGAGCATATAGAAGTTCACCATATTTATCAATCAATTGATTGATGTCTCCCTCAGATTCTGAGCCATCATCATCACCTGATGCAGAGGCACAAGAATCTAGAACTGATTCATAATCTGAACATGCAGAGCTGGTAATAGAATTTACCTTGCTTGGACTAGGCTGATCCTGGCTGGTTTCTTCATCAAACTTAGCCACTAGCCCAAGACAGCAGCTGTCATCTTCAAAATTCATCTCTGAATCACTATTAGATTATGATAGAGGGGCCCTATCTTCAATCCTGGCAGCAGGATGAATCTTTTCAGCTTCTTCTTCTAAAGTTGCCAGCCTTTTGAGGCAGTATGCTTCTACAGCTCCTTCTTCAGTTGAGTATAGCCCAATGTAGGCTTCCTCTTCTTCTTCTGACTCTGTTGAGGAGGAGTCAGTCCAACTTATTTGATTTTTGGCAATGAGGTATTTCTCCTTCTTGCCTTTTTGTTGGTGGTCCTTTTTCTCAGAGTGTTCCTTCCTTTTGACTGGGCAGTCAACTATTATATGCCCAGGTTTTCTGTAATAATAACAAGTTATGTTAGAGGAAACCTATTTACTAGTTTTGGAATTATACATGTCCTCCTTAAAGGATTTTCTTCTTCCCTTGTAGTAGTCATCCTTGGGATGAGAGGAGGTGGAATGCCTGCCTATCCAGTGCTTCTTCTTCAAGAACTTCTGGAATTTCCTAGTGAAGGCAGCAAAATCTTCATCATACCATTGACAGTCTGATGCACTTCCCTCTGATCTTCCAGAAACAGATTCGGCATCTCTCCTTAGTGGAGAGGGAGACTTTCTTCTGCTTTTGCTAGTGCCTTCAGCTTTGAAAGCTACAGTTTTGTCTCTTGCCAGAGACTTGTTGTTGTTCTCCTCTTCTTTCCTTATTGCCAGCTGCATCTCATATGACAGCAGCTTCCCAAAGAGGGTGTGAGGAGCAGTGTCACCCAGCTTTGCCACCTCTCTGATGGCATAGATTTTTGTGTCTCACTCTCTAGAGAGAGATCTAAGGAACTTATCATTCAGTTCATAATGACTGAACACTCTTCCATAAGTCTTCAGCTCATTCACAATCCTAAAGAACTTTTCATAACAGGTGGTTATGTTGTCCCCCTTGGATTGCCTTAAAGCCTCAAACTCTTGGTTGAGCATGGACTTCCTATCATCTCTAACTTCATCTGTCCCCTCCATGTAAATCACAAGTGTTTCCCATATTTCCTTTGCTATTTTGCAATGGATCAGATTCTGAAGTGTAGAGTCATCAACAACACCTATAATGATATTCTTTGCCCTCTTGTCTATTGAGGCCAGAGCCAACTCATCCTTGGTCATCTCATCATATGTCTTGGGGGTCTTGACATTAACATCCAGTTCAGAGAAATTTATTGGGATGAATGGTCCTTCTTCAACTGTAATGTACATTATAAGATCAGTAACTTCCATGAACTGCTTCACCCTTGCTTTCTATATGCCAAAATCTTCCTTCCTACAGATTGAAAGTCTTACAGCACTCAGCTCCCTATTGGTCATTCCTGAACCCATGGAGACATGGTTTTTGCTAACCTTGGAGGTCTACTCAGATTGCTAAGCCTTTAAAGAGTAACATCCCTCTAATACCACTTGAATTCCTTTTTTTCAAGGTTAGCTAAACACCTAGAGGGGGTGAATAGGTTTTTTTCTATGTTTAAATTTTCTAACTTGTTTTCTTATTTTTGTGCCCGTGATTAGGTTAATTATCAGCTTTCAAGAACATTCATAGATGACACAGCAATTTTATAGTGGTTCCCCAATCGTGGGTACATCCACTGTCCCTCTGCGCCTATCTAACAGTATGTTAGATTCGGCTCTCCCTCCAAAACTCAGCTACTTAATAGCTTACAGAACAGATCCCGCAGGACCACACATGTCACACAGACCTAACACTTAGGCACTAAGACAACCCTAGGTCATAAAGATCTTTCACCCAGCACAAAGCCAAATACAGGTCACAAAGACCTCAGCCTTTATAATATAGGCTTACAACTCCAGATTCACCAAAAATCTTTACACAAAAAGAAATAAAGAATGAGATGATTAGACACCAGAGCAAGATCTCTGTGTCTCCTTCTTCCTGGACTGAGCAAATATCAGTCCAACCAATTGATGTTGAAGACAATAGGTAGGCGGTAGAATCTTTCTTCGAACATCTTACTTTTCACTGCAGAATTTGAAGATCTGCACCCTCAGAATCGATTCTGATCCTGTTGTTGCAGATGGTAATTGCTCCAGCTATCTCCTTCCCAGCAAGGTTCTCTATGCAGAACCCCTTCTTTAGGCTCGACTAAAATGGCGAGGAAGAAGATGATGTTCGCTCGCCCTTCTTCTCGTTTTTAGAAAACCTAGACAAGGAATCGATTCAATTG
This sequence comes from Platanthera zijinensis, assembly GCA_039513925.1. Classification (NCBI taxonomy): domain Eukaryota; kingdom Viridiplantae; phylum Streptophyta; class Magnoliopsida; order Asparagales; family Orchidaceae; genus Platanthera; species Platanthera zijinensis. Next base: position 20,510,714 of record CM077095.1, read on the forward strand.
TCATTTATTGCTTTGGCCGATTTGCTTCCTTTTATACATTGAAGGCCAATTGAGCAGTGGGTCCCACCACTAGGATTGATGGCTGAGATTAAGCCATCCAGCGCATGCTTTCTATTTAATCTTGATTTAATGGCTCCTTGATGTGTGTGGGCCCCAACACATTATGATGGAAATATTCCTTGGAAAGTACAGAAGATGATGACAGCTGGCCGTCAACGTCTCGGGCAGCAATTCCACAATAATTGAATTTTGGTTGACAATTTGACGTTGTTGACGTCAGCATGACTCAGCATCTCTGGACTTAGACAAAATTCAATCATCAGAACCAAAGGCGTTGAGTGAGTAGGTTTCACTCAACGCCACAACACTTAGACAAAATTCTAAGTATTGAGCTCGATGAAAGCTGAGCTCCGTTCAACGAACGTCGAGCTTAGCTCGACGAAAGTATAAATTCAGTTCGACGAACTGTGGACTTAGTTTGATGAAAGGCTTAACTGAGTTCGACGAACTCCAGGCTAAACTGAGTAATTTGGCTCGGTTCGACGAATGCTGAGCTTAGTTCGACGAAGTTGAGCTCGATGAAAGTCAAGCAGTCCACGCTTTTGTACTTAGCCAAATTTCTGCTACAAGGCGTTAAGAGAATTAAGAGCGTTGAGAGCGTTTAGTGAGCTTGCCTTACTCAACGCTATTTGCCTTGACAAAACTTTCTATGTCTTGGCGTTGAGAGAGTAAGCTCCACTCAACGCCAAACTACTTAACAGAATTTTTCTATTATCTGGCATTGATTGAGTAAGCAACACTCAACGCCTGTGGACTTCGTCAAAATTTTTTGTGGAGTTGACTCGCACAACAACACTCAATGCTAAAGTTGTATGGTGTTGAGTTAGTAGTCAAAACTCAACGCCTATGGACTTAGCCATATTTTCAGCCAATTTCTCTAGTCTTAGACTGACTCAACCTTACTCATAGCCTTTTTGTTGTATGGCGTTGAGTGAGTAGACTACACTCAATGCTTTTGTACTTAGCCAATTTTTTTGGCTATTTGCCAGTTAGGCTGAGATAGACTCAACGCTATATATTATATGGCGTTGAGTGAGCTGTCCTCACTCAATGCCTATGGACTTAGGCAAATTTCTACTAGATAATATTGAGTCCATACCACTGGCGTTGAGTGAGCTTGCTTCACTCAACGCCTGTGGACTTAGTCGATTTTTGCTATGTCCAGCAACCACTTATCGTGTCCACATGTCCAATCAATGTGATATGGACAACCTGCACTCAAAACCTCAAATGCACATCAAATACAGTTGATGTGTGTGTCATTGACAAGTTTGAATTCTCATAAATCAGGGACATTAGGAACAATGGACCCAACAATGCCCGTCTAGGCCGCCCCCTCGCTCGGCCGCCGGGGAGGCCAAAGGGATGGCTGCCCGAGCCGCCCCCGGCTCGGCAACCGGAGCGGCCGAGGGGGCGTCCGCCCCTTTCTCAAGACTGCTACAAATTGGAAGTCTCACAGCACTCAGCTCCCTATTGGTCATTCCTGAACCCATGGAGACAAAGTTCTTGCTAACCTTGGAGGTCTACTCATACTATTAAGCCTTTAAAGAGTAACCTCCCTCTAATACCACCTGAAAGCCTTGTTTTCAAGGTTAACTAAACACTTAGAGGGGGTGAATAGGTTTTTGTCTCTGTTTACGTTTTCAAACTTGTTTTCTGATTTTTGTTCCTGTGATTAGGTTAATTATCAGCTTTCAAGAACATTCACAGATGACACAGTAATTTTATAGTTGTTCCCCAATATTGGGTACATCCACTGTCCCTCTGTGCCTATCTAACAGTATATTAGATTCGACTCTCCCTCCAAAACTCAGCTACTTAATAGCTTACAAAACAGATCTCGCGGGACCACACAGGTCACACAGACCTAACACTTAGGCACTAAGACAACCCCAGGTCACAAAGACCTTTCACCCGGCACAAAGCCAAACACAGGTCACAAAGACCTCAGTCTTTATAATATAGGCTTACAACTCCAGATTCACCAAGAATCTTTACACAAGAAGAAATAAAGAATGAGATAATTAAATACCAGAGCAAGATCTCTGTGTCTCCTTCTTCCTGTACTGAGTAGATATCAGTCCAACCAATTGATGTTGAAGACAACAGGTAGGCGGTAGAATCTTTCTTCGAATAGCTTAATTTTCTCTACAGAATTTGAAGATTTGCACTCATAGAATGGATTTTGATCCTGTTGTTGCAGATGGTAATTGCTCCAGCTATCACCTTCCCAGCAAGGTTCTCTGTGCAGAACCCCTTCTTCAGGCTCGACGAAAATGGCGAGGAAGAAGATGATATTCGCCCGCCCTTCTTCTCATTTTTAGAAAACCTAGACAAGGAATCGTTTCAATTGTCATTTATTGCTCTGGCCGATTTGCTTCCTTTTATACTCTGAAGGCCAATTGAGCAGTGTGTCCCACCACAAAGATTGATGGCTGAGATTAAGCCATCCAACACATGCTTTCCAAGTAATTTTTATTTAACGGCTTCTTGATGTGTGTGGGCCCCAACACTTTATGATGGAAATATTCCTTAGAAAGTGCAGAAGATGATGACAGCTAGCCGCCAATGTCTCGGGTAGCAATTCCACAATAATTGAATTTGGTTGACAATTTGACGTTTCTGACGTCAGCATGACTCAACATCTCTGGACTTAGACAAAATTCATTCATCAGAACCAAAGGCGTTGAGTGAGTAGGTTTCACTCAACGCCACAACACTTAGACAAAATTATAAGTATTGAGCTTGATGAAAGCTGAGCTCCGTTTGACGAACGTCGAGCTTAGCTCAACGAAAGTATAAGTTCAGTTCGAAGAACTGTGGACTTAGTTTGATGAAAGGCTGAATTGAGTTCGTCGAACTCTAGGATAAACTGAGTAATTTGGCTCAGTTCGACAAATGCTGAGCTCCGTTCGACGAAGCTGAGCTCGACGAATGTTAAGAAGTCCACGCTTTTGGAATTAGCCAAATTTCTGCTACAAGGCGTTAAGATCATTGAGAGCGTTGAGTGAGCTTGCCTCACTCAACGCTATTTGCCTTAGCAAAAAATTCTGCGTCTTGGCGTTGAGAGAGTAAGCTCAACTCAACGCCAAACTACTTAACATAATTTTTCTGTTATCTGGCGTTGAGTGAGTAAGCTACACTCAACGCCTGTGGACTTGGTCAAAATTTTGCCCAACTTTTCTGTGGAGTTGACTGGCACAACAACACTCAACGCTAAAGCTGTAAGGTGTTGAGTGAGTCGTCCACACTCAACGCCTATGAACTTAGCCATATTTTCAGCAAATTTCTCTAGGCTTAGAATGACTCAACCTGACTCACGGCCTTTTTGTTGTATGGCGTTGAGTGAGTAGACTACACTCAACGCTTTTGTACTTAGCCAAATTTTTTGGCTATTTGCCAGTTAGGCTGAGATTGACTCAACGATATATATTATATGGTGTTGAGTGAGCTGTCCTCACTCAATGCCTGTGGACTTAGGCAAATTTCTACTAGATAATATTGAGTCCATATCACTAGCGTTGAGTGAGCTTGCTTCACTCAATGTCTGTGGAATTTTTCGATTTTTGTTATGCCCAGCAACCACTTATCGTGTCAACATGTCCAATTAATGTGATATGGACAACCTGCACTCAAAACCTCAAATGCGCATCAAATACAGTTGATGTGTGTGTTATTAACAAGTTTGACTTCTCAAAAATCAGGGATATTGGGAACAATGGACCTAACAACGCCCATCCAGGCCGCCACCTCGCTCGGCCACCGGGGCGGCTGAAGGGATGGTCCGCCCAGGACACCCCCCGGCTCTGCAAACGGAGCGGCCGAGGGGGCGGCCACCCCTTTCTCGGCCGCCCGTACGACCAAGGGGGTTGTAACGCCCCCGATTTTTCTGCGATTATTTAATTCTCGTTTGGCGTCACGTCGACGAGTTTTCTTGGCTTGCGCCATCTGTGGAGTGTGGTCTTAACTCCTCAGAACTGGGTGGCCTATTTTGTAGCCTATTGGCAAGATCTCCCTTGCATGCCGAGTCATTTTTGGTGACCCGGTGTGGCCTCTCGGGGGATGCTTGTGTTTTGGCTTCAGGTGAGTATAACTCGATTTTTGTTCGTCGAAAGTTAATTTCGACTTCGCCGTTGCGTTCGTAGCATGGGTATTTAGCTATGATACGAATTTCGTCGAATTCCGAGGTAGTTTGGTTTTCACGTCGTTTTGGGTGTGCTAATAATAAAAGCAAATGTGTATATTTAAAGCTATGTAGATGATTTCTGCGGTCAAAAGCTTAGGTAATGAACCTACGGCTTAGGAGGTGGTTAAGGCTGATTAGGTGTGATTAGATTTATTTAAAAGCCTTAAGCCAAATTAGCGGGTCCATTCTTCTTCTTCCCGAAAACTGTGGCCTGCTCCTGTTCGCGGAAAACAGAGGAAAACCGTCGGACCTGCTACCCCTTCGGACGGCGATTCCGGGAGCGTTTGTGGACGGATTTCGATTTCAAAAGCGGATTTGGATTACTCTCTCTTAGATCTACATTTCTACGATAAGAGATTTGATTTTCGTAGGGTTTTTAGGAGATTTGAATTTTCGGTTTTTTCCCTTTTTGCCATTAAAGCTCGGGATGTGCTGGCTAGGTGTTGCTGCTGCTGGTGCCGAGGGAGAGGAAGGGCTCGAGTTAAGCTTCACTGAAAAACCGAGGCAAGTGGTTCTTGCACTTGATGTTTTGATCTTCCACCTCTTAATTACCCGGTTAGCCCTAGGATAGAAGTCAAGCTTTTCTCTTTTTGCTTGCTAAAACTCTGTGCTTCAGTTTCCCTTTATGAGCCCCCCTCCTTGTGCTGTTTTTGCTCAACCCACTGGTTGTTTTCACCATTTAGACTCCAGATTTTTGTTTCTGGTTTGGTGCTTTTGCGGGTGGATCCGAGAGAGAGAGAGGGAGGTTTCTGTGGTAGTGCTCTGGTTAGATCCAGTCTTGGTAGGCTCTCGGGATTTGGTGTTGAGTGTGGTGCACACACTCAAAGCCAAATGCCGCCCGAGCTTGGCGTTGAGTGTGGTGCACACACTCAAAGCCATAGTTTGGTCTGTTCTTTTGCGGCTAAGTAGTGAGGCGATTGAGTGAGAAAATTCGTCTAAGTCGAAATCGACGGGAATCACTAAGTGATTCTCGCCGAATTCGACGAGTATCGTTAGTGATTCCCGCCGATTCGGCACGAATCAATCTGCATTCCCGCCGATTTGGAGAGAATCGATCTATTTTCCCGCCGATTCGATGAGAATCAATCTGCTTTCCCGCCGATTCGGCGAGAATCGATCTATTTTCCCTCCGATTCGGCGAGAATCAATCTGCTTTCCCGCCGATTCGAAGAGAATCGATCGACATTCCCGCCGACCTCTTCCGGATGGCGTTGGTTTAGGGTTTTCCTGCGGGTAAGTACTTTGGCATAGAGTGAGTTGGCCTCACTCAACGCCAAAGCTGTTTTGGCATTAAGAGAGGTGGACTCACTCAACGCCACCGTTGGGTTTTGCGGTTAAGTGCTAAGGCGTTGAGTGAGTGGACCTCACTCAACACTGTAGATATTTTGGCGTTGAGTGAGGTTTGCTCACTCAACGCCACTGCCTGTTTTGCTGAAGGCGTTGAGGGAGTGGACCTCACTCAATGCCATAGTTGTTTTGGCGTTGAGTGAGGTTAGCTCAATCAACGCCAGAGCTGTTCTTGCGGAGGGCGTTGTGTGAGTGGACCTCACTCAATGCCATGGTCAATTCTGGCGCTGAGTGAGGCTAACTCACTCAACGCCAAGGTCTGGTTAGGCATTGAGTGAGTGGGGCTCACTCAACGCCAGGCCGTGTTGAGTCATCTCAACGCTTTTACCTTACCTTGATTTTCTCGCCCGAGTGAATTTCTTGATTTTGAGGTTCCTTGTCGGCTATTTTCTTGTTTTTCCAAAAAGGCTGAATCGTGGGTCGTGGTTAGTAGCTGTGGTTTGAAGCTCTTAATTGGGGAGGTGCTGTGTAATTTAGCCAAGTCCACCCTTTTTCTTTTATCTTGCTCCAGGTACGGGCTGGGCAAGGGGGTGGGAGGTCCCTAGTGCTTTCACATGTAGACCCCTGAGCTTGGTTTCTTGGAAATAGTGGTTGGGGTACTGAGTTTGCCTCCAACCCGGATCCGCATTGTTTACTTTGCTACTACCATCTCTCACAGCTTAGGGTGTTAGACATTTCTTCCTTGGTAGATTGCAGCATTTGGGCTCATGGTAGCCTTGTTGACTCTGCAGCTTTTGGGCAGAGTTACTGTTGTGTCCTCGCACTTAGTGCACTTACTTTTTGCCTTGCCTTAGGCAGTTGTGACTGTTACTGCTTTGTTTTCCTCTTTTACTTATCTTCTGATTGACACTTTCAAGCAGTTTTCTAGTTTGCTTGCTGAGGTATTCTTTCTTGTTTGAATGCCTCAGGTTCTGGATAGTACCCGCTCTGACGGCTAGTGGTGTTGTACAGTTGTTGGTGGTCTCTGGTGCTATAGAGATCAGTTCCTTGTTTTTGCGAGGTAGTTTTGGTGTTGTTTTTCTTACAGACATACATACTTGCCAGTGGGTTCGTGTCAGTTTGTTGGCGCCCACTGGTAGTTTTTACCTTGATACTAGATATGTTACTTTTTGCTACTACCTTTCTGGAGTTAGTCTACTTGCTCTGGGGATGATTTATGCTAGGTTGCTAGTTACTTTTAAACCTAAAAACACTATTATAAGTATTACTCATGATCAGTATGTTTTATAAAACTCATCACTATTTTTCAAACAACGTAAAAAGATCGTTTTCTTATATATAGAATAAATTAAATGTAGTGTCTTGCTTAGTATAAGTTGTCCTCTGGGGGCACTTATGCACTCTTTTAGGATGTCAAACCTGAATAAAGTATTTTCCGCAGCGTATAAGTATAACTTTTAAATTGTGGACTAGGTGATCCACCGCGCCGAGGGATACGGCCTTTAAAAATATAACTGATTTTCTAATCATTTAACTTATGAATTTTCATAAAGTATAGTTGATAGTGGTTTGCCTGAGCGTCGGCAGTTATCCCCTGCTCGACGTGGCATCATGACGTGTGTTTTCTCCTACTCTGATAATTCGTTTCCTTCGGAGAAAATGCGGGTTGTGACAGTTGGTATCAGAGCCAGGTTGCTTGACAAGTTTGTCGGGCAACCTTCCCTTTTGATTGCATTAGTTGTTCAGCATCATGTCATTCACACATCGATATGTCATAAGCACGTCTTGGCAACAGCACGAACACTACACTTATAAGCATATCATGAAGTATACGGGGCATATTATGTAGTATGGGATGCATAATATGTGTTCGTATATGGATCCACCATAGGGGCAACATGTGAGGGTTATGTAGTATGGGATGCATAACCTCACAATATGGCTGCGACTAGCTCGTTTTCTTTTCATTGCATGAAAATGTTATGTAGTATGGGATGCATAACATTTTCATGTGTACGCCGCTCATAACATGCATTAGGGCCTTTTTAGAATGCATAACACAAACATGCATAGCATAATATTGCATAAGCACAACGTGCCAAGCTAAAGACTGACAGGATGACATATGTACACACATAATTTTTCGAGTCAAAAATAATATAAAGTCATGCATTCCCGATCTAGGCACAAGAGTTAGAATGGTGGTGGTTAACCATCCTAGGTTTAGGCATAACATCAATTCTTGTGAAAATAAACTCCCAGAGCAAGTTTAGCAGCTTAAAGTTCATATTTATGTATGTATTGTCTGTACTTATAGTTAGTTGCAGCTGTCGTACTAGGATCTGACTAAGGTTGCTATGAGTTTAGGATGGCGAGACGCCCTTCGACTAGATTGACCCCCCTATCTGAGGGTGAGTCATCGAGAAGCTCTTCGACTTCATCAAGGAGAATGGTCAGCCGGGAAGTGTGTATGTTGATCCGTGCCAAGATTCTCCTATCATTTCTGCGGTATGTGCTCAGAAGTTGTTTCTTTCTGATTGTTTTGCTTGTTTAGTCTCGGTGGTTTGGACCGCTGTTAGTGTACCGCGCTTAGAAGAGATTCCCGTTGTTCGTGGTTTCGCTGATGTGTTTCCTGATGACCTTCCTGGTCTTCCTCCCGATCGGGATGTCGAATTTATGATTGATTTTGAACCGGGTACGCATCCTATTGCTAAGGCGCCGTACCGGATGGCCCCTCGTGAGCTAGAGGAGTTGTGAGTCCAGTTAGATGAGTTATTGGCAAAAGGGTTTATCAGGCAGAGTTTGTCACCTTGGGGTGCTCCTATTCTATTTGTGAAGAAGAAGGATGGGTCGATGCGGCTTTTGCATCGAATACATGGAGTTGAACAAAGTCACTATTAAGAACAGGTACCCTCTGCCGAGGATCGATGACTTGTTTGACCAGTTGCGCGGTAGCACTGTGTTCTCTAAGATCGATCTTCGTTCTGGCTATCATCAGCTCAGGATCCGTGAGGCAGATATTCCACGGACTGCGTTTAGATCGAGGCATGGACATTTTGAGTTCTTGGTGATGTCGTTTGGTCTGACCAACGCACCATCAGCTTTCATGGATATGATAAACCAGGTGTTCAAGGATTTCCTAGACAATTTTATTGTTGTTTTCATCGATGACGTGTTGGTCTATTCTCGCAACGCTGAGGAGCATGAGCAGCATCTGCGCTTGGTTTTATCGGAGTTGAGGAATCACAAGTTATTCGCCAAGTTGAGCAAGTGCGAATTTTGGTTGCCTCAGGTCTCGTTTCTGGGCCACGTGGTGAACAAGGATGGGATCTCGGTCGACCCAGAATAGATCGCAGCAGTGATGGATTGGAGTAGGTTGGGCACGCCCAAGGAGATCAGGAGCTTTCTAGGGTTGGTCGGCTACTACAGGAGGTTCGTGGAGGGTTTATCTACCCTAGCTGCACCTTTTACCAGGTTGACTCAGAAGAATGCGACCTTTGTTTGGAGCGAGAAGTGTGAAGAAGCCTTCTTGGAGTTAAAGAACAGATTGTGCACTGCTCCCATTCTGACCCTACCTACTGAGGGTGTGGAGTATGACGTTTACGTAGATGCTTCGCATGTTGGTCTGGGTTGCATGTTGATGCAGGTTGGAAAAGTGATTGCGTATGGGTAAGGGCAATTAAAGACTCACGAGAGAAATTACCCTATGCATGACCTTGAGTTTGCAGCGGTGATTTATGCGTTGAAGCTGTGGAGGCATCTACTTTTATGGGGCTCAGTGCAAGATCTTCAGATCACAAGAGCCTGAAGTATGTGTTCACGCAGAAGGAGGTTAATCTGCGCCAGCGGAGGTGGCTTGAGTATGTAGCCGATTATGATGTAGAGATCCAGTACCATCCAGGCAAGGCCAATGTGGTGGCCGACGCCCTGAGTCGAAAGACGTGGAAGATCTTTAATCTCTCTGCCGATCGTTTAGTGAAAGAGTTCCTCCTTATGGATATTTCAGTGGGATGTTGTGACATACAGAGTAGTTTGTGTTGGGTATTGTATCCACAATTACCTGGATTTGAGGAAGCCTCCTGTCAAGCTAAGATGAATTCATAATGTGTTTGATGCTCTGTCTTCAAGTTGTGCTTGCAGTTATTCCACGCTAAGTACACACCAATGTCAGGGTGCAGTAGGTCAATATACACGGGTTTGCACAACGTAATCCCTCGTTGAGCAGATCAGTGTGTTGGCTTACATGTACTCTCTCTATTGAAGTGTACTTACTTTCAAGTACAGGGCTGGGATAGGTCAAGAGCAGAAGAGGAGCAAGGATGGGTCAAAGACCAACTCATGGGCAGAAAGATAAAGAATCGTCTAAGTTAAAGTCGACGAGAATCACTAAGTGATTCTCGCCGATTCGACGGGAATCACTAGTGATTCTCGCCGAATCGTCGAGAATCACTCGCCGATTCTCGCCGACTGCATCCGGCTGACTCAACGCCTTCAAGATTTCTTCTAAGGCAGAATCGACGAGAATCGTCAACTGATTCTCGCCGAATCGTCGAGAATGACTTTGCATTCTCGCCGATTCGTCGAGAATAGTTGTGATTCTCGCTGATTCTCTCCGGATGGCAAGCTTTTCAGCAGGAATTCTTCTAAGTAGAATTCGACGGGAATCATAAGTTATTCTCGCCGAATCGTCGAGAATCACCAATGATTCCCGCCGAATTTGCCTTAGGCGTTTTCCGTCGACTCGCTGGACCGAACCATGTACTCAGGCGCTGTTTGTACCGGAATTAGTGTTTCGTCTTGTGGGGCCCACAACGGTCATAAAGGAGTATTCTACAGTATAAATACTCTCCTATTTTGAACGTAAGAGGCAGCGAAGAAAACGAACAAGTCGGCCGTCGGTGACGTGACCTTGCAGATCGCGGATTTCCTTCCGCCGCCGTCGCCGCTCGAAAGGTTGTCGCCGCCGCTGATTGGAGTCTTCTTGATCTCTCAGCGACAGAAACTTAGCCAAGCAACGCGTCTCACATTTCTTTCTTGAGATCCTTTGTCTCTTGGTTTGTTGAACGGGAATACCTTCCCCTTCCGAATCGATTGAGACGATCGATCCAAATAAGATCGTTGGTAGACCTTGCTAGCTTTGTTAAGAAGTTTGGATCTACAAAGCATCGCCGCCGCAATCCTTGTTGCCGCCGATCTCGGGAAGATCTTCTCCAAGAGAGTTCTTAGGTCGTGGACTCTTCGTCTTCTTCAAGAAAGCTTCATCGAACGAAGAGGGACACCAAGCGCTCCAAACGTAGTTTGTATTTTTATACATTCCATTTTTGCTTTTGTTGTAAAGGAACTTTGGTTCCTCATTGTAAGGGTTAGGTGCAACCCGTGGTGGAGGAGTAGTTACTCCTTCGGGTGGAAGGGTTCCTTCCATAGTGTGAGGATTGGATTTCAATCCGGTTGGTGAAGTGACTGAGTCGTCCCTTGTTGGGAGATAGGTCGAAGGGGGAAAGTGGATGTACCCAAATCGGGGAACCACTATAACTGCCTGTGTGTTTCTATGCTGTGCTTGTTTTGTTTTATTGTGCAGGTAAATTTTTTAATTCCGCAAAGAGACTGCAAATCACCTATCCCCCCATAGGTGAAGGTAGTTGACACTAGTGTGACTTTCAAGTGGTATTAGAGGGAGGTTGCTCAGCAATAAGGTTAACACCTTGAGTAAGATCCCGGTTCTAGTGTCAAGAAGAAGATAAGACTCAAGCATGGAGCTGGTGTAACACCCCAAAAAGTCTCAAAAATGGATTTGAGGTGCAGGTTGGTTTACACGGCCTGGGACACGGGCGTGTCCCAGGGCGTGTCGGGGGTACACAGCCTGGGACACGGGCGTGTCCCAGGGCGTGTCACGCAAATAATAGGCGTTTTGAGTCAAAAGATTACACGGCCCGGAACCAAGCCTTGAACACGGCCGTGTCAGGTTGGACACGGGCGTGTCCGATGCCGTGTGCCTACCCGTGTACTGCTGGTTGAGTTTGGAGCTCGATGAAGCAGGGGGACACGGGCGTGTCTCATGACTGACATGGGCGTGTCAGGTTCGACACGGGCGTGTCGATGCCCGTGTTCTGGTAAATATCAGTCGGTACGAATACCGCGTGTGCCGCTTAAGGGTACACGGCCTGTGACACGGGCGTGTCACAGGCCGTGTCAGCCAAAAAAGTGTGTTTTTGGGAAAATCGTGGCCGTTCATTTTCTCTCTTTGGATCCAAGGGCTCAGGTGATTCCTGGCTGGATTAAATCAGCAGAGGCTTGATGAAGAAAGTCATTCTTCATTTGGTTAAGGAAGAGAGAAAGAGAGAGGAGGAAGAAGAAGGAGGAGGAGATCAAGCCACCGGCAGAGCTCCCGTGGTCCGATTCGTGATCCGAGGCCAGCGTTGTGAAGGCAAAGCTGCTGCGGTTCTTTCTCACCGGCTAGTTTTCGATGGCTCCCAAGAGATCGACAAGGGTAACGATCTCCCTTCTTGGACATGTGAAGTCCTTCTTTTCTGCATTGCATAGGGAAAACCCTTCCCCGCGAGTGTGCGGTGGGTTGTGGTGTCCCTTGGGGTAGATATGTGAAGTCCCCCTTGTTAGAGTCCGGAATTGGAGTACGGATCTAGGCATGCTATATGAAGCCCATCTGGACATGCTAGTCTGGATTGGTGATGCTTGTTTGCATATCGGAGAAGGCTCCGTGATTATGGCTTGTGTTGCCTTGTGCCTACCTGTTGCTTGGTGCAGCAGGAAGTACTGGATGAAGTCCAGGAAATGAAGAGGGTTGGATGCAACTCTTGTGGCCGTGCGTTGCCACTTTGTGTGTGGTTGAGCCGTTGGGCTGCAACTCGATGAAACGGCAGATTGCCGAACAGGAAAGGTGAAACCGACCCGCGCCTATAAATTGCCATGGATACTTGCGTATTAGAGGTGGCACGGCGACTTGAGCAACGGGGGGTGGCTGATCCATACCTGCGTTAGGTCCGTCCGACTTGGAAGCCTGGTTATGGGTTTTGTTGGAGCGCCTAATGAGAGTCTTAGGCCTGCGCGCCGAAAAGACTAGAATGCTCAAATACCGTGTAGACGGTGGTGTTGACCCTGGTATTCCGGTACACCAAGAATGTGCCCTGAGTGCACGGACTGTCGGGCCGTGTGGCCGACGGTTGTGATGGCTTGCACGTGCCTGCGCGCACGTAGTTGCTATTGATGATTCCATGCTGTGCAGGGAAAGAATGCGACTGCCCTGAGAAAGGGGTAGGATTGTTATAATTGGGTCAGCTGAATGCTGACCGTTGCCTTGTTTGCCACCGTTTGGGTGGATTGTCCCTATGCAGGTGCTGGAGAGCCAAGTGGTAAATGAAGGGCTGGAGCCCTACTGCTGTTGTTGCTGCTGCTGCGGCTAGCCCTTGAAGGCTGAGCAAATGATTTTGTTTGTTTTGTTTTTCCTCATGTATGGCCGGCCTGCGCGCCGAGGTTTGTAATCCATGTTGATGGAAAGAGGAACTGTAAGGCCTTAAGGCCAAACCTTTGTTGTACATTCCGTGGTTGTATATATAACTGTGGTTTATATATATTGGACATTCCTGGTTAGAGTTCAATTTACACCTTAAAGCTTCCGCTAGAATGCTCAGAGTTAGGATTCGTGTATGGTTTGGTATTATCCTGTGACCTCACCGTCTGTTTGTGGCATATAGTGTGGGGCCCCGGCCGGACCTTCTACTATACGTCATGTAACGGATGGGGTCATTACATTTTAGTATCAGCTTCGTTCGGTCTTCCTCTTTCGAATTCGTGGTCGAATTCTTTTATGGGGTGGAGAGCGCGTGTTTATGCGCCCTACTGTAACGCTAATGAACTCTGGAATGTCCACTAAGGAATGTACAAAATCTTGTTTGAGGAATCTGCGCGTTCCTTTTTGTGTTGTTTGGCTTGCATACGATCGTTAATGTGTGTCTTGTCCACCTATAGGTGACGCGTAGTGGTGCTGGGCAGTCTGAGCCCCAGCGCTCTGATGAGAGTGCGGCACCAGCTGAGGTGCCAACACCTCCTCCATCTGCGGAAACTGTTCGCTTAGTTGCTGAGGCTCTATTTGCCATGATTCAGCCGACCGGGCAAGCGCAGCCGGCAGAAGTGCCAGTTCGTGTTGATGTAAGACCTGAGCTGGTTGAGGCAGTCGATCCACGAGCAGCTGATCGACAGTTGAAGCAATTCATGAGCTTCAGTCCGCCTACGTTTACGGGACTGGGATCCCCAACGCAGGCAGAGGATTGGTTATCGCGAGTCAAGCTGATAATGACAGCGATCAGGGCGGAGGAAACTCTAAAGGTCACCTTGGCCACCTTCATGCTTGAAGGAGAGGCGCGGTTGTGGTGGGACGAGGTTGAGGTACACCATTTGGCGGGCAGGAAATTAACGCAAGTATCGATTGAGGAGTTCTCTCGAATATTTCTGGCGAAGCATGTCCCAGCGGCTCAATGCATTGCCATGGAAAATGAGTTCCAACGGTTAAAGCAAGGAGAAGATAGCGTGGAAATCTACTTGCATGAGTTTACCAGGTTGGGACGGTATGCGGGAACAATCTTCGAGGATGACCAAAGGAAAACGAATAGGTTCTATGAAGGATTGCGGGATGAGTTGAGATTCCTGCTTTCGAGTTCAGTGAACCAAGGGTTTCAGGCGTTGGTTGATACTGCATGTGCGTTGGAGAAGGACATGCGGCGGGTGCAAGGGAATAAGGGCTTGATTGTGTCAAAGCCAGAGGTTCAAGCACCTCGCCCTAGCAAATCATTCTACCAGAAGAGAGGGGGCAAGAGGTCCAAGCCGTCTGGGCAAGTGACTACGACCGTTGTGTCGGGGGCGACATCAAGGCCGGATTCTCGTACATGCTATAACTGTGGCCGGGTGGGGCATATAGCCCGTGACTGTCGGGTTGTTCAGCCCAAAGGGGAAAAGAAGACGGGTGCGTCTTATGCTGAGAAGGGCAAAGCGGTGGTTGATTCCTCTGCGTCTCAGGCACAGCCCCGAATCTATCAGCTTGGCCAGCAGGAGGCGATTAAGCAAAGTGACGTCGTCACGGGTACGAGTTGATATAGCTTAATTGCTTAAGTGCTATTGCTTTTGGTTATGTATAGCTTGTGCATGATGTGTGTGATGCAGGCTTTGTCCTGATTTGGAAAAATTTGGCGAGAGCCCTGTTTGATACGGGTGCTTCGCATTCTTTTCTGTCTGAGGACTTCGTATCTCGAATTGGGGTGCCGAGTCATGTGACGGTTGATAGTACAAGGGTGCTATTGCCGAATGGCTGTGTGATGCTTGCGGATAGGGCTTGCAATGTGGATGTTCAAATAGGAAGTCGGGATTTCGGTTTGAGTGCAGCTGTGCTACCGTTATCGGAGTTTGATGTGATCTTTGGTATGGACTGGCTCTCGGAGCAGCGTGCCTTTATTGATTGCAACTCCAAGGAGATTACACTGGGCCAGAATACCGGACTTGTGACGAAGTTCGCTGGTATGCGAGGAGTTGGCGGGACTCTATTGTCTGCGCTCCAAGTCGTCAATGCTGTTCGGAAGGGCGTGGAGTTATTCTTCACGCTAATTCAGGCTGTTGAGACAAAGGCCAGTGTCGGTGAAGTTCTGGTTGTGTCAGAGTTTTCCGATGTATTTCCTAAAGTTCTTCCTGGGTTACCACCCCCAGCGGGAGATTGACTTCTCTATTGAGTTGGTGCCAGGTGCGAATCTTGTGGCCCGCTCACCATATCGCGTCGCGCCAAAAGAGATGGCTGAGTTGAAAGTCCAATTGCAAGAGTTGTTGGAGCAGGGATACATACACCCAAGTATGTCACCTTGGAGCGCGCCTGTTCTATTTGTGAAAAAGAAAGATGGTAGTTTGCGGTTATGTATTGACTACCGCGAATTGAATAAGCTGACGGAGAAAAACAAATATCCGATCCCACGGATTGATGACCTATTTGAACAGCTGGCAGGATCAACGGTCTATTCCAAGTTAGATTTGAAATCGGGATATTATCAGCTGAGAATTCGGGAAGGTGACATTCCCAAGACGGCGTTTGGAACACGCTACGGTCATTATGAGTTCACGGAAATGTCGTTTGGCCTATGTAATGCGCCTTCGGTATTTATGGACCTAATGCATCGAACGTTCCGAGAGTACTTGGATTTGTTCGTGATTGTGTTTATCGATGACATCTTAGTATACTCTCAGTCGGAAGAGGATCATGCAAACCATTTGCGGTTGGTCTTGCATACCCTGTGGAGGAATAAGCTTTATGCCAAGTTCTCAAAGTGTGAGTTCTGGCTCTCTTCAGTAGCCTTTTTAGGCCATGTGGTAAGTGGAGAAGGTATCACGGTGGATCCGTTGAAGATAAGTGTCATTCGAGATTGGCCAGTGATGTCTTCAGTGGCCGAGGTCAAGAGCTTCCTTGGGCTTGCGGGCTACTATAGACGGTTTGTGGAAAACTTCTCACGGATTGCTTTACCTCTGACCACGCTGACGAGAAAAGATCAAAAGTTCATTTGGACGCCGGAGTGTGCGTGAGCTTTTGAAGACTTGAAGAGTCGTTTGACCACGGCGCCTGTGTTGACATCGCCATGTGGTACAGATGGGTATGAGATCTATATAGTGATGCTTCCGGGAGCGGCTTAGGCTGCGTTCTTCTGCAGTTTGGTAAAGTGATTGCCTATAGTTCGCGCCAGTTGAAAGTGCATGAGCGGAATTACCTCGTCCATGATTTGGAGTTGGCGGCGGTAATCTTTGCGCTCAAGTTGTGGCGGCACTACCTTTATGGCGTTAAAGTGGATATCTATACAGATCACAAAAGCCTAAAGTACTTGTTGGATCAGAAGGATCTGAATATGCGACAACGAAGATGGATGGAGTTCCTTGGGGACTACACCTTTGAGATTCACTATACTCCCGGGAAGGGAAATGTGGTCGCTGATGCTTTGAGTCGGAAGACTCTGGTACGGGCAAGCTGGTTGCAGAGGCATGATCAGCGTTTAATCCAGGAATTGGAAGCGTTGGAGATATCTTGTGTTGACAAGGGTTCTTCGACCGATGCATGCTTGAACTGGACGGAGGTGCAATATGACCTTATGGACAGAGTTCGGCGAGCAACGGAGCTTGATGAAAGTCTCCAGCGTTATGCTAAAGATGGGCCGGATGACCAATTTTCTTGGGATAACGGTTTGTTACGAAGAAATGGTCGAGTGTGCGTCCCGAGTGTGGGTAAATTGAGGGAAGAGTTGATGTACGAAGCTCACTTTGCAAAGTACTCAGTTCACCCAGGGAGCACAAAGATGTACAGAGATCTGAAGAAGCTGTTCTGGTGGCCCGGACTAAAGAAAGATGTAGCACGTTATGTGGCGGAATGCAATACCTGTGCGTTGGTGAAAGCAGAATGCCAGAAGCCTGGTGGTTTCCTGAAGTCGTTACCTATTCCGGAGTGGAAGTTCGATGACATTTCGATGGATTTCGTGCACGGGTTGCCGAGATCTCAACGCGGTCATGATTCAATCTGGGTGATTGTGGACCGGTTGACAAAAGTGGCGCACTTCCTTCCAAACAGAAGAGACGATTCAGTGGAAACCTTGGCCAAGCTTTATGTGGAACAGGTTGTTCGACTGCACGGTGTTCCTCGGAGCATCGTCAGTGACCGTGATGGGCGGTTCACATCGAATGATGGCGGCTCGTTCATCAAATGTTGGGTACAAAGTTAGCGTTTAGTACGGCCTTTCATCCCCAAACGGATGGCCAGACTGAACGAACCAACAGGACGATGGAGGACATGCTCCGCATGTGCGCCCTAGACTTTGGTAAGAGATGGGAAGATTATATATTTCTTGTCGAATTTGCCTATACTAATAGCTACCAAGCGAGCATCGGTATGGCACCATTTAAGGCTTTATATGGTCGTAAATGCCGTACACCGTTAGCTTGGGCAGAAGCAGGCGAATCTAAGCTGAGTGGGAAAAAGGAAGTCGAAGAAGCTACCTCGCTCATACGCTCTATTCGGGAGAGGCTATTGATAGCCCAAGATCGTCAAGCAAAGTACTACAATGCCAAACATCGGAACGTGGAGTTCGCGGTGGGTGATTGGGTATATTTGAAGATCAAACCCTTCAAAGGCGTGTCCAGGATTCGGCGTTTGAAAAAGTTAAGTCCGAGGTATCTTGGTCCATTTGAGGTGGTGGAGCGAGTTGGGGAAGCTGCTTATCGACTAGCACTTTCAGCAGACTTGGGTGGATTACATGATGTATTTCACATCTCAGTACTTCGTAAGGCTGTCAAGGATCCAGCTCAAGTAGTGGAGAATGATCGGGTACCGGTCGAGTATGGGCTAACGACGAGGGTTCGACCCATTCGGATCGAGGATCGAGCCGAGAAACAGTTGCGGAACAAAGTGATCGGGATGGTCAAGGTCCGATGGGACAATTGTGGCCGTGAAGAGCTAACATGAGAGCGAGAGCAGACTATGCGAGCTGAATTTCCCGAACTGTTTGTATAAACTGTAGACCGTGTACCTTGTGTTATAACAGAGTTATCAAGTTATGGCATTGTTTTTCCTTGTTTCCTTACCGTGCAAATTTCGGGATGAAATTTTGTTAAGGGGGGAGGATTGTAACACCCCAAAAAGTCTCAAAAATGGATTTGAGGTGCAGGTTGGTTTACACGGCCTGGGACACGGGCATGTCCCAGGGCGTGTCGGGGGTACACGGCCTGGGACACGGGCGTGTCCCAGGGCGTGTCATGCAAATAATAGGCGTTTTGAGTCAGAAGATTACACGGCCCGGAACCAAGCCTTGAACACGGCCGTGTCAGGTTGGACACGGGCGTGTCCGATGCCGTGTGCCTACCCGTGTACTGCTGGTTGAGTTTGGAGCTCGATGAAGCAGGGGGACACGGGCGTGTCTCATGGCTGACACGGGCATGTCAGGTTCGACACGGGCGTGTCGATGCCCGTGTTCTGGTAAATATCAGTTGGTACGAATACCGCGTGTGCCGCTTAAGGGTACACGGCCTGTGACACGGGCGTGTCACAGGCCGTGTCAGCCAAAAAAGTGTGTTTTTGGGAAAATCGTGGCCGTTCATTTTCTCTCTTTGGATCCAAGGGCTCAGGTGATACCTGGCTGGATTAAATCAGCAGAGGCTTGATGAAGAAAGTCATTCTTCATTTGGTTAAGGAAGAGAGAAAGAGAGAGGAGGAAGAAGGAGGAGGAGATCAAGCCACCGGCGGAGCTCCAGTGGTCCGATTTGTGATCCGAGGCCAGCGTTGTGAAGGCAAAGCTGCTGCGATTCTTTCTCACCGGCTAGTTTTCGATGGCTCCCAAGAGATCGACAAGGGTAACGATCTCCCTTCTTGGACATGTGAAGTCCTTATTTTCTGCATTGCATAGGGAAAACCCTTCCCCGCGAGTGTGCGGTGGGTTGTGGTGTCCCTTGGGGTAGATATGTGAAGTCCCCCTTGTTAGAGTCCGGAATTGGAGTACGGATCTAGGCATGCTGTGTGAAGCCCATCTGGACATGCTAGTCTGGATTGGTGATGCTTGTTTGCATATCGGAGAAGGCTCCGTGATTATGGCTTGTGTTGCCTTGTGCCTACCTATTGCTTGGTGCAGCAGGAAGTACTGGATGAAGTCCAGGAAATGAAGAGGGTTGGATGCAACTCTTGTAGTCGTGCGTTGCCACTTTGTGTGCGGTTGAGCCGTTGGGCTACAACTCGATGAAACGGCAGATTGCCGAACAGGAAAGGTGAAACCGACCCGCGCCTATAAATTGCCATGGATACTTCCGTATTCGAGGTGGCACGGCGACTTGAGCAACGGGGGGTGGCTGATCCGTACCTGCATTAGGTTCGTCCGACTTGGAAGCCTGGTTATGGGTTTTGTTGGAGCGCCTAATGAGAGTCTTAGGCCCGCGCGCCAAAAAGACTAGAATGCTCAAATACCGTGTAGACGGTGGTGTTGACCCTGGTATTCCGGTACACCAAGAATGTGCCCTGAGTGCACGGACTGTCGGGCCGTGTGGCCGACGGTTGTGATGGCTTGCACGTTCCTGCGCGCACGTAGTTGCTATTGATGATACCATGCTGTGCAGGGAAAGAATGCGACTGCCCCGAGAAAGGGGTAGGATTGTTATAATTGGGTCAGCTGAATGCTGACCGTTGCCTTGTTTGCCATCGTTTGGGTGGATTGTCCCTATGCAGGTGCTGGAGAGCCAAGTGGTAAATGAAGGGCTGGAGCCCTACTGCTGTTGTTGCTGCTGCTGCAGCTAGCCCTTGAAGGCTGAGCAAATGATTTTGTTTGTTTTGTTTTTCCTCATGTATGGCTGGCCTGCGCGCCGAGGTTTGTAATCCATGTTGATGGAAAGAGGAACTGTAAGGCCTTAAGGCCAAACCTTTGTTGTACATTCCGTGGTTGTATATATAACTGTGGTTTATATATATTGGACATTCCTGGTTAGAGTTCAATTTACACCTTAAAGCTTCCGCTAGAATGCTCTGAGTTAGGATTCGTGTATGGTTTGGTATTATCCTGTGACCTCACCATCTGTTTGTGGCATATAGTGTGGGGCCCCGGCCGGACCTTCTACTATACGTCATGTAATGGATGGGGTCGTTACAGGTGGACTCTGATGTCTCTCCTCTGAGACTCCCTGCTTGCACAACGGAGTATTATCCCATCTGGAAGATGAGAGTTATGTTTCATCTGGAGGCCATTGACCCTCGTGCATCACTCATTTTGGAAGAGGGTCCCTTCATTCCCATGAAGGCTTCCAGCTCAAGAAACGATCTCCAAATCTCCAAGAGTCTCGAAGAGATGTCTGAGACTGAGCTCTCACTTTTCAACCTGGACAAGCTGATTCGTCAGATCATCACTGACGTGTGGTCTGGATCATCTCGGTCAAGATTGGACAAGTGTAAGACTGCAAAGTCTATGTGGAAAACTATCTCAGATCTCATGGTAGGATCGGAGACAGCTAGGACTGGATGCCTGCAGGAGGATGAAGCCTATGTGGGGGTCCTCATTTCTGAAGATGAAGGTCAAGACCAATCTCTCAGTATCAGGGCTCCTGTGTCCATGTCAGAGATTGAAGAAGAGGCTGAGGAAAGCAGTTCTGATGAAGCTGACACAACAGTCTCTGCCGATCTTAACGCTGACCCGGAACATCAAAGTCAGGATCAAGTAACTTCTTCATCATGCTCCTCTCCCCTTGAAGTTCCTGAAAACAGGAATAGTTCAGAGGGTTGTCCTTCTAGTGATGCAAGGGATATGGATATCTTCAATCAAAAGATTGAAAATCTTGATTCCCTTGAGAGTGCCCTTCAGAAGAGCAACTTACTTGTGGAGGAGCAAGCTAAGGAGATTGCTCAGCTGAAGACCTTGATGAATCTCCAATTGGAATCCATCAAGGTAAAGGACTCAAAGATTTTGGATCTAGAGAGTCGTCTAGAGACCGAGAAGAGGATAGTTTCTAACTTTTCCAAGATAGATGCTATCAAGAGAAAAGCAGAAAATGGGTGGATCTCCCAAATCATTAATTCATGGAGAAATGGGGAAACTGTGTTCAGACCCCCCCCCCCCCCACACCCCGAGTAGGAAGGGCACACATCATGCTTTCAGGTTTTACCATAGGAACATCCATGGTCACTGCAAGAATGATCGGCCCTTAGGTGGAAATGCCCACAGTGCAAGAGCTGTCATGGCTACCCATGAGAGAATACCCAAGGCTCATCCTGAACCCTTTGTATTCTCGGCCTCTGCCTTAACTCATCATGAATCTGCAGGAACCAGCTCTCACTGTCGTACTTACCTCCCTAGGACACAGGAAAGGGGGGTCAGGAAACATGCGGTAAGTACCCATGGGGCCTCTGGAAGTGTGCTGACTGAAAGGAAGGCACCACCTCCCAGGCCTCATGACACTCACCACATGCTCTCTTTCCACCCTCCCACGTGTCACGGTGGAAAAGGCAATTTTGTGAGCAGAACCTGCCCTGTTCCGTTTAGACCTAAGATCATGACTGCCTCAGTCAGTAGATCAGGTTAGAAACGACGATACAACATTCATGAGTGTTGGTGCTGTGGCAAGGTGGGTCACTTTGCCGTAGATTGTTGGCACAATCCCTCTGTGCCAAGGGCAAGGGTATGTCCACTTCCTCTGGGCAAATTTAGCCTTCCTGACAGGATTCCTGTAGGAAGGCATTCAAGATTTTATGCTGACAAGAATCTAGGACCCAATACTTATTGGGTTCCTAAGGTAGGATAATATTTTTTTGTTGCAGGATAGTCTAGGTTCCCGTAAATATAACGGGAACTAGACATGAGATGTTCCAAGAATGACATGGAACAAGTATTTGGGATAAGAGCAGTGCTAACTACAATGGCCTACTCAAATTGGACACCTGGTGTACCTCAAGTAGAAGATCTGAATGATCAATTTTATGATCCCAGGTACACGCGTTCTGTTTCAATACTTGAGTCATATTATATTGATGTTTACATATATATATATATATATATATATATATATATATATATATATATATATATATATATATATATATATATATACTCATATGTATCCACAAGAATTTGTCAATTCTTACTCTAAAAAGTGAATGGTTATATGTATATATACACACATACGTTCACACACTTGATGACAGACCGAAACTGTTAAATAATCCTTTGGTATAATCTGAAGAATTCCCTGTAGGTACATATTTATATATTTGATAATGAATCTCAATAGGCATAAATCAGCCCATTTGAAATTAAAGAATGTATGCCAGTGGGTGTAACAAAATATTACAATTTTTCACCTAGAATAACTCTGGAATTACGTATAGGGCTCATATATTGTTCAACTCGATCGAGGTTTCGTGATTAAGAAATATAATGAAGGCTAAGGCTTGAAATTAACATGTCACGGTTAATGTGTATAGAAAATCCCGTCGCACTCTCCTCGATCGTACGAAAGAAATAATTAGTAAACCCCGTCGAATCCCATCGACTCCACCCCCCCCCCCCCCGGTTCGGAAGATTTAAATAGCATATATTGGTTTGACTCTTCATCTCCCCGAATATCGCTGAACTCCCGACGAATCCCCTAGAGCATCCTGTCGACTTCCCAGTCTCCTCGCGTAATCTCGTGGTCGTGCGGAAGCTGCTTCTCCTGGTGCTCACCGTCTCTCCTCCGGGCTCTCGTCGACAACACCCTCAAATCGCAAGGACCATCCCGTGCTCCCGTCGGTTCCGTGAATCCTGCACCTTCCCGTCAGGTTTCCATCACTGGTCGACGATCCTTCCTGTCGCCATCGTCCCTTCAAACCGCTCGGCGCTAGGGTAAGTTTCCCTCATTCTTATAGGTTCGTGTCTAAGTGTATCTCCTATTCTAGAAGTACTGATAGGGTTAGATGTCCTATTTAGGTTTGCAATGACTCCTAGAACCACTGCAGGACTCCTCACTGGAAGTGAACTGGTTCGGACAGGCTTCTCTCATGCCTCCGATGAGTTCAAAAATATTATCCTCATGCTTGAAGAGGCCGGACTTACATTCATCCTGGAGCATCCTTGCAAAATTCTGGATAAGGAGGTGCTGGAGTTCTTTGCAATAGCAAAACTACGGCGTGAAGATACAGTGATCAAGAGTAAGATTGCTAGAGTACGGATCAAAGTGTCTACAGGAAAACTGACACAATATTTGCAGCTCTCCAGTTCTGAAGATGAGGACTATCTGGAGGAAGAGGATCGAGCCAGGACTTTCCTATTCTGTGGACTAGCTCGAGGAACCAAATCAATCAAGAGAAAGGAAATGAATGAGGAAGGGAAGCTACTGTCGGATATTGTTGGGAAAGTCCTGATCTGCAAACCAGGCTCCCACGATCATATCTCGGGAGATATGTTCAAGATCTTAGTGGCTATAGTCTGTCGAAAGAGATACAACTGGGGAGCTATGTTGTTTGAGAAAATAAAAGATACTCTGCGAACCCCAAGTTTTGGAAGAATCATCAGCCTGTTTCTCAACCAGTTTGATGGAGACAGGTTCGATATGAGTAAGGGAGTTCCTCTACACTACCTGAAGAAAATGGATTCAAGTGTTTTTGATATATGGGACAGAAGAATTAGTCAAGCAGCCGTTGCTGAAGAACATGATGAATCCCTGGCTGAGTCCCATGGGGATGAGGACAATAGAACTCTAGAAGATCCCGTGGCTGAACCCAGTGAAGTTCCTGATCTGCTGCCTGCAGGAACCGAGGGGGAGTCTCTACCCCTTGCGATTGGAACTCACAGGACAGATCTCTCTGTACCTGCTCCTACTGATGTTGTTTCTGACATCTCTCAGATAGCCAAAGATGCAGTTGATACCCTGGATGAGGAGGAAGATGAGGAAGCCCTAGATAATGATGCAATTGACAATAATGATATAGAAGATGAGGGTGCTGAATAAGTGGATGATGTCGTTGAAGATGAAATAACCTTGAGAGAGAGGGTGGAGACAGTGGAGCCACAGGATGAAGTTGAAGTTCCATCTGAGGAATGAGCTCCAATGGTAGCTCCTGAGAAATCTGGTGCAACAATGGAGGGGGAGTCCTCTCAGCAGGGGCAGATTAGCATTCTTGAGAAATCTACAGAGGCTGCCACTATCCCCCCATTGGAAATGGTGCATGTGTCAAGCTCGTCCAGTGAATCTGCTGAAGAGTAAGATCAAGACATGCCTCAGGGTTATCCACTACGACTAAATCTAGCAAATCACACTGTGAACATCATTCAAGGGATAGTGGATGAACTCAAAGATTCTTTTGAAAAATCACACAACAAGGTATTAAAAAGAATTAAGAAATCTGAGGAGCTAATGCTGAAAAATGTTGTGTAAATCAATCACAAGATGGATCTGATGGAACAAAAGTTTAATGCTAAGTACACAGAGGCCGGCACTGCTGTCACACTTCTCATGAAAGGGCTTCAGAAAAATATGACCGATCTGGCAGTAGTTAATAAGAATGCTCATGTTGTGGCCGACATCATCCAGAAATTCGATGCCAACATGGTGATCCTAAATACAAATCAAAAAAACCTACTGACTGAGTTTACAAAGACTGTGCAACACATCGATGGGTCACTACACACTTATGCAAACTCAATTGCCCTCGAAGCCAAAAAGGGGGAGGAAGAATATAAAGCTAAGATGGCAGGGCTACAACAGATTATCATCAACAACTTCGAATAGTCAAATAAGTATGTTTTGATAGCTGTCATAGGCTCGTTCAGCAGGCATCAGGTATTCAAATTCCAATTCCGGTTCCTTCTCCAGATGAGGTTACCACTACTGCTGATGAGATTGCAAGTGTTGAGGAGGTTCCGCTTAGCGAAGCTGATGCCAAGAAGGCTGCTTGGGCTGCTGAAAAAGCTACTCTCCGGGCCATGTTTGACCAGGAAGCCATAGCAAGAGGAAAAAGGAAACTCCAAGAAGGGACGTCCAAAGAAACTCCAACCGAATAGAAAGTAAGATTGAAGGAGGATGAAGTGAGAAATGAAAGATGGAGTCCTGTTTCAAGGAGCATTATTTTGGATACTTTTATGCTACAACAGAGGGGGGAAATAAATCGGAATGATGTATACAATCAGTATGAGTGGGAGCTGCATAAAGAATATGAAGCTAAACGAAATATCTTTTTCAGGTCCAACACAGTGGAAAATAAAGCTCCTCCCCCCAGATATTATCCAAAGCCCAAGGAGTATTTTGAGAGATAAAGCAAGAAATTCTTGGCTCAACAACTAAAGGATGATTTAGCTAAGGATAAATAGGCTTAGGATTATGGCTTGTCTTTCCTCAATGCATGTTTTTATCTTCATGTTGTTGTATGAACAATTCTTGTGGATATATATATATATATATATATGATTTCATGATTGACTCAAATATTGTTCTATTTGCCTTTATTTCTCTGTGTCTTGTCCTTCTTAATTTGCCTTGTATATTACTCTTGTTGGTGTAATTCATCTTAGCTAGTAGGATTTTGGCTTCTTCAAATAGAGGGAGATTGTTGGGTATTGTATCCACAATTACCTGGATTTGAGGAAGCCTCCTGTCAAGCTATAAGATGAATTCACAATGTGTTTGATGCTCTGTCTTCAAGTTGTGCTTGCAGTTATTCCACGCTAAGTACACACCAATGTCAGGGTGCATTAGGTCAATATACACGGGTCTGCGCAACGTAATCCCTCATTGAGCAGATTAGTGTGTTGGCTTACGTGTACTCTCTCTATTGGAGTATACTTACTTTCAAGTACAGGGCTGGTATAGATCAAGAGCAAAAGAGGAGCAAGGATGGGTCAAAGACCAACTCATGGGCAGAAAGACAAAGAATCGTCTAAGTTAAAGTCGACAAGAATCACTAAGTGATTCTCGCCGATTCGACGGGAATCACTAGTGATTCTCGCCGAATCGTCGAGAATCACTCGCCGATTCTCGCCGACTGCATCCGGCTGACTCAACGCCTTCAAGATTTCTGCTAAGGCAGAATCGACGAGAATCGTCAACTGATTCTCGCCGAATCGTCGAGAATGACTTTGCATTCTCGCCGATTCGTCGAGAATAGTTGTGATTCTCTCCGATTCTCTCCGGATGGCAAGCCTTTCAGCAGGAATTCTTCTAAGTAGAATTCGACGGGAATCATAAGTTATTCTCGCCGAATCGTCGAGAATCACCAATGATTCCCGCCGAATTTGCCTTAGGCATTTTCCGTCGACTCGCTGGACCGGACCATGTACTCAGGCGCTGTTTGTACCGGAATTAGGGTTTCGTCTTGTGGCGCCCAAAATGGTCATAAAGGAGTATTCTACTGTATAAATACTCTCCTATTTTGAATGTAAGAGGCAGCGAAGAAAACGAACAAGTCGGCTGTCGCTGACGTGACCTAGCAGATCGCGGATTTCCTTCCGCCGCCGTCGCCGCTCGAAAGGTTGTCGCCGCCGCTGATCGGAGTCTTCTTGATCTCTCGGCGACAGAAACTTAGCCAAGCAACACGTCTCACGTTTCTTTCTTGAGATCCTTTGTCTCTTGGTTTGTTGAACGAGAATACCTTCCCCTTCCGAATCAATTGAGACGATCGATCCAAATAAGATCGTTGGTAGACCTTGCTAGCTTTGTTAAGAAGTTTGGATCTACAAAGCATCGCCGCCGCAATCCTTGCCGCCGCCGATCTCGGGAAGATCTTCTCCAAGAGAGTGCTTAGGTCGTGGACTCTTCGTCTTCTTCAAGAACGCTTCATCGAACGAAGAGGGACACCAAGCGCTCCAAACATAGTTTGTATTTTTATACATTCCATTTTTGCTTTTGTTGTAAAGGAACTTTGGTTCCTCATTGTAAGGGTTGGGTGCAACCCGTGGTGGAGGGGTAGTGACTCCTTCGGGTGGAAGGGTTCCTTCCATAGTGTGAGGATTGGATTTCAATCCGGTTGGTGAAGTGACCGAGTCGTCCCTTGTTGGGAGATAGGTCGAAGGGGGAAAGTGGACGTACCCAAATCGGGGAACCACTATAACTGCTTGTGTATTTCTGTGTTGTGCTTGTTTTGTTTTATTGTGCAGGTAAATTTTTAATTCCGCAAAGAGACTGCAAATCACCTATCCCCCCCCATAGGTGAAGGTAGTTGACACTAGTGTGACTTTCAGTTTGGCAGTGGCAGAGCCGTCTTGGATTTCCCTTACTAGGTTGCACTAGAAGGATGATCCGGACCTTCTGCACTTATACCTCAGGACTGAGAGAGGGGAGTTGCCGGATTTTTCCATCGATGATGCGGGAACTTTGAAGTGCCGTGACAGATTTTGCATCCCCGCTGTTGGGGACATCAGGGGTATGATATGCAGAGAGGCTCATGGATCCAGTGTTTCCTACCATCCAGGATCTACAAAGATGTATCATGATTTGAAGCAAATTTCCTGGTGGTATGGCATGAAAAGTGATATAGCCCGATTTGTTGCTGAGTTCCACACTTGCAAGCGTGTGAAGGCCGATCACGGAAGGCCTGGTGGCAAGGTTACTCTGTTAGAGATCCTGACTTGGAAGTGGGAAAGTATTTCTATGGACTGCATCACGGGCTTACCGAAATCTCCAAGGGGATTTGATTCTGTTTAGGTCATAGTGGATAGACTGACGAAGTGTGCTCACTTCGTGCCATATAAGATTGACTATCTGATGAAGAAGATAGCAGAGTTGTACTTGAATGAGGTCATCAGATTGCACGGTGTGCTTGTTAGCATCATTTCTAATCGAGACTCCCGGTTTACTTCTCATTTTTGGCAAAGTCTGCAGGAGGGTTTGGGTACCGATCTGAGGTATTCTACTGCTTACCACCCTCAGACCAATGTGCAGAAGGAGCGGGTGAACCAGATAGTTGAGGATATGATAAGATTCTACATTCTAGACCACGGTGGAGCGTGGGATGAGCGGTTGCGACTTATGGAGTTTGCATACAATAACAGTTATCAAAAGGTTTGTAAATGGCTCCGTTTGGAGCTTTGTATGGGAGGCGCTGCAGAACTCCCCTGTTTTGGGCCTAGGCAGGTGAGAGACCCTTGTTGGGTCCGGATGCGCTCGAGGAGATGGAAGTCATAGTGAAGCTTATTCGAGAAAAGCTTCGTTTAGATCAGGAGAGATACGAGAAGAACATCAATCGGCGTAGGTCAGACTTGGAGTTTTTCTGTAGGGGACCTTGTGTTTCTTAAGATTTCCCCGATGGTTGGAATTAAGAGGTTCGGTAAGAATCGGAAATTGGACCCGAGGTATGTGGGCCCGTTTAAGATTGTTGAACGGATTGGCGTGTCAGCTTATAGGTTGGATTTGCCAACAAACTTCCCAGGTGTTCATAATGTATTTCACGTAAGCCAATTGCGGAATTGTGTGCGCAGTAGTGAGCATGTCTTAGATGTTGTGCCCCAGTTAGAGCCTAATCTCTCTTTTATTGAAGTGCCGGTCCGCATTTTGGATACTCAAGATCGGGTGCTGCGAAGGAAGTCCATCCCGATGGTCAAAGTTCTATGGAAGAATCAGGGTTTGGAAAGCACGACTTGGGAGTTAAAGTCGGCTATGAGGGAGGCTCACCCTCAACTGTTTCCCTAATTAGTTTGGTTTGTTTTCTTCTTGTAATGTTTGGCTTGTTACTTTTCCTTCTTTAGTGAGGCATTGTGCATAAAGTTTCGGGACGAAACTTTTTCTTTTAGGGGGGGATGACTGTAACGCCCCCGAGTTTTTCTACGATTATTTAATTCTTGTTTAGCGTTACGTCGATGTGTTTTCTTGTCTTGTGCCATCTATGGAGTGTGGTCTTAACTCCTTAGAACTGAGTGGCCTATTTTGTAGCATATTGCCAAGATCTCCCTAACAAGCCGAGTCGTTTTGGGTGACCCGGTGTGGCCTCTCAGGAGATGCTTGTGTTTTGGCTTCGGGTGGGTATAACTCAAGTTATGTTTGTCGAAAGTTAATTTCGACTTCGCCGTTGCGTTCGCTGCATGGGTATTTAGCTACGGTGCGAGTTTCGTCGAATTCCGAGGTAGTTTGGTTTTCGCATCGTTTTGGGTGTGCTAATAATAAAAGCAAATGTGTATATTTGAAGCTATTTAGATGATTTCTGCGGTCAAAAGCTTTGGTAATGAACCGGCGGCTTAGGAGGCGTTTAAGGCTGATTAGGCGTGATTAGATTTATTTAAAAGCCTTAAGCCAAATTAGCGGGTCTGAAAGTGAAGTGATAGATACTACTCTAGAGGGGGGTGAATAGAGTTATCAAATTTTGCACAAGACAAAATTTAATGGTCTATCCAACTCCCTTGGAGTGAAATGCGGAATGAAAAGATTATAGATATAGAATTAACCCTATAGCCTAACACAAGTGTTGTGCACAAACTCAAGCTAACTGTAATTACAGTTAAGGCTTGGAAAACCTAATCAGCAGCTAGCAACCTAGTTATATCTATTCACAGCCACAATGCAGGAATTAAACAAGGCAATCCAGACGACACAAGGAATTTATAGTGGTTCCCCAACCAACTTGGGTACGTCCACTCTTCTACCAACAAGGTAGGAATCCACTCAGGTTTTTGATCAGGTGCCCTGCCACCAACAGGATCTGCTTCAGGTAGATCCAGAAACCCTTTAGACTTTTGATCAGGTGTCTAAAAACCGAACACAGGTTTTTGATCAGGTGCCTTGCCACCAAGGGATACTTTTGAAGGGAGTAATAACCCTGTACAGGAGGGGGAAAGAAGGTTAAGATGTCTTCTCTATTTTATAAAGATTAGAGAAGCACAAGGACTTGCACTGAGCTGGAAAGCTCTAAAGAATCAAGGCTCCCCCTGGCTCAAAGATGTCCAGGTGAAGTCTTGCTTCAGTGCAGAAAACTCTTCAGAAAGATCTAAAGGAAAAACTACAAGAAGATAATAAATAATAAAATTAGAGATCTTCAAGCAGCTGTCTTCTTCTTCTTCTTCTTCAAAAGAACACTGAGTTTGAACTTCCTGAAAGCAGGAGAACTCAGGTTGAAGAAGAGCAGAAGAGCTTAACACTTCTCAGTTGGATGAGTATTGCTGAGAGCAGAAGAACTTGATCTTGATGAAGGCTTGAATGCTTGAATGAATAACTGGGTAACTAGTTAGCTAGCATGAATCCTTCTTCAAAGGATCCTTTTTATAGCAGCAACAAGCAACGGCTTTCTTCAATTTGAATTGCTTGTCTTCTTCTGAAACTTGAGACCTGGGCTGTAAATATCAAAAAGACAAACAATCTCTGCAGCAGGAACATTCTATAAAAGGGATAAACCTCTTTCGAAGAAGCTGTAGGAAGCAATCTGATAATAAAGTACTAAATAAAGTCACATCAGAAACAAACTCTTTATAGCAGGAGAAAGACTTTTCAGTCTAACGGCTATAAAGGACTGACAGCAGATAAAGTAAAATATAATGTCAGCTAATAAGACTCACAACTTTATCTGAAAAGATTTTACTCAGGCATAAGGGATGGAGCAAATATTGCCTGGAAATATTATCACAAAACAACTGAAATATCATGCCAGATAATGTATTAAATAATTAAATATAATAAATAAATACAAAATATAAAGGTAGACAGAAAGCGTCGAACGACCCTCGAAGATCGTCGACCGACGCACGGAGATCGTCGAACTATCGGACAGATAGTCGAACGATCCAGATAGTCGAACTATCACAGGAGATAGTCGAACTATCATAGCAGATAGTCGAACTATCAGAAGATAGTCGAGCTATCAGATAGTCGACCTATCAACAGATAGTCGAACTATCAAAGCGAAACAGATAGTGGAACTATCAACAGATAGTCGAACTATCAAAGCAGAACCGATAGTCGAACTATCACCAGATAGTAGAACTACCAGATAGTCGAACTATCAAAGCAGATAGTCGAACTACCAAGCGAGAACAGATAGTCGACCTATCAACAGATAGTCGAACTATCAGATAGTCGACCTATCCAAGCAGATAGTCGAACTATCAAAGCACACAGATAGTCGAACTATCAACCGATAGTCGAACTATCCTCGCAGACTGAAAGTCGAACAACTGATAGACGATCGTCGAACAGTTAGTCGACGATAGTCGAGCGGCGTTCGACGATAGTCGAACGAACAAACTACTTAACTAAATTCTTCATCTGGAAAAGCGAGGACTCCATAGCTAGACCACTAACCAATGACCATAGATATTTCTTGGGTCAAGGGACAAAAGGAGAAGACTAAACTCAAATCAAACTAGGGTACCAACAATCTCCCCCTATTTGAGTTAAGTCTCTCAAAAACTAAAACATAGAACTAGCTAAAGAGCAATAAAATTAATACAGTAAATAGTTAACAATTAACTAGCAGTTATCAAACAGATAAATAACAGTCAAACAAAATTAAGAGTCTACAGAGTCTGGCTTAGGGTTAGACGAGCTAGGAACAAAGGAAACTTTTCGCAAAGGATCAATAGCCTCTTTCTTAGACATCTTCAAGTCTTGCGCGCCAATAATCTTTAATTCTGCAGCCCTTGGAACAACGGGTTCTGGGTGCTTTTCCATATACTTTGAAGGGTCAAAGACCTCAGGGCTAACCTGGAACTTTTCAAACTCCTTCTTTCTGAATGTAGACATTGTGGTTAATCCAGTAGTGTCCTTTCCTTCAGCTTTTGCTTTCCTGATTTGAGCTGCTCCAACCAATTCGTGAAAACGAGCCATCCTAAAGTTAGGATCAAGCTCAGGACTTTCATAAACAGTCTCAGAAGAAGTATCATCTGATTCTTTATCTTGATTAACTAGATAAGACAGGGGAGCAGACTTAGCAAAGTTCTTGCTAGAATTTTTAAACAAAATAAACTACTTACCTTTTGAAACAATTTTTTCAGAATGCACTGGCATTGGAGATGAAATCCTTTTCTTTGGAGAAGGAGGAGGGGAAAAAGTTGGTCTTTGAAACACAACCTCCTTCACTTGTTCTCTCACTGTATCAGTTCTTTGATGGCCAGAATATGATTTACCTTGAAAATCTTGAGAGCTTTTCCTTGAAGAAGACTGAGACGGAGCAGATTTTGCTGCCGGAGCAGAAGGATTGGCAGATAAATTCCCGGAGGCTCCTGCACCAGGAGGTGGAGGAGGAGGACCTCTGGGTGTCCATCTAGGGGTAGGACTATCATATCTCTTAGCTTTCTTTCTCTCTTTCTGCTGGTTCTTGGAGAACCACATCCAATGTTGAAACTCTTTTGACTTGGGGTCAATTCCTTTCAGAATATAATATGGAGTATCATTATCACGATTGGGAGGAGGAAGAGCAATTGCTTTTCTTTTCTTCTGAGCAGCTTTCTTCTTCTTTGAATTCTCAGATAAATCTGAATCCTCTTCATCTTCAGAGTGAGATGAAGGAGGATTGTCATATGGATCATAGGCTTCAGAAACAGCCTTTTCCTTTAAAGCAGCTTTCTCTTTTTCCTCTTCTATGGCATCCTGAGCCAGAAGGGAATCCAAATCAAGTCCTGGGGAATCATCCCAAACAGTTGACTTTTCAACTTGGCAAATCTTTTTCTTTTTCCTCTAACAAAGATTGAACTCTTTGAATCCAAGCATCTCTTGCTTTCTCTTCTTGATTTTCAGACACATCTTCTATATCATCTAAAAATGAATCCAGTTCTGGATCTACTTGAACATCAGGAACAACTAGAGCAGCTTCAGAAACAATTACTATAACCTGAGCAGCTATATCTTCTTTAATATAATCTGTAGATTTATGAACACAAATCTGCTAAATAAGCTAAAATCATTCCTTCTAGGTATTCACAAGCTAGCAAATTAATTGACTCGTCAATAAAGCGGATGAGTGAATTACCTTCATATTTTACCAACTCCCAGGACTCATCTAGGTAGGATGTAAT
Source organism: Platanthera zijinensis (assembly GCA_039513925.1). NCBI lineage: Eukaryota > Viridiplantae > Streptophyta > Magnoliopsida > Asparagales > Orchidaceae > Platanthera > Platanthera zijinensis. The sequence continues at coordinate 20,543,705 of CM077095.1, forward strand.
AATCCCTTCTAGGAAATGGGCAACCACGGGAGTGGTGAGATCTTCTAAGCAAACTTTCACAGCAAATTCAGATAGCATAATTGCATCAGATATTTCTTTGTCAGATAACACTGAACCTGATTCATCTTGAGCTTGAACTGCATCAGTCTTTTCTTGAACTGCTGGAAGAACTGCTGGAAGGGAGGCTGGAGGCTCTGAGACATCTTCACAGAACATCTCCCCCTGCCTGATTTCAGTGGAAACTGAAACCAGGCCCCTTGAAGAAGAGGGCTCAGCAGATTTAGAAAGTGATTGGATGGAAGCAATTAAGGTAGCAATAGAGGAGGCAAGTGGAGCAATTGCCTCTTCAATCATTATTTTGATTGAAGGGGTAATCAACTCCAAAATGCTGGATATGAATTCTGGGGTGATCTCAAAAGATGATGGAATTGCAGTGGATGGAGATGCAGCAGAGATGGTTGTAGTGTTAGGATGAGAAGTGGTGTGGACTGGAGATCGAATTGGAGATGGAGCATGATGTGGAGAATGAATAGGAGACGGAGGAGGTGTTGGAATCCTCTCAGATCCTAACAGATCAAAACTAGGAGCAGATATCCTAGCCAGATGAGAAGGAAGAGGAGATGCTGGAGGGGAAGGAAGAACAACCGTGGTTGTTTCTCGAACAGGAGAAGGAGAAAGTCATACTTCAGCTGAAGTTGATGGAACTTCAACTGAGGACTGCATAGCAGAAGAAGATGAGGGAAGGGAAAGAGCTGAGCCAGCTTCTACCGGGTGAGGAGCGACTGAATCATTTCTAGTGCTCTCTGATGTCGCTGGAGCAACCCCTGTGAGAGCGGGTTTCACAAAAGTCCTCTTCCACTTGGAGAACAGATTTGGGTCCATCTTCTTGCTCGCATTTATGGTTGTTGCAACGGAGACCAGCAGCTGAGGATACTTTTCCTTCAGGAAAATTCCAATAACCCTGCCTAGGGTAACCTCTTTCTTATTGTTCTTTTTCCTTATCAGATCAAACATTACTCCTGCCCAATCAATCTTTTTCTGATTAACAATTGCACACATCAGTGCAAATTGTTGCCTTGTAATATTGTCATGACCAGAGTGCTTTCCAAGGAGCACTTTTCCAACTAACTCAGCGAGAAATTTAATCTTAAAGGGGAAATTGACCTTGAGCAGCTTGGTGGGAATGCCCTCCGCATGTCCCAGCTCAGTCAGCATCCTTCCAAACTCTTGAGCATCTTGCTCATAATATTCTTCGCCATTTATTAATCCAAAAACATCAGTCAGAATGGCCGGAGTTAAAATTACCTCTTCTCCGCCGATGGTGCCAGTCATCGAATCGTCAGAGGATGACGAAGTGAAAGCCCATTCCTTGATCTCGGGAATGTTTAACTTTATCCTTGTCGACATTAATCTTTCTAGACCTTGATCCCGGCATAACTGAAGAATTTCTACAATCCCTGCTTCACAGCAACTGAAAGCGTCAAAATCGACGCTGAAACCTGCATCGAACTTTACAACAGCTAGCACTGCGGGAGAAATCGCCATTGAATTGCTGGAGAAAGCGCGAGAAAGACGGAGAAGACGAAGGGGACGAAGTGGCAGAAACTCGCAAGCGGGAAGACAGAATGTGAAAAGTCACGCTCTGTCGACGATAAAACAAAAGATATTTTAACCTAGATCGACTATCGGCTTTATATTAGACCGGAGATAGTCGATCTATTAAAAAGATACTTGACCCGATGGTCGAACGGCCGTTCGACGATCGGCCCAGAAGCAGAGTAGTCGATCAATTGTTCGACTATTTCTGGCTTCTCAAACAGCAAACTGTCGTCATCCAGAGATCGACGATAAGCTCGACCTGTTCGACGATCTTCGAACGCCGGTCGACGATCTTCAAACAGATAAGCTATCATTAACCAGAGGTCGACGATAGGCTTGATTCGTTCGACGATCTTCAATCATCGTTCGACGATCTTCAAGCAGGTTTCAACATAGGCAGATATAGTCACACTTAGTCTCGTCCATTGATCATGCCTAGTTGAACTAAAAAGAACAGATGCTTCTGTTCATCTAAAGGCTTGGTGAATATATCACCTCTCTGAAACTCAGTGGATATGAACTCAAGACAAATCTTGTTCTTTTCCACACAATCTCTCAGGAAATGGTGCCGAATCTCAATGTGCTTCGTTCTAGAGTGGTGCACTGGATTTTGTGCAATTGAGATAGTACTGGTACTATCACACATGATTTTGGTATTCTTGTGTGAGTAACCATAATCCACAAGCTGGTTTTGAATCCACAGGATCTATGAACAACAACTAGCAGCTGCTATATATTCAGCCTCTGCAGTTGAAGTTGAGACAGAAGCCTGCTTCTTACAGAACCAAGAGACCAATCTCTCTCCCAGGAACTGACAAGTTCCTGAGGTGCTCTTCCTGTCAACTCTGCAACCAGCATAGTCAGAGTCAGAGTATCCAATTAACTCAAATTCTAATTCTGCTGGGTACCAAAGTCCTAGATTTGGACATCCCTTCAGGTATCTCAGGATTCTCTTTAGAAGAATCAGATGAGATTCCTTGGGGTTGACCTGGAATCTAGCACAAAGGCATGTAACAAACATTATATAAGGCCTACTTGCAGTTAAATATAATATGGAACCAACAATGGCCCTATAATTCTTTTGATCAACTGGCTTGCCGTGATCATCAGAATCAATAACTACATTAGTAGTCATAGGTGTAGGCATTGCTGAAGCATCAGCCATCCCAAATTTCTTTACCAATTCCTTGGCATATTTGGATTGGGAGATGAAGATACCATCAGCATCTTGCTTAACTTGGAGACCAAGAAAGTAAGACAGCACACCCATACTACTCATCTCAAACTTAGAGTGCATCAGGTCAGAGAAACTTTTGCAAAGTTTGGGATCAGTGGAGTCAAATATAATATCATCTACATACACTTGAACTAACAGGATTGTGTCCTTGTGATGCTTGACGAAAAGGGTTCTATCAACTACTCCCCTAGTAAAGTTGTGCTCTAAAAGGAAACTAGCTAGAGTCTCATACCAGGCTCTGGGAGCTTGCTTTAGTCCATAAAGAGCTTTCTGCAACTTAAACACATGTGAGGGCTGAGTTGAAGAAACAAACCCTGGTGGTTGTTCAACAAACACCTCTTCCTTAAGCTCACCATTCAGGAATGCACTTTTGACATCCATTTGGAACACCTTAAACTTCATATAGGCTGCATAGGCCAAGAAGATCCTTATTGCTTCTAGCCTTGCAACAGGAGCAAAGGTTTGGTCATAATCTATACCTTCCTCCTGTCTGTAGCCCTGAGCTACAAGCCTTGCTTTATTCCTTACAATAATTCCATTTGCATCCAACTTGTTTCTGTACACCCACTTGGTGCCTATGATCAGTTGGCCTTTAGGTCTTGGAACCAAAGTCCAAACTTTACATCTCTCAAACTGATTGAGTTCCTCTTGCATAGCAATGATCCAGTGGGGATCTAGCTCAGCATCTTTAAAGGTGAGGGGCTCAACCTGTGAGAGGAAACAAGCGTGCATCACATCCTGTCTTAACTGGTGTCTTGTTTGCACACCAGCTGATATGTCTCCAATCACTTGAGATGTGGGGTGATCTCTAAGTGTGACAATATCAGCAGGTGGGATGTGATCTTCAGCAATAGTTGGGATTAATTCCTCAGGAGGAATTTGATCTACTGTTGGTGGTACAACCACAGCTTCTGCAATGTCTTCATCACTGTCTGATTCAGTGATCTGAAGAGTTGATAGTTGAAGAATCTCTTGAGGGGCATCGGGTACCTGCAATGAACTAGAGGAAGGAGAATTTTCCTTCTCCTTGTAAAACATCTGAGACTCATCAAAAGATACATGCACAGATTCTTCAATTTTACAGGATGATTTGTTATAAACCCTATAAGCTTTGCTTACTTGGGAATATCCAAGCATGATTCCCATTGAAGCTTTTGCTTCAAATTTTCTAAGATATTCTTTATTGTTATTATGAATATAAACAATACAGCCAAACACTCTAAAATAATTAATTTTAGGTTTCTTTCCTTTAAGCAACTCATAAGGAGTTTTACACTTAAGCTTGTGTATCAAACTTCTATTCAAGACATAATTGGCTGTACTAACAGCTTCTGCCCAATAGGAGAGAGGCATGTTAGCATCTGCCAACAATGTGCTAGCAGCTTCAATGAGCGTTCTATTCTTCCTTTCAACTACCCCATTTTGTTGAGGAGTTCTAGGAGCTGAGAAGCTATGTTTGATACCTTCTCTCTCACAGAATTCTTGCATGAGAAGAGAGTCAAACTCAGTATCATGATCACTTCTGATCAAGGCCACATGAGTAGAGTACTCAGTCTGCACACATAGTAGAAAGTCTGTAAGGGCTTTGAAGTTATCAGCCTTAGTTCTCAAAAAGAAAACCCAACTGAACCTAGAGAAGTCATCTACAATTACTAAGGTGTAATACTTCCCTCCTAAACTCTGTACATTTATTGGGCCAAATAGGTCCAAATGTAATAGATACAGGATTCTAGGAGAATCACTTTTATTTACAGATTTAAAAGAATTCTTGGTTTGCTTGCCTAGCTGACAAGCCTTGCATAGGCTCTCCTTCTTGTAGGGGCAAGAAGGTAAACCTCTAACAAGGTTGTGTTTAGATAACCTAGATATATTTTTAAGGTTAACATGACTAAGCCTCTTATGCCACAAAGAATTATTATTAATTATTACTTCATTAAACAAACAGATTTCAGAGTGAGATGAATTGAAATCTACTAAATAAATATTACCTATTCTAATGCCTACTAAAACAACATTATTATTTAAAGTAATATTGCAAGAAGAGTTAGAGAATGAAACCTGGTAGCCAGCATCACATAGCTGGCTGACTGAGATCAAATTGTGCTTCAGTCCAGTCACATATGCAACTCTCTTGAAAGTAACATCTCCAATTGTAATCTTGCCATAGCCTTCTGTCTGACCACAGCTGGAATCTCCAAAGATAACCTTTGGGCCGAGCTTAGCTTTGAACTTTGACAGATGATTTTTATTTCCTGTCATATGCTTGGAGCATCCACTATCCAAATACCACTTATTTTGAGTGATAGGATAGGCCTTCACCTGCAAGACATTTATTTAGACAGTGTGGACCCAGGTAACCTTGGGTCCCTTGTTTTTCACATAAGAAAAGCTAGAAATAAATGAAAATGCAGGCTGAGGGTGATAACCTAATGGGTGAGATCTCCTAGGTGGGATTCTCCATGCAGATGATGGGTCAACAAACCTAGGGTTTCTATTTTCATTTAGGTTTCTATGGTACTGATTATGATTTTGAAAATCATGTTGAAAACGTCGATTGACGTTCGACGATGGGCGCTCAGATCGTCGAGCTTCGTTCGACCATTGAGCTTCCGATCGTCGAGCGGCGTTCGACGCTCTTTGCATTTCTTTAAAAAATTTCTTTCTTTTCTCTCTCTTAGCTTTATTTAAAGTTTTATTAACTTGGTTTACTTGCTCAGTGTTCTTCATTCCACTAGCTGAAATGAAGTTCACTGGAGTTGAAAGATTATTTTTAAGAATAACTGGGGGTTCACTGGGAGAAGCTCCTAAGCCTAGTTTGTTATTACCTGACCTAGTGTTAGTCATGCTGGTAATTTCTAACAGCTTAAGGCTTCTACCATTAAGTGATTCTTCTAACCTCTTAGACTTAGCTAACTCCATTTTAAGAAATTTAATTTCTTCACTACAAGTAGTGAGATCTTCCTTTAACCTAATATTTTCTGTAGCAATTAATTCTGAGTCAGCTAACTTATTTCTAAGTTCTTTTATCTCTTTTTCTGAGCTAATCAAATCTAAGCATAAAGATTTAAAATCTAATTTAAATTCTTCAGAAGTGAAGTCATAAGAAGATAGTACCTCATCTTTTGTTGGCATCTCTTCATCTAAATCTGAACTCTCTGCAGCAGAGTGGTTGCTGCAGGCATCTATTGCCATTAGGCAAACTTCTTTTGCCTTCTTCTCTTCCTCATCCTCACTGGAGCTTGAGGAGGAGGATTCTTCATCAGAATCACTCCAGGTTTCAGCAATGAAACCTCTCTCCTTTTTCTTATTCTTGTAGGAGGATGGCTTGGAGTGCTTCCTGTGCTGTTCCTTTTCTTTTCTCTTATCTTTGTTCTTCTCCTCTGGACACTCTGGTAAGATGTGTCCAGGCTTCCTGCAACCATAACAGATAATTTCTTTAGCAGGTGAACGGTCATACCTTGGTTTGTCTTCATATCGTGAAGACTTCTTTCTGAATTCCTTTCTCCCCATCTTGAGAAACCTCTTGGCAAACAATGTCATTAGCTCCTCATTGAATTGGCTGCCTTCAGAAGCATCAGCAGCCTTATGAGCTAGAGATTGCTCTTTTCTTGTTGGAGTAGGGGTCTTTGCTTCTGCTTCTGCTTCCCTTGTCTTCAGCACTTGCTCAAAAGACTTGAGCTTGCCGAGAAGGGCTTCAGTGGAGATCTCATTTGTACTTCTGGCTTCCTTGATGGGCCAGATCCTTAGATCCCATGTGCTAGGGAAGCACATTAGAATCTTATCATTGACCTCTGTCAATGATATGTCCTTGTCAAGGGTCCTCAGCTCATTGATGATTGAGCTGAGCCTGGTGTACATGGCTTCAACTGATTCAGCATCAGTTTTCTTGAAGTTCTCATATTGTGAGATAAGGTTGGACCTTCTGTCCTTCCTTTCATCAGCTGAACCAGCTACAATCTGGTTTAGTGTATCCCACATAGCTTTTGCTGAAGAGCAGTCAGCTACCTTCTAGAATACCTCATCAGACATTGTCTGAGCCAGTATATTCATTGCCTTAGCATCTGCTATCTTGGCCTTCTTGTACTCATCGTTGTAATCTGGAGGAGGCACTGCACTCATATCAGATGATGAGGTAGTAGCAGCAGCAGGTGCTCTTGGGGGACCTGACAAAATAGAAGCAAAGATGCTTTCATCAATAGAATTCATATACAATTTTATCCTTGCCTTCCAGATGCCAAACTTAGCTAAGTTGCATGCTGGAGGTCTGGTGCTAGAATAATCCTTGGACTGGGCCATGATAGTGAATATCTATAAGCTTTGGTATCTATCAGGATCTTGTGACTTAGGTGTTAGCCTATTCAGTCAGTTAACCTCCCTCTGATACCAATTGAAAGTGAAGTGATAGATACTACTCTAGAGGGGGGGTGAATAGAGTTATCAAATTTTGCACAAGACAAAATTTAATGGTCTATCCAACTCCCTTGGAGTGAAATGCGGAATGAAAAGATTATAGATATAGAATTAACCCTATAGCCTAACACAAGTGTTGTGCACAAACTCAAGCTAACTGTAATTACAGTTAAGGCTTGGAAAACCTAATCAGCAACTAGCAACCTAGTTATATCTATTCACAGCCACAATGCAGGAATTAAACAAGGCAATCCAGACGACACAAGGAATTTATAGTGGTTCCCCAACCAACTTGGGTACGTCCACTCTTCTACCAACAAGGTAGGAATCCACTCAGGTTTTTGATCAGGTGCCCTGCCACCAACAGGATCTGCTTCAGGTAGATCCAGAAACCCTTTAGACTTTTGATCAGGTGTCTAAAAACCGAACACAGGTTTTTGATCAGGTGCCTTGCCACCAAGGGATACTTTTGAAGGGAGTAATAACCCAGTACAGGAGGGGGAAAGAAGGTTAAGATGTCTTCTCTATTTTACAAAGATTAGAGAAGCACAAGGACTTGCACTGAGCTGGAAAGCTCTAAAGAATCAAGGCTCCCCCTAGCTCAAAGATGTCCAGGTGAAGTCTTGCTTCAGTGCAGAAAACTCTTCAGAAAGATCTAAAGGAAAAACTACAAGAAGATAATAAATAATAAAATTAGAGATCTTCAAGCAGCTGTCTTCTTCTTCTTCTTCTTCAAAAGAACACTGAGTTTGAACTTCCTGAAAGCAGGAGAACTCAGGTTGAAGAAGAGCAGAAGAGCTTAACACTTCTCAGTTGGATGAGTATTGCTGAGAGTAGAAGAACTTGATCTTGATGAAGGCTTGAATGCTTGAATGAATAACTGGGTAACTAGTTAGCTAGCATGAATCCTTCTTCAAAGGATCCTTTTTATAGCAGCAACAAGCAACGGTTTTCTTCAATTTGAATTGCTTGTCTTCTTCTGAAACTTGAGACCTGGGCTGTAAATATCAAAAAGACAAACAATCTCTGCAGCAGGAACATTCTATAAAAGGGATAAACCTCTTTCGAAGAAGCTGCATGAAGCAATCTGATAATAAAGTACTAAATAAAGTCACATCAGAAACAAACTCTTTATAGCAGGAGAAAGACTTTTCAGTCTAACGGCTATAAAGGACTGACAGCAGATAAAGTAAAATATAATGTCAGCTAATAAGACAAACAACTTTATCTGAAAAGATTTTACTCAGGCATAAGGGATGGAGCAAATATTGCCTGGAAATATTATCACAAAACAACTGAAATATCATGCCAGATAATGTATTAAATAATTAAATATAATAAATAAATACAAAATATAAAGGCAGACAGAAAGCGTCGAACAACCCTCGAAGATCGTCGACCGACGCACGGAGATCGTCGAACTATCGGACAGATAGTCGAACGATCCAGATAGTCGAACTATCACAGGAGATAGTCGAACTATCACAGCAGATAGTTGAACTATCAGAAGATAGTCGAGCTATCAGATAGTCAACTATCAACAGATAGTCGAACTATCAAAGCGAAACAGATAGTCGAACTATCAACAGATAGTCGAACTATCAAAGCAGAACCGATAGTCGAACTATCACCAGATAGTAGAACTACCAGATAGTCGAACTATCAAAGCAGATAGTCGAACTACCAAGCGAGAACAAATAGTCGACCTATCAACAGATAGTCGAACTATCAGATAGTCGACCTATCCAAGCAGATAGTCGAACTATCAAAGCACACAGATAGTCGAACTATCAACCGATAGTCGAACTATCCTCGCAGACTGAAAGTCGAACAACTGATAGACGATCGTCGAACAGTTAGTCGACGATAGTCGAGCGGCGTTCGACGATAGTCGAACGAACCAACTACTTAACCAAATTCTTCATCTGGAAAAGCGAGGACTCCATAGCTAGACCACTAACCAATGACCATAGATATTTCTTGGGTCAAGGGACAAAAGGAGAAGACTAAACTCAAATCAAACTAGGGTACCAACAGGGTCCATTCTTCTTCTTCCCCAAAACTGTGGCATGCTCCTGTTCGCGGAAAATAGAGGAAAACCGCCGGACCTGCTACCCCTTCGGACGGCGATTCCGGGAACATTTGTGGACGGATTTCGATTTCGAAAGCGGATTTGGATTGCTCTCTCTTAGATCTACGTTTCTACGATAAGAGAGTTGATTTTCGTAGGATTTTTAGGAGATTTGGATTTTCGGTTTTTTTCCTTTCCGCCATTAAAGCTCGGGATGTGCTGGCTAGGTGTTGCTGCTGCTGGTGCCGAGGGAGAGGAAGGGCTCGAGTGAAACTTTGCTGAAAAACTGAGGTAAGTGGTTCTTGCACTTGCTGTTTTGATCTTCCCCCTCTTAACTACCCGGTTAGCCCTAGGATAGAAGCCAAGCTTTTCTCTTTTTGCTTGCTAAAACTCTGTGCTTCAGTTTCCCTTTATGAGCCCCCTCCTTGTGCTGTTTTTGCTCAACCCGCTGGTTGTTTTCACCATTTAGACTCCAGATTTTTCTTTCTGGTTTGGTGCTTTTGCGGGTGGAGCCGAGAGAGAGAGAGGGAGGTTTCTGTGGTAGTGCTCTGGTTAAATCCAGTCTTGGTAGGCTCTCGGGATTTGGTGTTGAGTGTGGTGCACACACTCAAAGCCAAACGCCGCCCGGGCTTGGCATTGAGTGTGGTGCACACACTCAAAGCCATAGTTTGGTCTGTTCTTTTGCGGCTAAGTAGTGAGGCGATTGAGTGAGAAAATTCATCTAAGTCGAAATCGACGGGAATCACTAAGTGATTCTCGCCGACTTCGACGAGTATCGTTAGTGATTCCCGCCAATTCGGCGCGAATCAATCTGCATTCCCGCCGATTTGGCGAGAATCGATCTGTTTTCCCGCCGATTCAGCGAGAATCAATCTTCTTTCCCGCAAATTCGGTGAGAATCGATCTGTTTTCCTGCCGATTCGGCGAGAATCAATCTGCTTTCCTGCCGATTCGGCGAGAATCGATCGGCATTCCCGCCGACCTCTTTCGGATGGTGTTGGTTTAGGGTTTTCCTGCGGGTAAGTACTTTGGCGTAGAGTGAGTTGACCTCACTCAATGCCAAAGTTGTTTTGGCGTTGAGAGAGGTGGACTGACTCAACGCCACTGTTGGGTTTTGCGGTTAAGTGCTAAGGCGTTGAGTGAGTGGACCTCACTAAACGCCGTAGCTGTTTTGGCGTTGAGTGAGGTTAGCTCACTCAACGCCACTGGCTGTTTTGCTGAAGGCATTGAGGGAGTGGACCTCACTCAATGTCATAGCTATTTTGGCGTTGAGTAAGGTTAGCTCACTCAACGCCAGAGCTGTTCTTGCGGAGGGCGCCGAGTGAGTGAACCTCACTCAACGCCATGGTTGATTCTGGCGCTGAGTGAGGCTAACTCACTCAACGCTAAGGTCTGGTTAGGCCTTGAGTGAGTGGGGCTCACTCAACGCCAGACCGTGTTGAGTCATCTCAACGCTTTTCCCTTACCTTGTTTTTCCAAAAAGGCCGAATCGTGGGTCGTGGTTAGTAGTGGTGGTTTGAAGCTCTTAATTGGGGAGGTGTTGTGTAATTTAGCAAGGCCACCCTTTTTCTTTTATCTTGCTCCAGGTACGGGCTAGGCAAGAGGGTGGGAGGTTCCTAGTGCTTTCACATGTAGACCCCTGAGCTTGGTTTCTTGGAAATAGTGGTTGGGGTACTGAGTTTGCCTCCAACCCGGATCCGCGTTGTTTACTTTATTACTACCATCTCTCACAGCTTAGGGTGTTAGACGTTTCTTCCTTGGTAGATTACAGTATTTGGGCTCATGGTAGCCTTGTTGACTCTGCAGCTTTTCGGAAGATTTACGGTTGTGTCCTCGCACTTAGTGCACTTCCTTTTTGCCTTGCTTTGGGCAGTTGTGACTGTTACTGCTTTGTTTTCCTCTTTTACTTATCTTCTGATTGACACTTTCGAGCAGTTTTCTAGTTTGCTTGCTGAGGTATTCTTTCTTCTTTGAATGCCTCAGGTTCTGGATAGTAGCCGCTCTGACGGCTAGTGGTGTTGTGCAGTTGCTGGTGGTCTCTGGTGCTATAGATATCAGTTCCTTGTTTTTACGAGGTAGTTTTGGTGTTGTTTTTCTTACAGACATACATACTTGCTAGTGAGTTCGTGTCAGTTTGTTGGCGCCCACTGATAGTTTTTACCTTGATACTAGATATGTTACTTTTAGCTACTACCTTTCTGGAGTTAGTCTACTTGCTCTGGGGATGATTTATGTTAGGTTGCTAGTTACTTTTAAACATAAAAACACTATTATAAGTATTACTTATGATCAGCATGTTTTATAAAATCGTCACTATTTTTCAAACAACGTAAAAAAATCGTTTTCTTATATATAGAATAAATTAAATGTAGGGTCTTGCTTAGTGTAAGTTGTCCTCTGGGGGCACTTATGCACTCTTTTAGGATGTCAAACCTGAATAAAGTATTTTCCGCAGCGTATAAGTATAACTTTTAAATTGTGGACTAGGTGATCCACCGCGCCGAGGGATACGACCTTTAAAAATATAACTGATTTTTTAATCATTTAACTTATGAATTTTCATAAAGTATAGTTGATAGTGGTTTGCCTGAACGTCGGCAGTTATCCCCTGCTCGACGTGACATCATGACGTGTGTTTTCTCCTACTCTGATAATCCGTTTCATTCGGAGAAAATGCGGGTTGTGACAGGGGTGGCCGACCGGGCCGCCCCCCCCCCCCCCGCCTAGGCCGCCAATGGCCAAGGGGGCGGCCGTCTTGGTCGTCCCCTCCCTCGGATGCCGGCGCGCGGCCGAGGAGAGCGGTCGATCCTCCGCGGCCGCCGTCGGCGACCCTCCCTCTCTAGGGAACTTGGTGGCAAGTTCGTCGGCCGCCTGTGGAGGCCCACTCCCACCGCCCGATCAAGGGCGGGCGTCCTCGGCCGTTCAATCCGCGCAGAACCATGCACTAACCACCAGGTTTGTTGGGGAATTTAATTAGTATTTTATTATTTTATTAATGGCCGTCTCAAAATATCAGGATAACCACATTTAAAACTATAATAAAAGCATTTATGGTGGTGGTTACGGTATGCGGATAGCCGGCTAACCACCTATCAGAGCCTATAAAAGGAGCCTCATACCTCCTCATTTCTCATCTTTCTCTTCGGAGTCTTCTTCTTCCTCAGGTCGAAGCTCTGCCAATTTCCTCATACGAACCACCTACAAGCCACCTTCAAACCACCTCCGAGCCACACCTGAGCCATTGGGGGTCAAGTCGCAACCACCCGACAAAGCCAAATCGTCCAAGTTCCTAGCGGCTCCAGCAACAGCAAGACCAAGTGTTCTGCCTCCCATCCAGAAGCAGTAAGTCGTTATCTGAAGACCACCAGCGCGAAGCGCAATCTGTAACAACTCCCGGCGCGACAGCCTGTCTTTTGCCGCGTGCAAAGTGTTCTCTCACCCCATAATTGTAACGAGAGGTGACATGTCACCCTCGACGTCACCAACCAGCTGTAACCTCCAGGAAATAGTGGATTTTGACCGGCACAGATCCGGTCACGTGGTTTTTTACGAAGTTAAAGGGTTTTTTCACGTTAAAACTGCTTGTGTACAATCAACCTACTCTTTTGACTGTGTGCGCGCTCGACCGTTCCGAGAGCTAAGACGGTCCAAGAATTCCGGCCCAACCAGGACGTCGAGTTAGTCCGCAACAAGGGGAAATTAAGTTTTGATTTAGATCCGTCAAACCATAACAACTAGGGTTTGGATGTAATTAAGTTTTGTTTCAGATCTGTCAAACCATAGCAACTAGGGTTTGGATCTGAGTTACTCCATATCGAAAAAAAAAGAAATTAACTCCGGCAAAACTAGATCTAAGTTTCACCGTCGATCGACTGGAAGAAGGAAAAAAAGAGCACAGGGAAGCAGAGGAGGAAAGAAGAAGAACTTACCTCCGACGAGACTGGATCGGCGATATCGAAGCGACGAATAGGGCTCGGTGAGAAGGTAACGGCGATGCGTTGTTATCGCGAACAAGGGCAAGAGAAAAATTTCGGGATAAAATCCAGGCAGACCCCTAGGAATTTGGCCACACCCGATCTTAAAAACTTGGAATTAGAGGAAATTCCAATTCCATTAGATTTCCCTCAAGCCAAACACCGGAAAGAAATTTCATGGTACTCAAATCCAAATTCGAATTCCAATTGCCTCGTGCCAAACGGGCTGTAAAAGAAATAGCTCCGAGGCTGACGGACACATGAGTCTGAGCTCGTCAAACTTGAATTTGAGCTTCACATTCTCGAACTTCACTCAAATTTTTGTAGGGCAGTTCATCAAAGTCACAGAACGACTTAACGCAACTTTTAAATATATTTTACTTAATATATTCCGTGAATAAGACATGTCATTAATATATCTACGGACCATAGTCCACGGGCTAGTTCTTTTCTAAATAATTTTTTCTTGTATAGGTTGAAGTCACATGTGAACCTTATTTTGGTATCACCTGACAGATGACAACTTATCTCAAATTCGAATTAAATTTTGAAAAATCCAATGAAACTGATTTTTTCAAACATAGTCATTGAACTGCCTTGATCCCTGCGTCCAGGACGTCAGCTCAAGTTCTTGGGAAATTGGAGCTATGATGGCTCAGTCCTGTCCTCGAAGGCTTTAATCAAGCATGATTACTTATCCACTTTAATGATGGAACACTTTTGTACGTCCAAGAAAGAAAACTCCCAAAGTCAGGGAATGCTATTTAGGAAGGGGGGAGGCTATATCCCATACTAAAAATATTTAGGAAGGGGGAGGCTGTACTGCACCGTGCAGCACGCCATCTAATGACGTCATCTAATGACTGTCAGTGCATTATCATTCGCGTCGAGATGCGTGTGTGAGATGGATGCACTCTCAGTCGTTGGATGTGCTGCAATGCACGGTGCAGTACAACACCCCCCCCCCCATTCGGAAATTTTAGGAGCCTCTAGCATATGCGTGTGGGTAGCAGCTTGGCCATTTGATCTTGCTGGTTTTTTCGTGCTGTGTTTTTTTGGCTGCTTTTCGGCTGACGTTGGATTTAAGAATGGTCGGCTTGGATTTCACTCACTCCCAAATCAGGGAATGCTACCCGTACAAAACTATTTTTCTATGAGCAATAATTTTGTACGCGTATCGTTCCTTATTTTCAGAGCGGGAAAAATTCTGCGCATTTATCATTTAGATTCAACGAAAGTTAAAAATAAGCTAAATAAAATAAAATAGAAATAATACATGAGAATGCACGGAATACAAAACATGATCAGCGACCATCCCTTTCTCTGCATCATATACGGGTAACACAGCTGATAGGGACCCCATGAAATTTCGGAGCTGAGTCGGTCCAAGAATGATGAGTGATTATTTATACATGTTTTGCTCTATGTTTTAATATTATTACTAATTCAAGGTTGTAATACTTTATGTCAAAACTTAAATAAATGGTTTGTTTTTAGTTTATTCTCCAAGTAGTTTATTTTTCATCACTTTAATCTACTATATTATGTTTTGTGACAATGTTCATGATCCGAACGGTTTGGACAACCTGAGCAGAGCTGAACCATCATGTTATTTTCACAAATATATATAGGATCTAATAATCTATATATAATTACAATAATAATAATAATGTAAATAAAAAGAGTTAATATAATGTACATAAATTAATTACAATCTACTTATAAATTATAATAAATAGTATAATATGTTAAGTATTAGTTTTAAAATATTATTTTAATAAGTAGTATTATTATAAATTATTAATATTTAAGTATTATTATAATAGTAATATTATGTATATTACTGTTTAATAAAATAATTTTCTATTAAGAATATAATATAAAGTAATATTTTAAGAATGTTTTTTTTTATATATTATAAATACTATAATTCTATTTTAGATGGTATAACATTATAAGAATTTTAGTATGTTAAATCTGTTTGGTATATATTATATATAATATATTCAGGATATAAATAATCAAGACCAAGTGGCTAAGTGGAGTGGGAGATATGTTGATGTTCAAGAGGTTGCGAGTTCGATTCCGGGCTGCCATATTTTTGCGCCAATTTAATACCTGACCCGCGAAGCTACCTGACCCGCCAAGACCCCTGCCCGATCCTCCAGCTGCCCAACCCGCCAAGACCCCTGCCCGATCCGCCAGCTGCCAACCCGCCAAGACAACTGCTGACCCGCCAGCTGTCGGCCCGACCCGCCATCCTTATCCAGCCACCAAATCAGCTGTCAGCTCATCAAAAACTGCCACATGTCAAGCTGTCCAATAGCCAGCTGTCCTATAAGTAGATTTTCAGCTTTTGCAAAAGCGGTTTGGCAGCTTTTCCATAAGTTGTTTGGCAACTTTTCCAAAAGTGCTTTTCCAAAAGCAATTTTATTTTTCTATAAATAGAGGGCAGGGCTGAGTAGAATTATTCGAACTCCAGCAGCTTCCTTAAGAACTGTTAGGACTCCCCAGCTCTCTGACAAGGAACTGGTAGTAGCTTTCAAGTATTCTAAAGTTCTATAAGTTGTAATATTTTCAGCTTTATTTTCAGCTTTTTAGAAAGTTGTAATAATTTCGGACTTTATAAAATAAATTCTTTTAATTTTAATTCTGAGTAATTTACTGTTTTATTTTTAGCTTTACTTTCCTTTATTTTTTTCATACTATCCCGAATGAAAGGCGAAGCTCTGCTTATGTCCTGGATTAAGATAGCGTGAAACTGCTTTCAAAACTATTTTCAAAACCTTATTATTTCGTACTATCCCGAATGAAGGGCGAGGCGAAAGCCTATGACCTTGATTAAGATAGTGCGGAAGCTCTGCAAAATTTTACTACCCTATCCCAAAAACAAAGGTGAAGCGAAAGCTTAAATCCTGGATTGAGATAGATAGGTAGATATTATTTTCTGTACTTTATACCGCCCCCATCCTAAGAAGAGGCTAAGAACCCTTAGCACTTGGTCAAGATGAGCTCTGGGCTGGATACTATTTTCAACTATTTCAACTCTACTTTCTAGTTATTCTAACTAGGGTTTTCTGTTAATTGATCATATACCAGGTGACGAGACACAACGTTTACGTTAACCCGTTTAAACGCAAGCCTTCCCGGTCGTACTTTCGAGTCAGTGATGATACCAAAGGGACCCTCTCGTAAAGTTAGATAATTAAGAAATAAAGTTGTTCTTTAATAGGTGAATTAATATTCGCTCAAGTTATTCTGAAATCAAGGACTACCTTCTAAGTCCCTATCTTAATAAAATCACGTATATATTTTTCTATCTTTAGTTTTTTTTTTTTTATATAAACTCCACTCCGTTCGTTCGATAAAATAATAGTCCGTTCTAAAAAGTAGAATAATTAACACCGATCCCAGGAAAAATATGACCTTGAAATTTTCTACAAAATACTATACTCCTATGCGATAGGTACTCTTACTTTAATCCACAGGATATAAGTAAGTAAAAAGAGAGATAGACTTATATACGTAAAAGATTATATAAAACCAAATCTATCTTCTTTAAAACAAACTTTACTTATCAAGCTTTTTGGCGCCGTTGCCGGGGATTAGTTTATTTGTGTTAATATTTGAAAATAAAAGAACGCTATTAATTTTATCTTTTCTTTTTCTTGTTATTTAAAAACCTTAGTTTTTATAAAAATAAAACAAAAATAAAATTCCCTGAATTTAAAACTTTGTTTTTATAAAACCTAAATTTTTATTAATAAGTTTATTAACCACTAACGAATTCTAACAGAAAAACCTAACCTACTATTTAACGTATTTTATATAAAACTTGAAAAAATAAATAAAAAGTAGTTTATAATAAAAAACCTGCTTTTATTATAAAACTTCTTGTATAAAAAACTTGTTTTATATAAAATAAAAACAACCTGTTTTTAGTTATTTTCCGTTTTAAGTCTTTTTGTGTGTTTGTATTTGTGTGTTTTTGTAACTTAGTTTTTTTTTACTTAGTTTTTTTTATACAAAAGTCTTTTTTAGTGTATGACCCGCAGAACACCATCTGATTTAACTCTTGAACTTGATCCTGAAATCGAACGCACCTTTCGCAGGCGCCTCCGATCTCTGAATCAAGAGCTCGTATTAAATCTGGAAGAGTCCGTAGGCACCGCACACGTTCAAGAAATGGCAGCAGAGCAACAACAAATGCCAGAGGTGGTCCCCCAAAGGACCATGTCTTATTATGCACGACCTAATTTAGATGACACCGGGTCTAGTATCGTTCGTCCACCAATTGCTAATAATAACTTCGAGATTAAATCGAGTATAATCCAAATGATTCAAAATTCTGTTCAATTCGATGGATTGCCCGATGAAGATCCAAACACGCACTTGTCAAACTTCTTAGAAATATGCGACACATTTAAGATAAATGGCATCACTGATGATGTCATCCGTCTTCGCTTATTTCCTTTTTCATTACGAACGAAAGCCAAACAGTGGATAGGTTCTCTCCCCAGAGGATCTATCACCACTTGGGCCGAAATGACCGAAAAATTCCTTACAAAGTATTTTCCACCTGCAAAAACCGCACGTTTGCGTGCGGATATTTCCTCCTTTGTACAAGGCGAGTCTGAGTCTCTTTATGAGACCTTGGAACGTTTTAAGGAATATCTACGTCGGTGTCCACATCATGCACTGCCAACTTGGCTCCAGGTACAAATATTTTATAATGGTTTGAATATTCAAACCAGACAAGCCATTGATGCTGCCGTTGGGGGCACGCTCAATAACAAAACCCCCGAGGCCGCTCAAACCCTCTTTGAGGAAATGGCCATGAACGCGTACCAGTGGAACGTGCCAAGGTCACGCCCTAAACAAGCTGGGATATATGAGCTCGACACTTCTTCTACTTTAGCACTCCAAGTAGAAAATTTAACTAAACAATTGGCAGGAATAACTGCTTCCTCCACCTCAACTACTTGGAATCCTAATAATAATGTAATTGAAGAAATCGATTATATGGGGAACTCTTATAGACCTTCCTATAATCCTAATATTAACTCGAATAATAATTCTTATAATCCAGGATGTAGGAACCATCCTAATTTTTCATGGAGCAACCCCAATAATGCTCAACGCCCTCCGACTGCAAATCCAAGTGGATTTACACCACAACCCCCACAACCACAAACACCACCACCACAACCGAACCAATTTAGGCCAACCCCGATAGAAGACATATTCACGAAATATGTCAGTATTAATGAGTCCAATATCCGGAACCTGACCGGATCAATTAAAAACTTAGAAACACAAATTGGACAAATATCAAAAATGCTATCGGAACGCCAACCTGGTAATTTTCCAGGAAATACGGAACCAAATCCGCGGGATACTGGCCATTCCAGTAACCCATCAAGTTGACAAGCCGTCAAACTACGAAGTGGCAGAGAGCTACCACCACCCGTTAGGGTAGAAAAAGAAGCTAAGGTTAGCCCTCCTACACCACTCCCCGTTACGACTCTGCCTCCTAAACCCCCGCGAATTTCTTCCCCACATGTTGTTTTACCTTTTCCATCTAAATTAAAAGATGAACGAGAAGATGAACAATATAAAAATTTTCTAAAAATGCTAAAACAAATTCAAATCAATATACCTTTCTGCGAGGCAATTGCACAAATGCCTAAATACGCAAAATATTTAAAAGCGTTATTTTCAAATAAAAAGAAACTCGAAGATATTTCGAGAGTTTTCCTTAACGCCGAATGTTCAGCCGTTTTATTACATAAATTACCCCCAAAATTAAACGATCCGGGACGATTTTCTATCTCGTGTCTCTTCGGTAATCTATTAATAAAAGATGCGTTAGCAGATTTAGGTGCTAGCATAAATTTAATGCCCTACTCGCTCTTTCAAAAACTAGGATTAGGTAACCCCAGCCCAACTAAAATGAGCATCCAGTTAGCAGATCGTTCTATTAAATATCCAATAGGGATAGTAGAGGATGTTCTGGTCAAAATAGACAAGTTTATCTTCCCGGTAGACTTTGTTATACTTGACATAGAGGAAGACGCCGATGTTCCCATAATTCTCGGTCGTCCTTTTCTCGCAACCTCTCGCGCGATAATAGACGTAAGTAACGGTAGACTTCTCTTACGAGTAGGAGATGACGAAGTTACTATCGATATAGATCCCTCTATGAAAAACTCTTTAATAAACGACGATTCCTGCTACCTTGCGGAAGCCTCTTTTGAGGAAAATGGTTTTCCCTATTCTAATTTATTTTCAATGACTGTAGAAGAATCGGACTTGGTAGACTTACCCATTTCAAATGAAATGCCTACCGATGACCCTTTAGAACCTTTTATATCCTTAACTTCTACAACTTTAAAAACTCCAAATTCATATGAAAAACCACCAACCCTCGAGCTGAAAACACTTCCTGCACATTTAAAATACGTTTTCCTTGAAGCTGAATCTAAACTCCCTGTTATCATTTCTGCCGAATTAAATGATAAGAAAACGTCTGAATTAATAGAAGTGTTAAAACAACATCGTCATGCATTAACATGGAAAATTTGGCAAATTTCTGATATCCAAGGACTCAACCCATCTTTTTGTACGCATAAAATATTTTTGGAAGATAACCCTCGTAAATCTATCCAGCCCCAACGACGTTTAAATCCTAATATGAAGGATGTCGTAAAAGCTGAAGTAATGAAATTATTAGATGCAGGAATTATCTATCCAATCTCAGATAGCACATGGGTTAGTCCCGTACAAGTCGTCCCTAAGAAGGGCGGTATAACGGTAGTGCCGAACGCTAATAATGAACTAATTCCAACACGTACTGTTACGGGTTTGAGGATGTGCATCGATTATCGAAAATTAAATGATGCCACCCGTAAAGATCACTTTCCACTACCGTTTATAGATCAAATATTAGAGCGACTCTCGGGTCACTCATATTATTGTTTTCTCGATGGTTATTCAGGGTATTTACAAATTCCTATAGCCCCTGAAGATCAAGAGAAAACTACGTTCACTTGCCCCTTTGGTACTTTCGCCTATAGGCGAATGCCGTTTGGACTTTGTAATGCGCCAGCTACATTTCAAAGATGTATGCTAGCTATTTTTGGCAAGTTAGTAGAGGACGTTATGGAAGTATTTATGGATGATTTCTCCGTTTTTGGAGACTCATTCCATACGTGTTTAGACAACCTCGCTCGTGTTCTTCAACGCTGTGAAGACACGAATTTAGTGTTGAACTGGGAGAAATGCCACTTTATAGTCCGCGAAGGTTTAGTTCTCGGTCATAAAATTTCTTCCCAGGGAATCGAGGTCGATAAGGCCAAAATAGAAATAATTGAAAAACTTCCTCCTCCAACAAATGTAAAATCTATTCGAAGTTTCTTAGGCCATGCAGGTTTCTATAGACGGTTCATTCAAAATTTCTCTAAAATAACAAAACCGTTAACTCATTTATTAGAAAAAGAAGCCCCATTTATATTCGATAATGAATGCTTAGTAGCATTCAATATTATTAAGGACAAACTTATCAACTCTCCTATTTTAGTAGCCCCAGACTGGTCCTTCCCTTTTGAGATCATGTGTGATGCGAGTGATTATGCGGTAGGAGCTGTCTTAGGACAACGAGTAGACAAATATTTTCATCCTATTTATTATGCAAGTAAAACTCTCACATCCACACAAACCAATTACACGACCACGGAAAAGGAACTACTGGCGATTGTATTTGCATTTGATAAGTTTAGATCTTATATTACACTATCGAAAGTTATAGTTTTTACGGATCATTCTGCTTTAAAATATTTACTAACAAAGGCAGACGCAAAACCCCGTTTATTACGTTGGATTCTTTTATTACAAGAATTTGATTTAGAGATTCGAGATAAGAAAGACGCAGAGAATTTAGCAGCCGATCATCTTTCTCGACTAAAGAATACTGCAACAGATACACTCGTGGAAGCCGACATCGAAGATAAATTCCCTGAAGAAAGTCTTCTCGCTCTCGAAAAGGTAACAAACTCTTCTACTCCTTGGTTCGCAGACTTGGCTAACTATTTAGTAGCCCGAGTCCTTCCAAAAGCTTTTTCATTTCAAGAAAAGAAGAAATTCTTTTCAGACTTGAAAAACTACTTTTGGGAAGACCCGTATTTATTTCGAGTCTGTGCCGACCAAGTAATTCGAAGATGTATTTCGAACGAGGAAGGACTAAAAGTACTACGGCACTGCCACGAAGGACCAACCGGCGGACATTATCAATCCAACCGGACTGCACGTAAAGCCCTTGAAGCAGGATTCTTTTGGCCTACTTTATTCAAGGACGCTCAAAAATTGGTAAGCGTTTGCAACCGCTGCCAACGGTTAGGTAACATTTCCCGTCGGGACGAAATGCCCCAAAACTTTTACTTAGAATGTGAAATTTTTGATCTGTGGGGCATAGATTTTGTAGGCCCTTTACCTCCTTCTTTTAAAAATCGTTATATCTTAGTAGCGGTTGATTACGTTTCACGATGCGCTGAAGCGCAAGCCTTGCCCACCGCTGACTCAAGAGTCGTCGTTAAATTTCTGAAAACCTTATTTTCACGTTTTGGCACGCCTAGGGCTATAGTTAGCGATCGAGGTACTCATTTTTGTAACACCCAGATGGCTAAAGTGTTAGCCAAATATGGAGTTACTCATAAACTCGCTATCGCTTATCACCCCCAAACAAGCGGCCAAGTGGAGGTAGTCAATAGAGAACTAAAGCGCATATTAGAAAAACTGTAGATACCAATCGAAAAGATTGGTCCCTCAAATTAGATGATGCACTTTTGGCCTACCGTACAGCATTCAAAACTGCGATCGGTTGTACACCTTATCGTTTAGTATATGGAAAAGCATGTCACCTACCTGTAGAATTAGAACATCGCGCATACTGGGCGCTAAAATTTCGTAACTTAGATACAAACTTAGCTGCCGAACAACGTAAATTTCAACTCAATGAACTTGAGGAATGGCGTGCAAACGCCTATGAAAATAATAAATTTTATAAAGAGCGATCTAAGTTTTATCATGATAGAAAAATTAAATTTCCAAAATCTTTTTCACCAGGTGATCTTGTCCTACTATATAACTCACGCCTTAAATTATTTCCAGGAAAATTAAAATCCCGATGGACCGGACCCTATACTGTTAAACAAACCTGGCCATATGGGACCGTTCTTATTTCTCACCCTGAACTCGGAACTTTCAAAGTAAACGGGCACCTTTTAAAATTATATTTTACTGGGGACCCTTTTCAAAAAGAACCTGAAACCCTAACACTACTCCATAACCTCGAATTATAAATTCACTTGTATATTTTCATCTTTTATGCTTTTGTATATTCTGTACATATTTTTCACTTCATACCTATGCCTGACATAAGTATGGGGGTTCTTTTAGCTGCAATTGTTTTTATCACTTATATGTTTTAAATAAAAGCATTGTTTATTTTAAAACTCATTTCAAAACAAGTCAAAATTTTCAAAACCATACTATGTATATATATTCCAAATATATGAGTTGATCAAAAATGCAAAATATTCAATTTTCAAATTTACTACTTCTTCTCATACCTAGATAGATATAAATATCCGGAATAAACTTGTAATCCCTACCTTGTAAAAATTCATTACACTCAGAGTTAGTTTTTTAGCAAGCCTGCTTTAATATATCAAAAATACATATATATACAATAGAAGCAAAATATATTATGTTCATCAAACAATTTTAGACTGTAATTATCATTACTCCAATCTTGTTAAAATATAGAAAATATCAAGCTATTACCATTGCTCTCAAAATCTTTTATCAAAATTATTTTTACAACCCCCTACCTACTATTTCGCTTGGCATGTTTCTTTACGCACGCAAGCATCTAGGAGTATGTGCTCCTAGAAAAGAAATGATCTTATGTCCATGGGAATAAAAAATTCCGTAAACATAGGCATCCAATAAATGTTAAAAGACCATATGAAATGAAGTATGTGCTCCTAAACATATGCATTGGATTAATTCAAAGTTCAATTCTTCAAAGTTTTTTTTTTCTATTTTGGAAAATATTTTCCTAAAATAGTTGTAACAATGCATGAATTTGAGGAAAAAAAAGGTGAGAGGATAAAATTCATCACCTCCTACATTCAAAGCCTATGTATGGGTAAAACCACCAAGTTGATATCCCCTAAAACCACTACAAAATTGAATTAATTTTGCTTAAAAGTTTGAGAGAGCATACTTAATAGGTTGTAATTTTTCAACATATCTCATACAAGACATAGTAGTCATAAAGCCAATCTATCTTTGTGATATCTGATTTTAATATATGCTTACTATTTATTTTCCAAAAATTTTTATGGCTATAAATTCTAACTCTGATATCAATGATATATAAACGATAGCATTTAACTCTTTATTCACCGGATTTTTATACCTGTTTTATCTTGAAGAATTAAATTGATAGTAAATAGAAATTTTGATAATTTGTTCATTTACGCAACTCCTACATTTGCTCTGGAATAGCAAAACATAAGTATGGGGGTATTTGATGAGTGATTATTTATACATGTTTTGCTCTATGTTTTAATATTATTTCTAATTCAAGGTTGTAATACTTTATGTCAAAACTTAAATAAATGGTTTGTTTTTAGTTTATTCTCCAAGTAGTTTATTTTTCATCACTTTAATCTACTATATTATGTTTTGTGACAATGTTCATGGTCCGAACGGTTTGGACAACCTGAGCAGAGCTGAACCATCATGTTATTTTCACAAATATATATAGGATCTAATAATCTATATATAATTACAATAATAATAATAATAATGTAAATAAAAAGAGTTAATATAATGTACATAAATTAATTACAATCTACTTATAAATTATAATAAATAGTATAATATGTTAAGTATTAGTTTTAAAGTATTATTTTAATAAGTAGTATTATTATAAATTATTAATATTTAAGTATTATTATAAGAGTAATATTATGTATATTATTGTTTAATAAAATAATTTCCTATTAAGAATATAATATAAAGTAATATTTTAAGAATGTTTTTTTTTATATATTATAAATACTATAATTCTATTTTAGATGGTATAACATTATAAGAATTTTAGTATGTTAAATCTGTTTGGTATATATTATATATAATATATTCAGGATATAAGTAATCAAGACCAAGTGGCTAAGTGGAGTGGGAGATATGTTGATGTTCAGGAGGTTGCGAGTTCGATTCCGGGCTGCTATATTTTTGCGCCAATTTAATACCTGACCCGTCAGCTACCTGACCCGCCAAGACCCCTGCCCGATCCGCCAACTGCCCAACCCGCCAAGACCCCTGCCCGATCCGCCAGCTGCCAACCCGCCAAGAGAACTGCTGACCCGCCAGCTGCCAGCCTGACCCGCCATCCTTATCCAGCCACCAAATCAGCTGCCAGCTCATCAAAAACTGCCACATGTCAAGCTGTCCAATAGCCAGCTGTCCTATAAGCAGATTTTCAGCTTTTGCAAAAGCTGTTTGGCAACTTTTCCAAAAGTGCTTTTCCAAAAGCAATTTTATTTTTCTATAAATAGAGGGGCAGGGCTGAGTAGAATTATTCGAACTCCAGCAGCTTCCTTAAGAACTGTTAGGACTCCCCAGCTCTCTGACAAGGAACTGGTAGTAGCTTTCAAGTATTCTAAAGTTCTGTAAGTTGTAATATTTTCAGCTTTATTTTCAGCTTTTTAGAAAGTTGTAATAATTTCGGACTTTATAAAATAAACTCTTTTAATTTTAATTCTGAGTAATTTACTGTTTTATTTTTAGCTTTACTTTCCTTTATTTTTTTCATACTATCCCGAATGAAAGGCGAAGCTCTGCTTATGTCCTGGATTAAGATAGCGTGAAACTGCTTTCAAAACTATTTTCAAAACCTTATTATTTCGTACTATCCCGAATGAAGGGCGAGGCGAAAGACTATGACCTGGATTAAGATAGTGCGGAAGCTCTGCAAAATTTTACTACCCTATCCCAAAAATAAAGGTGAAGCGAAAGCTTAAATCATGGATTGAGATAGATAGGTAGATATTATTTTCTGTACTTTATACCGCCCCCATCCTGAGAAGAGGCTAAGAACCCTTAGCACTTGGTCAAGATGAGCTCTGGGCTGGATATTATTTTCAACTATTTCAACTCTACTTTCTAGTTATTCTAACTAGGGTTTTCTGTTAATTGATCATATACCAGGTGACGAGACACTACATTTACGTTAACCCGTTTAAACGCAAGCCTTCCCGGTTGTACTTTCGAGTCAGTGATGCTACCAAAGGGACCCTCTCGTAAAGTTAGATAATTAAGAAATAAAGTTGTTCTTTAATAGGTGAATTAATATTCGCTCAAGTTATTCTGAAATCAAGGACTACCTTCTAAGTCCCTATCTTAATAAAATCACGTATATATTTTTCAATCTTTAGTTTTTTTTTATATAAACTCCACTCCGTTCGTTCGATAAAATAATAGTCCGTTCTAAAAAGTAGAATAATTAACACCGATCCCAGGAAAAATATGACCTTGATATTTTTTACAAAATACTATACTCCTATGCGATAGGTACTCTTGCCTTAATCCACAGGATATAAGTAAGTAAAAAGAGAGATAGACTTATATACGTAAAAGATTATATAAAACTAAATCTATCTTCTTTAAAACAAACTTTACTTATCAAAGAACAAAAAACCTAACCATACCAGCGGCATGCCGAGAACCGCAAGCACCTGAGAGGATCGAGAGGGCGCGCCGGGCCCACACCTAAGCACGCATGACTGCGCCCCGCACAGGCAGCATGTGTGCGGCCTGCGCGCGCATGACCTACACGCACGGCCTGCACGCATGCGCAGCACGCAGGGTTGTGCGTTGCCGGCATGCGCGACCGCCATTTGGGTCAATTTAATACCTGACCCGTCAGCTACCTGACCCGCCAAGACCCCTGCCCGATCCGCCAACTGCCCAACCCGCCAAGACCCCTGCCCGATCCGCCAGCTGCCAACCCGCTAAGACAACTGCTGACCCGCCAGCTGCCAGCCCGACCCGCCATCCTTATCCAGCCACCAAATCAGCTGCCAGCTCATCAAAAACTGCCACATGTCAAGCTGTCCAATAGCCAGCTGTCCTATAAGCAGATTTTCAGCTTTTGCAAAAGCTGTTTGGCAACTTTTCCAAAAGTGCTTTTCCAAAAGCAATTTTATTTTTCTATAAATAGAGGGGTAGGGCTGAGTAGAATTATTCGAACTCCAGCAGCTTCCTTAAGAACTGTTAGGACTCCCCAGCTCTCTGACAAGGAACTGGTAGTAGCTTTCAAGTATTCTAAAGTTCTGTAAGTTGTAATATTTTCAGCTTTATTTTCAGCTTTTTAGAAAGTTGTAATAATTTCGGACTTTATAAAATAAACTCTTTTAATTTTAATTCTGAGTAATTTACTGTTTTATTTTTAGCTTTACTTTCCTTTATTTTTTTCATACTATCCCGAATGAAAGGCGAAGCTCTGCTTATGTCCTGGATTAAGATAGCGTGAAACTGCTTTCAAAACTATTTTCAAAACCTTATTATTTCGTACTATCCCGAATGAAGGGCGAGGCGAAAGCCTATGACCTGGATTAAGATAGTGCGGAAGCTCTGCAAAATTTTACTACCCTATCCCAAAAATAAAGGTGAAGCGAAAGCTTAAATCATGGATTGAGATAGATAGGTAGATATTACTTTCTGTACTTTATACCGCCCCCATCCTGAGAAGAGGCTAAGAACCCTTAGCACTTGGTCAAGATGAGCTCTGGGCTGGATATTATTTTCAACTATTTCAACTCTACTTTCTAGTTATTCTAACTAGGGTTTTCTGTTAATTGATCATATACCAGGTGACGAGACACTACATTTACGTTAACCCGTTTAAACGCAAGCCTTCCCGGTCGTACTTTCGAGTCAGTGATGCTACCAAAGGGACCCTCTCGTAAAGTTAGATAATTAAGAAATAAAGTTGTTCTTTAATAGGTGAATTAATATTCGCTCAAGTTATTCTGAAATCAAGGACTACCTTCTAAGTCCCTATCTTAATAAAATCACGTATATATTTTTCTATCTTTAGTTTTTTTTTTATATAAACTCCACTCCGTTCGTTCGATAAAATAATAGTCCGTTCTAAAAAGTAGAATAATTAACACCGATCCCAGGAAAAATATGACCTTGATATTTTTTACAAAATACTATACTCCTATGCGATAGGTACTCTTGCCTTAATCCACAGGATATAAGTAAGTAAAAAGAGAGATAGACTTATATACGTAAAAGATTATATAAAACTAAATCTATCTTCTTTAAAACAAACTTTACTTATCAAAGAACAAAAAACCTAACCATACCAGCGGCATGCCGAGAACCGCAAGCACCTGAGAGGATCGAGAGGGCGCGCCGGGCCCACACCTAAGCACGCATGACTGCGCCCCGCACAGGCAGCATGTGTGCGGCCTGCGCGCGCATGACCTACACGCACGACCTGCACGCATGCGCAGCACGCAGGGTTGTGCGTTGCCGGCATGCGCGACCGCCACTTGGGTCAATTTAATACCTGACCCGTCAGCTACCTGACCCGCCAAGACCCCTGCCCGATCCGCCAACTGCCCAACCCGCCAAGACCCCTGCCCGATCCGCCAGCTGCCAACCCGCCAAGACAACTGCTGACCCGCCAGCTGCCAGCCCGACCCGCCATCCTTATCCAGCCACCAAATCAGCTGCTAGCTCATCAAAAACTGCCACATGTCAAGCTGTCCAATAGCCAGCTGTCCTATAAGCAGATTTTCAGCTTTTGCAAAAGCTGTTTGGCAACTTTTCCAAAAGTGCTTTTCCAAAAGCAATTTTATTTTTCTATAAATAGAGGGGCAGGGCTGAGTAGAATTATTCGAACTCCAGCAGCTTCCTTAAGAACTGTTAGGACTCCCCAGCTCTCTGACAAGGAACTGGTAGTAGCTTTCAAGTATTCTAAAGTTCTGTAAGTTGTAATATTTTCAGCTTTTTTTTCAGCTTTTTAGAAAGTTGTAATAATTTCGGACTTTATAAAATAAACTCTTTTAATTTTAATTCTGAGTAATTTACTGTTTTATTTTTAGCTTTACTTTCCTTTATTTTTTTCATACTATCCCGAATGAAAGGCGAAGCTCTGCTTATGTCCTGGATTAAGATAGCGTGAAACTGCTTTCAAAACTATTTTCAAAACCTTATTATTTCGTACTATCCCGAATGAAGGGCGAGGCGAAAGCCTATGACCTGGATTAAGATAGTGCGGAAGCTTTGCAAAATTTTACTACCCTATCCCAAAAATAAAGGTGAAGCGAAAGCTTAAATCATGGATTGAGATAGATAGGTAGATATTATTTTCTGTACTTTATACCGCCCCCATCCTGAGAAGAGGCTAAGAACCCTTAGCACTTGGTCAAGATGAGCTCTGGGCTGGATATTATTTTCAACTATTTCAACTCTACTTTCTAGTTATTCTAACTAGGGTTTTCTGTTAATTGATCATATACCAGGTGACGAGACACTACATTTACGTTAACCCGTTTAAATGCAAGCCTTCCCGGTCGTACTTTCGAGTCAGTGATGCTACCAAAGGGACCCTCTCGTAAAGTTAGATAATTAAGAAATAAAGTTGTTCTTTAATAGGTGAATTAATATTCGCTCAAGTTATTCTGAAATCAAGGACTACCTTCTAAGTCCCTATCTTAATAAAATCACGTATATATTTTTCTATCTTTAGTTTTTTTTTTATATAAACTCCACTCCGTTCGTTCGATAAAATAATAGTCCGTTCTAAAAAGTAGAATAATTAACACCGATCCCAGGAAAAATATGAACTTGATATTTTTTACAAAATACTATACTCCTATGCGATAGGTACTCTTGCCTTAATCCACAGGATATAAGTAAGTAAAAAGAGAGATAGACTTATATACGTAAAAGATTATATAAAACTAAATCTATCTTCTTTAAAACAAACTTTACTTATCAAAGAACAAAAAACCTAACCATACCAGCGGCATGCCGAGAACCGCAAGCACCTGAGAGGATCGAGAGGGCGCGCCGGGCCCACACCTAAGCACGCATGACTGCGCCCCGCACAGGCAGCATGTGTGCGGCCTGCGCGCGCATGACCTACACGCACGGCCTGCACGCATGCGCAGCACGCAGGGTTGTGCGTTGCCGGCATGCGCGACCGCCACTTGGGTCAATTTAATACCTGACCCGTCAGCTACCTGACCCGCCAAGACCCCTGCCCGATCTGCCAACTGCCCAACCCGCCAAGACCCCTACCCGATCCGCCAGCTGCCAACCCGCCAAGACAACTGCTGACCCGCCAGCTGCCAGCCCGACCCGCCATCCTTATCCAGCCACCAAATCAGCTGCCAGCTCATCAAAAACTGCCACATGTCAAGCTGTCCAATAGCCAGCTGTCCTATAAGCAGATTTTCAGCTTTTGCAAAAGCTGTTTGGCAACTTTTCCAAAAGTGCTTTTCCAAAAGCAATTTTATTTTTCAATAAATAGAGGGGTAGGGCTGAGTAGAATTATTCGAACTCCAGCAGCTTCCTTAAGAACTGTTAGGACTCCCCAGCTCTCTGACAAGGAACTGGTAGTAGCTTTCAAGTATTCTAAAGTTCTGTAAGTTGTAATATTTTCAGCTTTATTTTCAGCTTTTTAGAAAGTTGTAATAATTTCGGACTTTATAAAATAAACTCTTTTAATTTTAATTCTGAGTAATTTACTGTTTTATTTTTAGCTTTACTTTCCTTTATTTTTTTCATACTATCCCGAATGAAAGGCGAAGCTCTGCTTATGTCCTGGATTAAGATAGCGTGAAACTGCTTTCAAAACTATTTTCAAAACCTTATTATTTCGTACTATCCCGAATGAAGGGCGAGGCGAAAGCCTATGACCTGGATTAAGATAGTGCGGAAGCTCTGCAAAATTTTACTACCCTATCCCAAAAATAAAGGTGAAGTGAAAGCTTAAATCATGGATTGAGATAGATAGGTAGATATTATTTTCTGTACTTTATACCGCCCCCATCCTGAGAAGAGGCTAAGAACCCTTAGCACTTGGTCAAGATGAGCTCTGGGCTGGATATTATTTTCAACTATTTCAACTCTACTTTCTAGTTATTCTAACTAGGGTTTTCTGTTAATTGATCATATACCAGGTGACGAGACACTACATTTACGTTAACCCGTTTAAACGCAAGCCTTCCCGGTCGTACTTTCGAGTCAGTGATGCTACCAAAGGGACCCTCTCGTAAAGTTAGATAATTAAGAAATAAAGTTGTTCTTTAATAGGTGAATTAATATTCGCTCAAGTTATTCTGAAATCAAGGACTACCTTCTAAGTCCCTATCTTAATAAAATCACGTATATATTTTTCTATCTTTATTTTTTTTTTATATAAACTCCACTCCGTTCGTTCGATAAAATAATAGTCCGTTCTAAAAAGTAGAATAATTAACACCGATCCCAGGAAAAATATGACATTGATATTTTCTACAAAATACTATACTCCTATGCGATAGGTACTCTTGCCTTAATCCACAGGATATAAGTAAGTAAAAAGAGAGATAGACTTATATACGTAAAAGATTATATAAAACTAAATCTATCTTCTTTAAAACAAACTTTACTTATCAAAGAACAAAAAACCTAACCATACCAGCGGCATACCGAGAACCGCAAGCACCTGAGAGGATCGAGAGGGCGCGCCGGGCCCACACCTAAGCACGCATGACTGCGCCCCGCACAGGCAGCATGTGTGCGGCCTGCGCGCGCACGACCTACAAGCACGGCCTGCACGCATGCGCAACACGCAGGGTTGTGCGTTGCCGGCATGCGCGACCGCCACTTGGGTCGCACACTGTGTAGGCGCCGCGCCCGTGAGCCGGCGACGACCCGTGCCGCCGATGGCGGCCGTCGCCGGCGCCGGCGAGCCCCGACCGCCCCCTTCGCCGACGGCCGCCGCCTCCGAGCACCCTGCCCGGGCTGCCCGAATTGCCCGGGGGGAAGGGAGCACTACCATCATTTAGCTAATTATGATGATATGCATGATCAAAACGGAGCGACGTGATTCGCCCACACAATTTACTCCCCGGTGCAATTACCGACGTGTCACTCCAAAAATTATAAATAGGCCCTCAGACCTTTATTTCAAACCAAGCAACTCCGGAGGCAAGAGAGAGCTCTGAGGTTTTCCGGCGAGATCGTGAACTTAGGCTGATTCTCCGCTCAGGAAGTCGCTCTGCTCTTCTCCTTGCGCCATGAATTCTGCGTGACTCAAGTGACATCAACGGCCTCTCTGAGAGCGCTCTCATTTAGAATCTGCATCAATGAGAGCACAACCTCCTTAAGCCCCATGGACTTAGAAGATTTTCCAACCGGAATGCTCCCACCATGGTTCCGTGAGCTTGACGTCATCTCAAGGCCGGAGTGCTTCCATCGAGGTTCCGAGGACTTAGCCATTTTTCCTCTTTTTATGTACTTGTAACAGAGTAGTGAAATGTCGCCCTCCGAGATCAAACTTCTATATCACTATAAGAAGCTAGTGGATTTTGGCTCGACACTATTACGGGCACATGGTTTTTCACCCTTTTTGGGTTTTCCATATCAAAAACATCTCTTGTGCATTATTATGATTTTCTTTAACTGATTGCGCGCCCGACTTGACACCGAGCTAAGGCGGTCCGATTCTTCGGACTGGGGAAAAGGCCGGGTGAACCACAACAGTTTGGCTCCATCTGTGGGAAAGTGATCCCAAAACTCTGCAACTTCTTGGAAGCAGCGCTTGTCACGCACAAGGACCTCAAACCACCAACAACACGATGGAAGACCTATCACGTACGTCAGTCTCGACGAAGCTCTAAAGGTCCCGAGGGGCATGATCAGAGGTATGAAGGTCGCCAGCCCCCCCCGTCTTGGCCACACAAGTCTTCATTATAGCTCGAATCAAGGCGGCATCCCAACAAAGGGTGTACAAAGATCACATTATTCTCTTCAGGGACGAAAACATGAAAAGAGTGTGCAAACTGCATCGAGATCCCCTAGTTGTCAACATGGGAATAGGAGAGCCTGGCTTGAAGATCAAGAGGATACTTGTCGATAGTGGAAGCTCATTTGATGTCCCGTTCATGGCCGCATTCTGAACGATGGGGCTCCGCAAAGAGTCTCTCTGTCCCTCAGGTGGGCCCTTCTTCGGATTTAACAATTGGCCGGTCCCCGTGCGGGGTGTGGTCTCCCTCATGGTGACTATGGGGTTGAAACCAAAATTTGGCTTCTGTGGAGTCAAAACCCTTGGAGAAGGGGTGATCTTGCACTTACTTCTCCCTCACAAACTCAAGCAGCTAGAGACTTAGAACAGGAAATGGACCCAAGGATCCAGCACGGAGGTCCCACCACAAACCCAGAAGATCTTAAAGCACTTCCCCTCCTTAGTTAAGTGCTAAGCTAAGGATACCTCAGAAATTGCAAGAAGACCAGGGCACAAGTAAGCATGCCTTCTGAGGTACCCCCTTGGGTCTATTTATAGTCTTTTGAAAACGGTCTGCCAACAACAAACCTCTGTTATACTAAACAGCTATATGCAGTCCAGATTGGCCTTCCAACAGCGTAACTCCATTGTTCTAAAAGGCTATGGGTAAGCTAGTGGGGATAAAACAGTAAAAATACAATATACAACACTGGGCGAGTGGCCCTTGAAAACCTCAACTCGCATGGGGTGGCGAGAGTTCGATGGTGCTAGCACTAGCCTCCTCCCTATGGCCCTAGGCGAGTGCGGGCCACACCTGCCCCACTCTCCAATTACCTGCTGAGATCCATGGGCGAGTGCGAGCCTGCTGCTCTATGCACCCCTATTCCGCTCCACCCCACTTAGGCGAGCAAACGGGTCTGCAGAGATTTCACTCAATGCCAAGAGAGAGGCGTTGACAAAACTCATTCCACTCAATGTCACGACAAAAGGCATCGGGTGAACAAGCCTCACTCGACGTCGAGGCGGAAGGCGTCGAGTGGACTCGACGCCAGGGGCCCGGCTCGCCTAGGACTTGAATAAGATGACTTGGCTGGTCTAGCTCCTGTCGATCCCCACTCGCCGGATATGGGGTTGTACACAATCCCCGCTCTTTGCGAGGTTTCCCCAAGCTCAGAAAGAAACATCCAATCCCGCAAAATGTGGTGAGTGCGGTAGGTGCCAGAGAGAATCTTTTGGTGGGATCAACCAATGGCTATATACACGCGCTCGCGTGCCTGAGCAACCTTTGCCATTCCCCTTACCCTGACCTTGCAAAATGCCTCTTTCCAAAGAGTTCCAAGAGAGGCTAGACCGTGCCCGGGGGATCAATGTTGCTCGCGCTGTCGAGCTGATCTCTGTGTCTCCCAACGTCTTTCCGCGCGAGTCGCCAAAGCTCCAGCCCGCCAAAAAGGCCAAGCAAGATCCAAAAGTTACCGAGTTGGTCTATCGTGATCTGGCCTCCACCCCCGATCATGGACTCGCTTCCTCCTCAAAACCAACCACTGAACAAAAAAGAAAGATCATCAACATTCATGCCGACCCGAACACTTGTTAGACCGATGCTGAAGACTCTACGCCGCGAGCCGACTTTCCTCGCGACGACTAGCGGCCTCAAACTCCTCCTAATTCTCGTCTGCAAAACCCATCGTTCCCTTTGGGACCATGGGGCTGGACTCGCTGAAGCCAAAATCACCGGCTCGCGCACCTGCTCGTCCACCCCATTCGCTCATGTACTCGCGTGGGGAGGTGCCGGAGACCCCCCTGTTCCGAGCTTCGAGCTCACCTCCCAAGGATCTCAACTTCTGGGTCGCGGCATGAACTTTACTTTGCCCCCCACATATATCTTCCGGGGGCAGCCGAGCTCATCCCGTAAATTCCGCTTACACAGGGCCATCTCGCATAGTTATTTTGAAGCATTCGCCCATTATGTTTATTGGGAATAATTGTCCTTGTAGGTCTCCCCGACCAATCTGAGGCGGAAGAATCTTCTGAGCTGGCTCGCCATTCGCCACCTCCTTCCCCCAGCGTGATAGAAAACTTCCTAGATGCCTCGCTAGAACCAGTCGAGCTGAGGAGACGAACTGTTGAAGTCCTGAAGAAGCTAGGACTCACGCTGTGCAGGATCTAGGAGGAGAACGATCTTGGCGAAAAGAGGCTGCAGGCACTAGAGAGGGACTATGTGCTACTCGTAGATGAGGTGAAGTGCAGCTCGGCAAGCGGGATGACTTCTCCCACCCTGCTCATGGATAGGATTAGAGAGAACATGCGGTTAATCCACAAAGATTTAGAGCTAGTCCGCGAGTTTAATAACCCGCGCCGACCTTTGGGGGTGTGGACGCGAGGCTAGGGTAGATGGAAATGGCTCCCTAGCTGAGCCTACCGACACTCGCACCCCAGTCCCCCAGCTCGCGCATGTTGAAATAACTATTCCTCTTATTGTATTTTACTTCCCTGAATTGCGAGCACAACTGTCTGTAATAACTTAACAATTTTCTCAATTTGATGTCTGTTGATTTTGCGTGATGTGCTATGCTTTTTGAATTCAACTCGCCATTGGATAGAATGGGTTGCAGGGATCAAAATAGGCCCTCTCACCTACCCCCAGACAATCTCCTTTACTTCAGACATATACACCCTTCTTACTGCCCTCCTCGCCACCTGCACTTGCGCCGAGACCTTTGGAACCATGGGCAAGACACAACTCGATGCCGACGGAAGGTCTAAATGTGCTAGAAAATTCGCCGAGTACAGCTTTTATGAGGGAAACACCACCGAGAAAGAGTAAATTGATTTTGTTACTGACTATGTTCCCGCGGGCTTCTCTGCGTGCCGACACGTGACGGGCGAGTCCATCAACTCGTTCTTCGAGGACGATCTATCCTTCCCCATCTCGCACATAGAGGTGGGGTTCCGCCTCCCTCTATGGCCATAGATTTGACAGATCCTGAAGTATTACGAGGCGGTCCCGGCTCAACTGAACCCGAATGCCATTGCCATGATGGTGGTATTCGCCTGCTACCTCCGCCGAGAGCGAATAGAGTTCAACCTGGCTGTCTTAAAGAAACTCTTCATATACCGCGCGACCAATGATTGGGTCGCCTTCCTGGCTGGCTCGCAATTCAAGGTCCGCGAGATGACCATCAAGAACCACAACTGGTTCTCGAAGCTCGTCTTCATCAAAGGTGAGCTCGGCAATATACCCTTCTCGCCTCGGCAGAGGAGCGAGGAGGTGTACCGACCCCTGACAATGATGGGTAATTGTAAGTCCACCTAGTGCCAACTATCTTCACCTATGGGGGGGGATAGGTGATGCGCGGTCTTTTTGCGGAATTAAAAATTTACCTGCACGATAAAAGAAAACAAACAGAGCACAGAAAGACACAGGCAGTTATAGTGGTTCCCCGATTTGGGTACGTCCACTTTCCCCCTTCGACCTATCTAAGACCCAGGGACGACTCGGTCACTTCACCAACAGGATTGAAATCCAATCCTCACACTAATGGAAGGAACCCTTCCACCCGAAGGAGTCACCACTCCTCCACCACGGGTTGCACCCAACCCTTACTATGAGGAACCAACGTTCCTTTACAAAAAAAGTGAAAATGGAATGTATAAAATACAAACTACTTTTGGAGCGCTAGGTGTCCCTCTTCGTTCGATGACGCATTCTTGAAGACGACGAAGAGTCCACGACCTTAGCTCTCACTTGGAAAGGATCTCCCCGAGATCGGCGGCGGCAAAGATTGCGGCGGCTATTCTTTCAAGATCGGCGGCGGCAAAGCTTGCGGCAGCGATACTATCAAGATCGGCGGCTGCAAAGGAGAGCAGCGATGATGCTTTCAAGATCCAAACTTCATAGCAAAGCTAGCAAGGTCTACCAACAATCTTACTTGGATCGATCGTCTCAATCGATTTGGAAGGGGAAGGTATTTCCGTTCAACAAACAAAGAGATAAAAGATCTAAAGATAGACATGTGAGACGCGTTGCTTGGCTAAGCTTCTATCGCCGGGAGATCAGGAAGAATCCACGATCAGCGACGGCGACCACCTTCACGAGCGGCGACGGCGGCGGACGACGATCTGCGATCTGGTAGGTCAAGACGACGGCCGTGCGTTTTCTTTTTCTTCGCTGCTTGTTTCGTTCAAAGTAGGATAGTATTTATACTGTAGATTAATACAATATGACCGTTGTGGGCCCCACCAGTAGAAACCCTAAGTCCGGTTCAAAACAACGCCTGAATATTTGGACCGGTCCAGCGAGCAGAAGAAATTCGCCTAAGGCAAATTCGCCGAGAATCATTGGTGATTCTCGACGAATCGGCGAGAATCACTTATGATTCTCGCCGAATTCTACTTGGCAGATTCTGGCTGAAGATCTTTCCATCCGGAGAGAATCAGCGAGAATCATAATTCATTCTCGACAAATCGGTGAGAAT
Organism: Platanthera zijinensis; assembly: GCA_039513925.1. NCBI lineage: Eukaryota > Viridiplantae > Streptophyta > Magnoliopsida > Asparagales > Orchidaceae > Platanthera > Platanthera zijinensis. Next base: position 20,580,552 of record CM077095.1, read on the forward strand.
GCAAAGTCATTCTCGACGATTCGGTGAGAATCAACTAGTGATTCTCGACGATTCTGCCTTAAGCAGGAATCAAGACGGCGTTGAGACAGCCGTCTGCAATCGGCAAGAATCAACGAGTGATTCTCGACGATTCGGCGAGAATCACTCGTTGAATCGGCGAGAATCACTTAGTGATTCTCGACGATTTCTACTTAGACGATTTTTGTCTTTCTTCCCGCGAGTTGCTTTGACCCAACCTTGCTCCTTGTCTGCTCTTGATCTTTCTCAGCCCTGTACTTGAAAGTAAGTACACTCTAATAGAGAGAGTACACATTGGCCAACACACTGATCTGCTAAACGAGGGATTACATTGCGCAGACCCGTGTATATTAACCCACTGCACCCTGACATTGGTGTGTACTTAGCGTGGAATAACTGCAAGCACAACTTGAAGACAAATGATCAAATACAATGTCAATTCACCTTAGCTGGTCCAGGGGCTTCTTCAAATCAGGTACATTGTGGATACAATACCCAACAGTAATGATGTCGAGCTGCACAAGTTCTTCCTTGGCAAGGACTTGGAGGTCGCCTTCCTTCGAAGGGGCCTTGACTCGCTCCCCCGGTTCTGCCTGGCGAAGGTATAGCTCTTTCCCCTTTTTCTATGGGACTCACCAATATTACTGAATTTTTGACAAGTTATTTTTTGTAGGGGCGTGACTGATTCTCGAGCATCTGCCTTTTGCGGACTCGGAACTCTACCCCGTGAACTCGAACGCGATCGGGCAGTCGTGACCGCCTGCCGGATGGAATTGGAGTCTGCCAGGCCCCCTCCAGTAAGAGGCTACACGACCCCGCGAGCTCCAGCTCGCCTCGTCGCCTCCCGCCGCTAAAGAAGATGAAAAAGGTGGTGGCAATCTCTAGGGGGAAGCAAGTCGTCCTCGACTCGCCGGAGAAGGATCAAGGCGGCGACGACTCTCCTGCTTCCCAAGCCGCCGAGGAATTCTCGACATGTGAGCCTGGCCTACCGAAGGACCACCAAAACTTTGGCCTCGGCGGTAAGGCGAAGGACCGGCTCGACAAGCTAATGGTTTAATTGTATGAACAGGCTCACTGAGTCTCCATCTCCTCTCTCCTTCCCTCCTGGTCGGATCGCCACCCTCCCAGCGAGCACGCTTACGCTCTTGGGTTTGGGCTATATGGTCGTGAGGATGCCGCGACCTATATTGACATGAGCCTCCAATGGCTCGCCCATGATTGCTCATGATCCCAGATGCGTGGCATGGAGCTCACGCATATGTCGATTCACCACGTCTTCCACTTCAGCCACAACTTGGCGAAGGCCGAGCAGGAGCGGAATGTCGCAAAGGACGACGCCGCCGACCTAGCGAGGCGGCTGGGGATTTCCAAGGACCTCCTTACCAAAGTTATCGGTGGGGTGGTACGTATCATCTAACCCCTCTTCATTTTACTTAGTACCTTCACTTCCTCCCTTACCTTTTTCGCCTTGTAGGATGCTGAGACCGCGTACCGTATGCGTGATCGCGCTGCTGAGCTAGAGGAGAAGAAAAAGAAGTTGGAGTAGAAGAAGGGGCTCCAGGGCGAGATCGCTTGCCTAATGGACATCATCCTCCCCCCTCTAGCGACGAGTCGGGCGCCCCAGTCAAGAGGCTAAAAATCTTCAGCGAGGCAGAGGTCGCCGAGAAGCTGCAAGTCAACTCCATCAGCACCTCCAATTATACCCTGCAGGTCATGCAAGATATGCGGGTGTTGACGACAGATTGAGAGGAGATGACAGTAAGGGACCTAGTTCCGAAGCTATTCCCCCTCCTGCTTCCCCCTAGAGAGAAGGAAGACAGCTTTGGCTCGCTCTTCAAGAATGTCTCTTGCTTTAAGGATGACCTTTCAGGAGGGGAGGGAGAGAGCTAGATAACCTTATTTTATCTTTTTGTAACGATCTCCCCCCCCGCCAATTTTGTAACCTCGCTGAGGCGAGCCCCCTTTTGTAATGAAATGTACATTAAATGAAAAATTACTTTGCCAAATCTTCCTTATCTTTTCATTATTTACTTTGTGTATTGTACTTGCGTGTATGTGACAGCCACTTGCTGAGAGGCCTCGCTAGGGCAGACTCACTACTATTGGAACCGATGTTTCACATTCCCTGTGTTTTAGAATATCAACTCCCAGGTTGTATTTGATCATTTCGTGTGTTGATAGAGTGTGCAAGTTGACAGATGCAAGCAAAGTAAAAAAGGCTCCTATGGATGCTACCGCCAAGCGCTATCACTTACCACACCGCGCTAGCCTCTCGACGAACTTCGAGCAAGAGTCTGAAAGAAAGGGGATAGACCTGATTTACTCTAGAGGGGGGGGGGTGAATAGAGTAATTAAAACTTTTGGCTATTTTAATTTTATATCAGATAAAATAGGTGATACCAAATAATAGTATAGAAAGAAATAAAAATAGGGAAGCTACTCTATTACAGCACAACAAAACAAAAGGAAAATGATCAACCAAATAACACAAGAATTTTATAGTGGTTCCCCAAACTGGGTACATCCAGTCTTCTACCACCCTGGTAGGAATCCACTATCAGGTTTTTGATTAGGTGACTACCACCACAAGATCAATTTACAAGGAGATCTCATAACCCTTTAGGCTTTTGATCTGGTGCCCAAAAACAAACAATAAACTTTTGAAGGGAGTTAATAAACCCTTTTTACAGGAGGTTGAGAGAGTTGATGATGTCTTCTCTTTTCTCTATACAACAGAGAAGACTTGTAGATTCTGTTGTCAAGACTCCTTCTGAAATGTAAAGATGTTCAGGAAGCTTGGAGCCTTACTCGGGGTGTAGGTCTTCAACCTTGTCTTGAAAGATCTAGGAACTTGCAGACTGATTCAAAGTTTTTGTCCTTGAAGATTCCTGGAGTAGAAGTAGAAGAAGACTCTTTATATGCGATGGGTGTTCTTCTTCAGTCTTCAGAAAGATCAAGGGAAAATAGAATGTTTTCTGCACACAGAGAGAGAGTTCTGTATGTTGTTCTGTGTCTCTTCTCTATATTGCTCTTGTGCTATCACTACTGGTCTGGCCTGTGTATGCATGTCGAGCCATCTGAAAAGAGAAAATCTCTTTTATATTCTACTATCAAAATTCTCATTTGAAATTTGAATTCCAAGCATTAAATGCTGACTGATCTGGAGAATGAAACGGCTGGAATATTTGACTTAAATGAGTTTCCCCAACTGTCCTATTAAAATAAGCAAGTAATTAACCCTGATGAAGACCATAATTAATACTGCCAATAATGGCTATATTCTGGAGAATATGAGCATTAATTACTCAAAGAATTACTGCTAAATAATATAATAAATAGGGACAGAAATAAGGAAAACTTCTCATTCTGGCTCGGGACATAATTCATCGTCCTCTAAACAGAATTCGTCGACTAGAGTTCTAAGATCGTCGAGCTGAGAATTCATGTTCGTCAACCTGAGCTCAGCGAACTGCAATATGAAAATAACTTTCCAATTTTTTGCCCTAAGTTTGTCGAGCAAAGAATCTGTCTTGAGGAGGAAATCATCGACCTGAGCTCGAATATTGTTGAGCTCAACTCAGAGAAAGATTTCTGAGTTCATCGATCTGCGATCGACGATCGTCAAGCTGCGATCGACGATCGTCGAGCTAAGTTCGAAGAACTTCGAACTGATAATTTGAACTCTAAATTCTGTTAAGTCTTAAATCTACTGAAGTCCTCTGCTGGTTGGTCCATGAAGGGTTAACCTAAAGACTAGCCTAAACTCTAGGACTAACAGACTTGACCCTAGCTATACATTGTGGGTCAAACTCATCCTAATTAGTGAACCTAGCCCAAATCCAAACTAGGGATCCAACAATCTCCCCATATTTGGGTGAGGTCACTAATAAAAACAAAAGAAAACAATCACAAAGCATAATAAAATATATCTAATAGAAAATAAAACATCTAGAAGATATGTACAAAGGGTGCTTCATGATTAACAAATAGAGTTCAGAAAAAATAAACTAAATAAAAAGTTATTTGTTCTTCTTAGACTTCTCTTTCTCAGCTTTGTCAGATTTCTCAGAGGGTTGTTTGAAAATAATCTCTCTATTTGGGTTTGCAACTGCTCTATTAGACATAGTTATGTCTGATGCACCAATTATATTGCAAGAAGTGGCTCTTGGTACTACTACTTCAGGATGCAAACTCATATAATCATCTACATTGAAAAATTTATTAGCTTTAACATACCTCTTGAGTTCTTCTTTTCTGTAAGATGACATTGTGGAGTATTGTGATGGATCTTTTCCTTCTGCTTTAGCTTTATTGATCTGTGATAGTCCAATCAGCTCTTGAAACCTGGCCATCTTTGCAGTTGATTCTTGTTCTAGATCTACAAATGGAATAGGAGGTGATTCTGACCTGGTTGGACTAGAGTCCTTCTTTGAGTCTGTAACACCCCAAAAAGACCCCAAAAGACTCAACATGAAGTTTGAGTAGCAGGTCAGGTTACACGGCCTGGGACACGGGCGTGTCCCAGGGCGTGTCGGGTGTACACGGCCTGGGACACGGGCGTGTCCCAGGGCGTGTTCGAATTATTTTGCAAATTTGGCCTATTCAAGTCAGAACCGGACACGGCCTTGAACACGGCCGGGAACACGGGCGTGTCAGGCTGGACACGGGCGTGTCAGCTGCCGTGTTCCGACCCGTGTACTGGTTGCAGCTCGATGGAGCAGGAGACACGGGCGTGTCTCAGGTTTGACACGGGCGTGTCAGGTCTGACACGGGCGTGTCGATGACCCGTGTTGTTCAGTCGGTTCAAACTGTGTGCCGCTTAGAGGGTACACGGCCTGTGACACGGGCGTGTCACAGGCCGTGTCGGCCAAAAAAATGGTTTTTGGGAAAATCTTGGCCGTTCAGTTTTCTCTCTTTTGATCCAAGGGTCCAGGTGGTTTCCTGGCTAGGTTATTACGAGATGTAAGGATGAAGAGTCATTCTTCATTTGTCCTTAAGGAAGAGAGAAAGAGAGAGGAAGAGAGGAAGAAGGAGGAGGAGAGCAAGCCACCGGCGGAGCTCCCGTGGTCCGATTCGTGATCCGAAGCCGGCGTTGTGAAGGCAAGGCTGCTGCGGTTCTTTCTCACCGGCTAGTTTTCAATGGCACCGAAGAGATCGACAAGGGTAACGATCTCCCTCCTTGGACATGTGAAGTCCTTCTTTTCTGCATTGCATAGGGAAAACCCTTCCCCGCGAGTGTGCGGTGGGTTGTGGTGCCCTTGGGGTAGATATGTGAAGTCCCCCTTGTTAGAGGCCGGAATTGGAGTACGGCTCTAGGCATGCTGTGTGAAGCCCATCTGGATGTCATCTGGATTGGTGATGCTTGTTTGCATATCGGAGAAGGCTCCGTGATAATGGCTTGTGATGCCTATGGCTTGTGATGCCTTGTTCCTACCTGTTGCTTGGTGCGGCAGGAAGTACTGGACGATGTCCAGGAAATGAAGAGGGTTGGATGCAACTCTTGTGGCCGTGGGTTGCCACTTTGTGAATGGTTGAGCCGTTGGGCTGCAACTCGATGAAAAGGCAGATTGCCGAACAGGAAAGGTGAAACCGACCCGCGCCTATAAAATGCCATGGATACTTCCGTATTCGAGGTGGCTCGGCAACTTGAGCAACGGGGGGTGGCTTATCCGTACCTGCGTTAGGTCCGTCCGACTTGGAAGCCTGGTATAGGTTTTGTTGGAGCGCCTAATGAGAGTCTTAGGCCCGCGCGCCGGAAAGACTAGAAATGCTCAAATACCGTGTAGACGGTGGTGTTGACCCTGGTATTCCGGTACACCGAAAATGTGCCCTGAGTGCACGGACTGTCGGGCCGGGTGGCCGATGGTTGTGATGGCTTGAATGTGCCTGCGCGCACATAATTGCTATTTGTTGATGCCATGCTTGCAGGGAAAGAATGCTCATGCCCCGAGAAAGGGGTAGGATTGTTATAATTGGGTCAGCTGAATGCTGACCTTTGCATTGTTTGCCACCGGTTGGGTGGATTGTTCCCGTGTAGGTGCTGGAGAGCCAAGTGGTAAGTGATGGGCTGGAGAGCCCTACTGCTGTTGCTGCTGCTGCTGCGGCTAGCCCTTGAAGGCTAAGCGAATGGCTTTGTTTTGTTTTCTCTTTTTACTCATGTATGGCCGGCCTGCGCGCCGAGGTTTGTAAAACATGATGTATGTTCAGAGGAACTGTAAGGCCTTAAGGCCAAACTCTTGTGGTTGTGTACATTCCGTGGTATATATATAAATGTGGTTTTATATATTGGACATTCCGGTTGAGAGTTCAAAGTTGTAACTTAAAGCTTCCGCTAGAATGCTCTGAGTTAGGATTCGTATTTGGTTTGGTATTATCCTGTGACCTCACCGTCTGTTTGTGGCATATCGTGTGGGGCCCCGGCCGGACCTTCTACTATACGTCATCTAACGGATGGGGTCGTTACATTTTGGTATCAGCTTTCGTCGGTCTTCCTCTTTCGAATTCGTGGTCGAATTCTTTTGTGGGGGTGGCGAGCACGTGTTTGTGCGACCTGCTGTAACGCTAATGAACTCTGGAATGTCCATTAAGGAATGTACAAAATCTTGTTTGAGGAATCTGCGCGTTCCTTTTTGTGTTATTTTGCTTGCATACGTTCGCTAATGTGTGTCTTGTCCACCTATAGGTGACACGTAGTGGTGCTGGGCAGTCTGAGCCCCAGCGTTCTGATGAGAGTGCGGCACCAGCTGAGGTGCCCACACCTCCTCCATCTGCGGAAACTGTTCGCTTAGTGGCTGAGGCGCTATTTGCCATGATTCAGCCGACCGGGCAAGCGCAGCCGGCGGTAGTGCCAGTTCGTGTTGATGTAAGACTCGAGCCGGTTGAGGCTGTAGATCCACGAGCAGCTGACCGACAGTTGAAGCAATTCATGAGCTTCAGTCCTCCTACGTTTGCGGGAATGGGATCCCCAACGCAGGCGGAAGATTGGTTATCGCGTGTCAAGAGAATAATGACAGCGATCAGGGCGGAGGAAACTCTCAAGGTCACCTTAGCCACCTTCATGCTTGAAGGGGAGGCGCGGTTGTGGTGGGACGAGGTTGAGCTACACCATTTGGCGGGCAGGCAATTAACACAAGTGTCGATTGAGGAGTTCTCTCGACTATTTCTGGCGAAACATGTCCCAGCGGCGCAACGTATTGCTATGGAAAATGAGTTCCAACGGTTAAAGCAAGGGGAAGATAGTGTGGATATCTACTTGCACGAGTTTACCAGGTTGGGACGATATGCGGGAACAATCTTCGCGGATGACCAATGGAAAACGAATCGGTTCTATGAAGGATTGCGGGATGAGTTGCGATTCCTGCTTTCGAGTTCTGTGAGCCAAGGGTTTCAGGCGTTGGTTGATACTGCGTGCGCGTTGGAGGACATGAGGCGAGTGCAAGGGAATAAGGGCTTGGTGGTGTCTAAGCCAGAGTTTCAAGCACCTCGCCCAGGCAAGTCGTTTTACCAGAAGAAAGGGGGCAAGAGGTCCAAGCCATCTGGGCAAGTGACTACGACCATGGTGTCGGGAGCGACATCAAGGCCGGATGCTCGTACGTGCTATAACTGTGGCCGGGTGGGGCATATTGCTCGTGACTGTCGGGTTGTGCAGCCCAAAGGGGAAAAGAAGACGGGTGCGTCGTATGCTGAGAAGGGCAAAGCGGTGGTGGATTCCTCTGCTTCCCAGGCGCAGCCCCGAATCTATCAACTTGGCCAGCAGGAAGCGATTAAGCAAAGTGACGTCGTCACAGGTACGAGTTGAGTTAGTTTACTTGCTGTGCTTTTGGTTTTGGTTATGTTTAGCTTGTGCATGATGTGTGTGTGCTGCAGGCTTTGTCCTGATTCGGAATAATTTAGCAAGAGCCCTGTTTGATACGGGTGCTTCACATTCTTTTCTGTCTGAGGTTTTCGTATCTCGCATTGGGGTACCGAGTCATGTGACGGTGGATAGTATAAGGGTGCTATTGCCGAATGGCTGTGTGATGCTTGCGGATAGGGCTTGCGATGTGGATGTGCAAATAGGAAGTCGGGATTTCGGTTTGAGTGCAGCTGTGCTACCGTTATCGGAGTTTGATGTGATCTTTGGTATGGACTGGCTCTCGGAGCAGCGTGCCTTTATTGATTGCAACTCCAAAGAGATTACACTGGGCCAGAATACCGGGCTTGTGACGAAGTTCGCTGGTATGCGAGGAGTTGGCGGAACGTTGTTGTCTGCACTCCAAGTCGTCAATGCTGTTCGGAAGGGCGCGGAGTTATTCTTCACGCTAATTCAGGCTGTTGAGCCAAAGGCCAGTGTCGGTGAAGTGCCAGTTGTGTCAGAGTTTGCCGACGTGTTTCCTAAAGATCTTCCTGGGTTACCACCCCAGCGGGAGATTGACTTCTCTATTGAGTTGGTGCCAGGTGCGAAACCTGTGGCCCGCTCTCCATATCGCGTCGCGCCAAAAGAGATGGCTGAGTTAAAAGTCCAATTGCAAGAGTTGTTGGAGCAGGGTTATATACGCCCAAGTATATCACCTTGGAGCGCGCCTGTTCTCTTTGTGAAAAAGAAAGACGGTAGCTTACGGTTGTGTATTGACTACCGCGAGTTGAATAAGCTGACGGAGAAAAACAAATATCCGATTCCGAGGATAGATGACCTCTTTGATCAGCTGGCGGGATCAACGGTCTATTCCAAGTTGGATTTGAAATCGGGATATTATCAGCTAAGGATTCGGGAAGGTGACATTCCCAAGACAGTGTTTGGAACACGCTACGGTCATTATGAGTTCACGGTAATGCCGTTTGGCCTATGTAATGCGCCTTCGGTATTTATGGACCTAATGCATCGAACGTTCCGAGAGTATTTGGATTTGTTTGTTATTGTATTTATCGATGACATATTAGTATACTCTCAGTCGGAAGAGGATCACGCAAACCATTTGCGGTTGGTCTTGCATACCCTGCGGAGGAACAAGCTTTTTGCCAAGTTCTCAAAGTGTGAGTTCTGGCTCTCTTCAGTAGCCTTTTTAGGCCATGTGGTAAGCGGAGAGGGTATCGCGGTGGATCCGTTGAAGATAAGTGCCATCCGAGATTGGCCAGTGATGTCTTCAGTGGCCGAGGTCAGGAGCTTCCTTGGACTTGCGGGCTACTATAGACGGTTTGTGGAAAATTTCTCACGGATTGCTTTACCTCTCACCACGCTGACGAGAAAAGATCAAAAGTTCATTTGGACGCCGGAGTGCGCGCGAGCTTTTGAAGACTTGAAGAGTCGTTTGACCACGGCGCCTGTGTTGACATCGCCATGTGGTACCGATGGGTATGAGATCTATAGTGATGCATCTGGGAGCGGCTTAGGCTGCGTTCTTCTGCAATTTGGTAAAGTGATTGCTTATGGCTCGTGTCAGTTGAAAGTGCATGAGCGGAATTACCCCGTCCATGATTTGGAGTTGGCGGCGGTAATCTTTGCACTCAAGTTGTGGCGACACTATCTATATGGCGTGAAAGTGGATATCTATACGGATCACAAGAGCCTAAAGTATTTGTTGGATCAGAAGGATCTGAATATGCGACAACGAAGATGGATGGAGTTCCTCGGGGACTACACCTTCGAGATTCACTATATTCCCGGGAAGGGAAATGTGGTCGCTGATGCTTTGAGTCAAAAGACTCCGGTACGGGCAAGCTGGTTGCAGAGGCATGATCAGCGTTTGATCCAAGAATTGGAAGCAATGGAGATATCGTGTGTTGACAAGGGTGCGTCAACCGATGCGTGCTTGAACTGGACGGAGGTGCAATATGACCTTACGGACAGAGTTCGGCGAGCAACGGAGCTTGATGAAAGTCTCCAGCGATATGCTAAAGATGGGCCGGATGATCAATTCTCTTGGGATAACGGGTTGTTACGGAGAAATGGTCGAGTGTGCGTCCCAAGTGTGGGTAAATTGAGGGAAGAGTTGATGTACGAAGCTCACTTTGCAAAGTACTCAGTTCACCCAGGGAGCACAAAGACGTACAGGGATATGAAAAAGCTGTTCTGGTGGCCCGGACTAAAGAAAGATGTCGCACGTTATGTGGCTGAATGCACTACCTGTGCGTTGGTGAAAGCAGAATGCCAGAAGCCTGGCGGTTTTCTGAAGTCGTTACCTATTCCGGAGTGGAAGTTCGATGATATTTCGATGGATTTCGTGCACGGGTTGCCGAGATCTCAACGCGGTCATGATTCAATCTGGGTGATTGTGGACCGGTTAACGAAAGTGGCGCACTTCCTTCCAAACAGAAGAGACGATTCAGTGGAAACCTTGGCCAAGCTGTATGTGGAGCAGGTTGTTCGACTGCACGGTGTTCCTCGGAGCATCGTTAGTGACCGTGATGAGCGGTTCACATCGAATGATTGGCGGCTCGTTCATCAAATGTTGGGTACAAAATTGGCGTTTAGTACGGCCTTTCATCCCCAAACGGATGGCCAGACTGAACGAACCAACAGGACGATGGAGGACATGCTCCGCATGTGCGCCCTAGACTTTGGTAAGAGATGGGAAGATTATATATTTCTCATCGAATTTGCCTATAATAATAGCTACCAAGCGAGTATTGGTATGGCACCATTTGAGGCGTTGTATGGTCGGAAATGCCGTACACCGTTAGCTTGGGCAGAAGCAGGCGAATCGAAGCTGAATGGGAAAAAGGAAGTCGAAGAAGCTACTTCGCTCATACGCTCTATTCGGGAGAGGCTAGTGATAGCCCAAGATCGTCAAGCAAAGTACTACAATGCCAAACATCGGAACGTGGAGTTCGCGGTGGGTGATTGGGTATATTTGAAGATCAAACCCTTCAAAGGTGTGTTCAGGATTCGGCGTTTGAAAAAGCTAAGTCCGAGGTATCTTGGTCCGTTTGAGGTGGTGGAGCGAGTTGGGGAAGCTGCTTATCGACTAGCACTTTCAGCGGACTTGGGTGGATTACATAATGTGTTTCACATCTCAGTCCTTCGTAAGGCGGTGAAGGATCCAGCTCAAGTAGTGGAGAATGATCAGGTACCGGTCGAGTATGGGCTAACGACGAGGGTTAGACCCATTCAGATCGAGGATCGAGCCGAGAAACAGTTGCGGAACAAAGTGATCGGGATGGTCAAGGTCCGATGGGACAATTGTGGCCATGAAGAGCTAACATGGGAGCGAGAGCAGACCATGCGAGCTGAGTTTCCCGAGTTATTTGTATAAACTGTAGACCGTGTACTTTTTGTTATAACAGAGTTATAGCATTGCTGGTTTTGTTTCCTTACCGTGCAAATTTCGGGACGAAATTTTGATAAGGGGGGGAGGGTTGTAACACCCCAAAAAGACCCCAAAAGACTCAACATGAAGTTTGAGTAGCAGGTCAGGTTACACGGCCTGGGACACGGGCGTGTCCCAGGGCGTGTCGGGTGTACACGACCTGGGACACGGGCGTGTCCCAGGGCGTGTTCGAATTATTTTGCGAATTTGGCCTATTCAAGTCAGGACCGGACACGGCCTTGAACACGGCCTGGAACACGGGCGTGTCAGCTGCCGTGTTCCGACCCGTGTACTGGTTGCAGCTCGATGGAGCAGGAGACACGGGCGTGTCTCAGGTTTGACACGGGCGTGTCAGGTCCGACACGGGCGTGTCGATGACCCGTGTTGTTCAGTCGGTTCAAACTGTGTGCCGCTTAGAGGGTACACGGCCTGTGACACGGGCGTGTCACAGGCCGTGTCGGCCAAAAAAATGGGTTTTTGGGAAAATCTTGGCCGTTCAGTTTTCTCTCTTTTGATCCAAGGGTCCAGGTGGTTTCCTGGCTGGGTTATTACGAGATGTAAGGATGAAGAGTCATTCTTCATTTGTCCTTAAGGAAGAGAGAAAGAGAGAGGAAGAGAGGAAGAAGGAGGAGGAGAGCAAGCCACCGGCGGAGCTCCCGTGGTCCGATTCGTGATCCGAAGCCGGCGTTGTGAAGGCAAGGCTGCTGCGGTTCTTTCTCACCGGCTAGTTTTCAATGGCACCGAAGAGATCGACAAGGGTAACGATCTCCCTCCTTGGACATGTGAAGTCCTTCTTTTCTGCATTGCATAGGGAAAACCCTTCCCCGCGAGTGTGCGGTGGGTTGTGGTGTCTCTTGGGGTAGATATGTGAAGTCCCCCTTGTTAGAGGCCGGAATTGGAGTACGGCTCTAGGCATGCTGTGTGAAGCCCATCTGGATGTCATCTGGATTGGTGATGCTTGTTTGCATATCGGAGAAGGCTCCGTGATAATGGCTTGTGATGCCTTGTTCCTACCTGTTGCTTGGTGCGGCAGGAAGTACTGGACGATGTCCAGGAAATGAAGAGGGTTGGATGCAACTCTTGTGGCCGTGGGTTGCCACTTTGTGAATGGTTGAGCCGTTGGGCTGCAACTCGATGAAAAGGCAGATTGCCGAACAGGAAAGGTGAAACTGACCCGCGCCTATAAAATGCCATGGATACTTCCGTATTCGAGGTGGCTCAGCGACTTGAGCAACGGGGGGTGGCTGATCCGTACCTGCGTTAGGTCCGTCCAACTTGGAAGCCTGGTATAGGTTTTGTTGGAGCGCCTAATGAGAGTCTTAGGCCCGCGCGCCGGAAAGACTAGAAATGCTCAAATACCGTGTAGACGGTGGTGTTGACCCTGGTATTCCGGTACACAGAAAATGTGCCCTGAGTGCACGGACTGTCGGGCCGGGTGGCCGATGGTTGTGATGGCTTGAATGTGCCTGCGCGCACATAATTGCTATTTGTTGATGCCATGCTTGCAGGGAAAGAATGCTCATGCCCCGAGAAAGGGGTAGGATTGTTATAATTGGGTCAGCTGAATGCTGACCGTTGCATTGTTTGCCACCGGTTGGGTGGATTGTTCCCGTGCAGGTGCTGGAGAGCCAAGTGGTAAGTGATGGGCTGGAGAGCCTTACTGCTGTTGCTGCTGCTGCTGCGGCTAGCCCTTGAAGGCTAAGCGAATGGCTTTGTTTTGTTTTCTCTTTTTACTCATGTATGGCCGGCCTGCGCGCCGAGGTTTGTAAAACATGATGTATGTTCAGAGGAACTGTAAGGCCTTAAGGCCAAACTCTTGTGGTTGTGTACATTCCGTGGTATATATATAAATGTGGTTTTATATATTGGACATTCCGGTTGAGAGTTCAAAGTTGTAACTTAAAGCTTCCGCTAGAATGCTCTGAGTTAGGATTCGTATTTGGTTTGGTATTATCCTGTGACCTCACCGTCTGTTTGTGGCATATCGTGTGGGGCCCCGGCCGGACCTTCTACTATACGTCATCTAACGGATGGGGTCGTTACAGAGTCATCAGTAGATGCTGAAGTACTTTTCTTTTCTATAGCAGGAGGAGGCTTGCTCTGAGAGGATTGCTGTTGTTGACTTGGCTTGGAGTGTCTCTGATATGTCTTGGTAACTGGTGTTGATCTAAGAGAAGCACTTCCAGAGGCCCCAGCTGATGGAGGTGGAGGAGAAGGGTCTTTCCTAAAGTGCTTAGGAGGATACCTATACCTTCTTCTCTTCCTCCTTTCTTTTTGTTCATTCTTTGACAGCCACATCCACTGTGGCATCCCAGGATAAGGTGTAATCTTTTGCAGAATATAGTAGGGAGTGTCATGTGTAGGATTGGGCTTGGGAGCAGCTTTGGGAACAACTTTTCTTTTCTTTCAATCTTCTTCTTTGCTTTTGGATCATCAGAATCATTAGAATCCTCTTCATCATTGTCTTCATCAGAATATTCTAGAGGATTGTCATACATATCATCAATTTCCTTCAAGGCTTCCTTTGAGATTTGCTTCTCAACTTGAGGAAGCACTTGAGGTTCTGTAACTTTTGGTGGAGCAACATTCTCAGTAACCATCTGATTATCATCTTCTTCTAAATTAGCAAACAAAAATTCATCCATGTTTGGCATTGGGGACTCAGCCCATATGTGAGGAGGAGGACTGCAAACCTCCTCAGTAACTGATATTTAAGAATGTATAGAAACTGTAAAACTTGCCTTTATTTGTTTAACAACTTCAGGGCTTACTGGTGAAGTACATCAAACAATATCCATAGACTGTACTTGAAAAACTTTTGGAAGATAATGTATATATACATAAAAAGACTTCAATAAACAAAATAAATCCACTGTGGGATTGATAAAATAATCACCAACAGTCAAAACTTCTGGAATATCAACTTGCTCATCTGTACAAATCATACCAAAATCAACTGCTATCTCAACTTCTGTAATCATATTTGCACCTGCATTTGCTAGCTCATCTAACTGCAAAACTGTTGCTGCTTCTGCTACTGCTGGAGGAGAGGAGACTGGAGCTTCTTCACTAGATATCTCCCCTGTCTTGTTTCAGAGGGTCCTTAAGCCAGGCCCCCAGAAGAAGGGACAGTGGGGGCAGCAGAAATTAGAACAGATAAAGAAGAAATAAAATCAGCAAGAGGTTTAATGGCCTATGCTATAAGAGTTTTGAGGAGGGGAGTGATAAGTTCCAACAGAGAGGGAATGGAGGGGGAATCCAATTATATGAACTCAGAGGGTGTCTGAGTGGATACATAAGGATGGAGGATGGATGATGAGGGGAAAGGAGTGGTGTCAGTCATTGGCTCATCAGGGGATGAAGTGTTGATGGGAGATGATGATAAGAGAGCAAAAGATGAAACTGATATAAGATTGGTGAGAGGTATATCAACAAGATGATGGGGAAGTGGGGATTGAGGTGGTGTGGTATGCTCTGGAGATTGAACTGGTGTTGGTTGATGTTCAGGAGATTGAATTGGCGTGGTTTGATGGAGGGTTGATGACGAAATTGAAATTTATGGAGGTGTAGGTTGGTGTTGATGGGATGGAATTCTTATGGAGGGGACATCTTCTGGGGCTGAAGGATCAGCTGTTACAGCTCTTGTATCCTCAAATGCTCTGGAAGAGGTTGAAGCCTTGGATGGCTTTGAGATAGTCCTCTCCCATCTTCCAAATAAGGCACAGGTTATCCTTTTGGAAGCATTAATGAATATGGTCTGTGAGACCAGGGATTCAGTTGCCTTTTCTTGAAGAAAAATTCCCAAAATTCGTCCAAAACACACTTCTTTCTTACTGTTCTTCTTCTTTATCAAATCAAACAGGATTTTAGCCCAATTCATTGGTTTCTTATTTACAACAACACACATTACCAGAAACTATTGCCTGGTAATATAGTCATGGGCAGTATGCTTGCCTAGCAATACTTTACCCACTACATCAGCTAAAAACTTGTAGTCAGCAGACAAATTTTTCTTTAATAACTTATTAGGGTTCTCTTCAATATGACCCATTTTATTCAACATTTCATCATATTCAGAGCTATCAATCTCGGTCTTCTTCACCATTTATCAAACCAAAAATCTCAGTTAAAACCGCAGGGGTTAGAGAAACCTGATTACCAGATAATGTGCCTGTCATTGTGTCGACGTCTGGAGTAGAGGAGGTGAACACACATTCTCTGATTTCAATAGCAGCTATCTTTATCCTGGTGGTCATGAAAGTTTTCAACTGTTGTTCCTCAAATAGCTTCAGTATTTCCAAGAAAATCTAGTCAGAATGTTGAAAGGATTCAAAGTCTATATCGAATCCCGTGTCAAAAGAGAGCTCGCCGGAATCGCCATTGATCGCCTACAAAAGAAAACATAAAGATCAAGTGCAAGGGGAACATAAAGCGCGGGATGGAGCTCGAAGAAAACCTAGTTATAAGATTTTTAGAATACGAAGCGGCAGACTCCGTCCTCCAATATAAACAAAATTCTTCGATCTGAGGTCGACAAAATAATTTATTGACAAAAGAGTTCGTCGATCTCAGTTTGAAGAAGGGAAAACTTTTCGTCGTTCTCAGGTCGACGAAAATTTTCTGAAGCAGTATTGTCGTTCTCCGGTCGATGAATAAAACTTCACACAAAGAGATTTCGTCCTCTACTCGACGAATTATCTCAAGAACTTTTCTCAGCTTGTCGATCTCCGTTCGACGAACTGTGGCAAATTCTTCGACCACAGACAGAAAGCTAAATTAATGCATTTCCATTTATCATACTTAGCTTATTCATAAATAACAGATGTTTCTTCTCATCCAAGGGTTTGGTGAAGATATCTGCCTTTTGCAAATCAGTAGAGACAAAGGTGAGATTAATTTTCTTTTTGTCAACACACTCTCTAATGAAATGATGTCTTACATCTATATGCTTTGTTCAACTATGATGCACTGGATTCTGTGCAATAGAAATTGCACTAGTATTATCACAAAGTAGAGTTGAATTGTTTAAGTTGACACAATAATCTAGGAGTTGGTTCTGAATCCACAACATCTATGAACAATAACTACCAGCTGTTATGTATTCAAATTTTGCTTTTAAAGTAGACACAGATGTTTGCTTCTTGCAAAACCAAGACACTAGCCTATCACCAAGGAACTGACATGTTCCTGATGTGCTCTTCCTGTCCACTCTACATCCACCAAAGTCAGCATCAGAGTATCCAATTAACTCAAATTCTAACTCAGTTGGATACCAGAGTCCTAAGTTAGGGAAACTCTTTATATATCTCAAAATTCTTTTTAGGAATAAGGTGAGATTCTTTAGGGTTCACCTGGAACCTAGCACAAAGACAAGTAGCAAACACAATGTCTGACCTACTTGCTGTGAGATGTAACAGGGACCCAACAATGGCCCTATATAGTTTTTGATCAACTGGTTTCCCATGTTCATCAGAATCAATCACAATATTTATAGCCATGGGTGTTTTCTTAGCTGAAGCATCATCCATCCCAAACCTCTTTATTAGCTCCTTAACATATTTAGATTGGGATATGAAGATGCCATAAGGGGACTGCTTCACTTGGAGACTAAGGAAGTAGGAGAGTTCACTCATGCTACTCATTTCAAACTTGGAATGCATAAGGTTGGAGAACCTTTTGCATAGTTTGGAATCAGTAGAACCAAATATAATGTCATCTACATAAATTTGTACTAACAAGATTTTATCATGATGATGCTTGTAAAATAAAGTTCTATCTACAATGCCTCTAGAAAATTTATGCTCTAGAAAATTTATGCTCTAAGAAAAAGCTAGCTAAGGTTTCATACCAAGCTCATGGAGCTTGCTTTAGACCATAGAGAGCTTTATGCAGTTTAAAAACATTAGATGGATGAGATAAAGAGATAAAACCTAGTGGTTGTTCCACATAGACCTCTTCTTTAAGTTCACCATTTAGGAATGCACTTTTGACATCCATTTGATATACTGTGAACTTCTTGTGGGCTGCATAAGCTAGAAATATCCTGATTGCTTCAATCCTAGCAATAGGGGCAAATGTCTGGTCATAATCTATGCCTTCCTCTTGTCTGTAGTCTTGAGCAACTAATCTTGCTTTGTTCCTAATGATAAGACCTTGAGCATCTAGCTTGTTTCTAAATACCCATTTAGTTCCATGAATGGGTAGTCTTTGGGTCTTGGAACTAAATCTCAAACTCTACATCTCTCAAACTAGTTGAGCTCCTCTTGCATTGCAATGATCTAGTGTGGATTTTGCTCAACATCTTTAATGGATTAGGGCTCAGTTTGAGATATGAAGCAGGCATGCATCATGTCCTAGTAGAGTTGATGTCTTGTCTGCACACCCATTGATAGGTCTCTAATCACTTGAGATACTGGGTGATCTCTGTAACACCCCCATCCGTCGTATGACATATAACAGAAGGTCTAGCTGGAACCCGACGCCATATACCACGGACAGTCGGAAGGGTAACAGAATAATACCAAAAACTCAACTATGGCATGAATGTCCACTATACACCACAGGAATGAAATACAACAAATACACAAAAGAGTACTTGGCCTTATGGCCTTACAAATGTTCACTTGAAAATATAATGTTTTACATACATCGGCTCACAGGCCGACCACACATGACAAAAGTAAAACAATAGTTCGCTTTGGCCTTCGAGGGCCAGCTCAGCAACTTGGGCTTCAGCCCGCTATTTGGCGCTTAGTTCCGCAACACCTACAAGCAACATTCCACCGCACGGTGGAAAACAAAGCAACGGTCAGCTAAGGCTGACCAAATTATAACGACCCCGCCCCTTACTCGGGATGGTGGTGCTCCTTCCCTGTATTACATTAGCCCAGCTAAACAATTAAGTGCATAAGTATAATTCGCCACAGGTGTAGGCTCGCTCGGCCAAACACCCCGTGCACTCAGGGCACATTCTCGGTGAATCCGGTCAATTTCATGGCTTCACCACCATCCTCGGGATGACAAAAATTGTGAGCATTTTTGAGTCTTTCCGACCGTAGTCCAAGACTCCCGACTATGCTAACGACCAGTTCCACTTTAGGGCCTCTAGCACCGAACCGCAAATCCCAGGTCCGTTTCCACCCGCCCATTGCTCACTCCGCCTAGTCACTTTAAGACGTATGCGCGGGCCAAGCTTCACCCAGATACTAATTAATTCCCAAACAACACAACCCAGTTATGTTTAAGGCTGGCTCCCCGGCCGCCAAGTTAGCAGAATTACGTTTCCGCCCAGTTTTCCGGGTGCGCCTTGGAGTTAATCCCCAAGATCCCTGCTGCAATCTACCACGTAGAAACCCGAAAACAATCAAAGGCACGGAGTCTTATCCGGCTACTCATGTAATGCAACATCACCGATCCAGACAAACACGTCCGGGTAGGCTTCACACACAATACTTATGCCCGTACTACGATTCCGGACTCTAAACAAGGAGGACTTTACATATCTACCCCAAGGAATACCGCACACTCGCGTGAGAGGGTTTTCCTATGCAAAGGAAGAAGAGCTTGACATGCTCAAGTTGAGAATCGTTACCCTTGAAGTCTGCTTCGGGGCCATGAAAATATAGCCAGATGAAAGGCTTCGTAAGGGAATTCTCTCCATGAATCTAGTCTCGGTTCTCAATTTCGTGCTCCGATGCTCCGCCGGCGGCCGGATTCCTACCCTTCCCTCTTCCTTGCTCTCTCCTCTCTCTAACTTCTTAGAAAGAGAAAACTTAAGAGGAAATGAGGAATTAATCCTCTATTCCCAGACTTAAGAAAGCAGGAACTCATTTGGGCCGTCAGATATTGTTTAAAGATAACGAACGACTCAGATTTGCCTAAAATCTCTTAATCCGTGGCCGAACACGGCTTTCCACACGACCGTGTCCCATGCCATGGGCCTCGATCCTGACACAATTATCGAGTACAAAAAAGCACACGGGTTAGGATACGCTCGTGTCCCAACCTGGCACGCCCGTGTCGGGTCATCGACACCCCCGTGACCAGTGGAGGGTCACGAATAACCATCACGCCAACTGTCACGACCCTTGATGGACACGGGTGGCCACACGACCATGCCGAATCTGACATGCTCGGGTCAAACAGTACACACCCGTGTTCCGGGCCGTGTCCCAAGTCGACACAGGACCAAACTTCCAGAGGAGGACACGACCATGTGACATGCCCGCATCACATGCCGTGTACCTGACACGCCCTGTGAGACGCTCGTATCCCAGGCCGTGTTCAGGCACTCAACACTCGTCGACCTCAACTTGACGACCCGAGCACGACATGGCCATGTGGCATGCCCGTGTTACAGGTCGTGTTCACCGTACAAAGACCCGAACTTGGTTCGAACACCGCACGTTCCACTTTTAAGTTTTGGGGCGTTACAAATCTCCCCCCTAAAAATTTCGTCCAAGAAATTATGTAAAGGTACACAAAACAATTTAAATATTACCTGTGTGGAATAATTCGGGGTATGCTTTCAACATAGTCTGCTCTCGCTCCCAAGAAAACTCCTCACGTCCGCAGTTATCCCATCAGACTTTAACCATTCGAATTTCCTTATTGCGGAGCCGTTTGACTTCAAAGTCTTCAATGCGAACTGGCTTGACCTTGGTCGTCAACCCATTATCAATCGGCACTTGATCGACCACAACAACCTGAGAAGGCTCTTGTACCACCTTCCGCAATATCGAAACGTGGAATACATCGTGTAGCCCACTCAATTCCACCGACAACTTCAATCGATACGCTGCTTCGCCAATCTGCTCCAGGATCTCAAATGGTCCAAGGTATCTCAGACTCAGCTTCTTCAAGCGTCGAATCCACAATACACCCTTGAACGACTTGATTTTCAAATACACCCATTCGCCAACATTGAACTCCACATTCCTATGCTTGGCATTATAGTATTTTGCCTGCCTGTCCTGAGCGATCTTTAGCCGTTCCTGAATCATACGTACCATTGATGTGACGTCTTCCACTTCCTGACGTTTGTATAACTTTGACTCGCTTGTCTACAACCAAGACAACGGCGTGCGACACCTTCTCCCATACAGGGCTTCGAAAGGCGCCATTCCAATACTCGCTTGAAAAACTTTTATTGTATGCAAACTCTACCATGTACAGGTGATCTTCCCACTGTTTTCCGAAATATAAGACGCACATGCGAAGCATATCATCCATCATCCTGTTGACCCTTTCAGTTTGACCATCCGTCTGCGGATGAAAGGCTGTGCCGAAACTCAGCTTAGTTCCCAATAACTTATGCACCAGCCTCCAGTCATTTTACGTGAAGTGTCCGTCTCGGTCACTAACAATACTGCGTGGCCCACCATGCAATCGTACAATATTATCCACATAGAGCTTGGCTAACTTTTCCACCGGATCTTCCTTCCTATTCAAGATGAAGTGCGACACCTTTGTCAATCTATCTACGACCACCCAGATGGTGTCGTTTATCTTCTGCGACCTTGGCAAACCATGCACAAAATCCATGGAAATGTCGTCGAACTTCCATTCCGGGATAGTCAAGGACTTCAAGAAACCTCCGGGCTTCTGGCACTCCGCCTTCACCAAGGCACAAGTTTGGCACTTCACCACATAAAGTGCTACATCCTTCTTCAACCCTGGCCACCAAAATAACTTCTTCATGTCCCTATACATCTTCGTGCTCCCCGGGTGGATTGAGTACTTAGTATGATGAGCCTCATACATCAACTCCTCCCGAATATTATCCGCACTAGGGATGCATAGGCGACCGTCCTTCCTTAGCAGTCCATCTGCAACCGTAAATTGGGAATTTGACCCACCCAACGATTCATCAAAAATCTGCTCCATACTGCTATCCTGAATCAACGCCCGCCGAATCCTATCAGCTAGGTCATACTGCACCTCCGTCCAACACAATATTGCCTCAGCACTAGCCTTCTTGTCACGCAGGAGATCCCCAATGCCTCCAAATCACGGACCAAACTCTCATCATGCACCGCCAACCAGTTGGCTTGCGCCGGTGCCCTACGACTCAACGCATTCGCCACTGCATTTTCTTTCTCGGGCACATAATGAATTTCGAAAGTGTAGTCCCCCAGGAACTCCATCCACCTCCGCTGCCTCATGTTCAGGTCCTTCTAATCTAGAAAATACTTCAGGCTCTTATGATCGGTGTAGATATTGACATTCACATCGTACAAATAGTGCCTCCACAGCTTTAGAGCAAATATCACGGCCGCTAACTCCAAGTCATGGACCAGATAATTTCTCTCATGAACCTTCAACTGTTGTGATCTATAGGCTATTACGCTCCAATGCTATAGCAGAACATAGCCCAAACCACTGCCTGAAGCATCACTATAAATTTCAAACCCTTCAGACCCACTCGACGAATGCAAAATAGGCGTCGTGACCAACCGCCTCTTTAATTTTTCGAAAGCCTGCGCGCACTCCAGCGTCCACACAAACTTTTGAACCTTCCTTGTTAGCATCGTGAGAGGAAGCGCTATCCACAAGAAGTTCTCTACGAAGCGCCTATAGTAGCAGGCAAGCCCCAGAAAGCTCCAGACTTCTGCCACCGTAGTCAACACTGGCCATTCCTGAATCGCCGCTATCTTTGCCGGATCAACCATTATGACTTCACCACTAACAATATGACCAAGTAATGCAATTGAGGATAACCAGAACTCACACTTGGAGAACTTAGCATACAGTTGATTCTTCCTCAACGTCTCTAATACCATATGCAGATGTTTGTAGTGATCATCCTCACACCGCGAGTACACCAAGATGTCGTCGATAAATACTTATCACGAAATGGTCCAGGTACTCTCTGAACGTCCTGTTCATCAAATCCATAAACACGGATGGCGCATTGGTCAACCCAAACGGCATGACCGTAAACTTGTAATTTCCAAACCGCGTGCTGAACACTGTCTTTGGGATGTCACTTTCCCTTATCCTTAGCTGGTAGTATCCGGATTTCAGATCTAGCTTCGAATATACCGTTGACCCAACCAACTGATCAAATAGATCGTCAATCCTTGGGATCGGGTACTTATTCTTTTCCGTAAGCTTGTTCAACTCCCGATAGTCGATACAAAGTCACAAGCTCCCATCTTTCTTCTTAACAAAGAGGACTGGTGCGCTCCAAGGCGATGAACTTGGACGCACATACCCTTTCTTTAACAATTCTTATAGTTGCACCTTCAGCTCCACCATCTCCTTAGGCTCTATCTGATATGGAGGCCATGACACCGGTTTGGCACCCGGCACCAGCTCAATTGTAAAGTCAATCTCCCGCTGAGGAGGGGCTCCCCGGAGATCGTCTGGGAAGAAATCAGGATACTTGGACACAACTACAATACTATTAAGACTAGGTTTAGGTGTCGAAGCCTGCGCTAATGCGACAAACAGTTCTGCCCCAGACCGAACTGCCATAATCACCTGAAGAGCCGACATCAAAATCTTACTCGACCCTTTCATGCTCGCAAACTTAGTCTCCTGATCAGTATTCAGTCCTAACTTAACCTCCTTTCGGTTGCAATCAATGCGTTCTCGCTGCTCCGAGAGCCAGTTCATACCAAAGATTACGTCAAACTCCATTAACGGCAGTACCGACGCTTGCAAAACGAACTCCTGATCCCTGATCCGTATCTTTACCACACAGACTCTATCCACGCGCATTAAGCACCCATTGGGCAGCAACACATCCAACTTATCCTTTGACATCGAGGAAGGAACTCCGATGCACGATACGAATCTTTCGGACAAGAATGAATGCGAATCTCCCGTATCAAACAGGGCTCTCGCTAGACAGTCAAAAATTAACACAAAGTCTAGCACCAACATTCATAAGCTAACATGCAAAAAGGTAACAACTTCAAAAAGCTAAACTGTTAAAATTTAACTCATACCTGTCACCACGTCAGCTTGCTTAATGGCCTCTTGCAGACCAAGGTTATAAACTCTAGGCTGGGCTGGAGCATAGTGGGATGTAATCGACTCTGCCGCCTTCCCCTTTTCTTCAAATGTTGCTCCATGCTTCTTCTCAGACTTTGCACGTCTGCTCCAACACTCACATGCAAAATGCCCCACCTTTCCACAGTTGTAGCACGCTCCTGGGACTCAACTTGAGTTTGCCCCCATCGCACTAGACGAAGGGGCTGAACTCGAAGTCTTCTGCTTCTTGTTCCATCTGCAGAAACCCGACTTTGAACTCGACACTTTGAACTCTGACCTCTTATATCCCGTGGGTCCTTCTTCTCTTGAACTTTCTTCGCGACCCTTTCCAAAGACCGAGCCGCATTTACCAAGGATAGGAAGCCCTGCGCCTTAGGCCCAGTGAGGAGTAGCTGTAGGTCGCCCCGTAGGCCCTCATAAAATCATGTTTGGTCTTCCGCTCCTCTTCAGTAAACATAGCACCAGCATAACGACCAAACCGAGTAAATTCGTGGAGATACTCATCCACGCTTCTCTCTCCTTGAGTCAAACCGAGGTACTTATTCTCCATCTCGAGCTTCTGGGCAGAAGATAGGTATCTGGACAAGAACAACCTTGAGAATTCCTCCATCGGTACTTCGACAAGTTGCCTTCCCACTAAGAGATGAACCTCCAACTCGTCCCACCACATCCTTGCCTCATCAACCAATAGGAAGGTCGCTTTTGTGGTCTTATACCACTTCGTAGTTTCTATGGCGGTCATGACCCTCTTCATCGTAGAGAGCCAATCCTCAGCTTGAGTTGGCGTTCCCATCCCGTCGAACACCGGAGGATTAAATCTCATCACATGCTTGAGCTGTTTCTCCGTGGCTCTCCTTGGTGCTACAAGATCAACTACTCCATGCTCTATGACTCCCGGCTCTGCCACTCTAATTGGTTCTTACTCATTAGCAGGTGGTGCGTGCTGTACTTGTTGGACATTTATCATGACAAAGACCGCTTCAGCCACCAATCTGATGGTTTCAGCTGAAGGAGGTGTTGTAGGAACGTCACCTGGTGCACTACTTTCTAGCGATTGCGGATGCTCAGATTGCCCAATGCCGCTCCTAGTTACCTATAATAGCATAAACCCTTGATTAGGCGATACACAAATTGTTAAAAGCAATCACTAGAACACTCAGGTTCCTCAAAACAAGTGTATTTTCCCATTCCTAAGTGGACATTCATGGGTTCTTTTATGTTATAAGGATGACGCACATACTTGTGCTCACCACCCCTAAAAAGAATTTTCCAACGAATTCAAATACAGACGACCGATACCCTAGTCTTATACCAAATTATAACACCCCCATCCGTCGTATGACATATAACAGAAGGTCAAGTTGGAACCCGATGCCATATACCACGGATAGTCAGAAAGGTTACAGAATAATACCAAAAACTAAACTACTCGCCCTAACATAGAGCATTCTAGTGGAAGCTTTTAAATAGTTTAATAGAACCCAAAATTTGCACAACAACGGCATGAATGTCAACTATACACCACAGGAATGAAATACAACAAATACACAAAAGAGTACTTGGCCTTATGGCCTTACAAATGTTCACTTGACAATAATTTTTTTTACATACATCAGCTCATAGGCCGGCAACACATGACAAAAGTAAAACAATAGTTCGGTTTGGCCTTCGAGGGCCAGCTCAGCAACATGGGCTTCAACCCGCTATTTGGCACTTGGTTCCGCAGTACCTGCAAGCAACATTCCACCGCACAGTGGCAAACAAAGTAATGGTCAGCTAAGGCTGACCAAATTATAACGACCCCGCCCCTTACTCGGGATGGAGGTTCTCCTTCCCTGCATTTCATTAGCCCATATAAACAATTAAGTGCATAAGTATAATTCGCCATAGGTATAGGCTCGCTCGGCCAAACACCCTGTGCACTCAGGGCACATTCTTGGTGAATCCGATCAATTCCGTGGCTTCACCACCATCCTCGGGACGGCAAACATTGTGAGCATTTTTTAGTCTTTCCGACCGTAGTCCAAGACTCACGACTATGCCTATGCCTAGTTCCACTTTAGGGCCTCTAGCACCGAACCGTAAAGCCCAGGTCCGTTTCCACCCGCCCGTTGCTCACTCCTCCTAGTCACTTTAAGACGTGCGCGCAAGCCAAGCTTCACCCGGATCCTAATTCATTCCCAAACAACACATAACCCAGTTATGTTCAAGGCTGGCTCCCTGGCCGCCAAGTTAGCAGAATTACGTTTTCGCCCAGTTTTCCGGGTGCGCCTTGGAGTTAATCCCCAAGGATCCCTGCTGCAATCTACCGCATAGAAACCCGACAACAATCAAAGGCACGGAGTCTTCTTCGTCTACTCATGCAATACAACATCACCGATCCAGACAAACACGTCCGAGTAGGCTTCACACACAATGCCTATGTCCGTACTATGATTCCAAACTCTAAACAAGGGGGATTTTACATATCTACCCCAAGGAACACCGCAAAATCACCGCTCACTCATGTGAGAGGGTTTTCTATGCAAAGGAAGAAGAGCTTCACATGCTAAAGTTGATAATCGTTACCCTTGAATTCTGCTTCGGCGCCATAAAAAACTAGCCGAATGAAAGGCTTCACAAGGGAATTCTCTCCACGGATCTGGTCTCGGTTCTCAATTTCGTGCTCCGATGCTCCGCCGGTGGCCAGATTCCTCCCCTTCCCTCTTCTTGCTCTCTCCTCTCTCTAACTTCTTAGAAAGAGAAAACTTAAGAGGAAATGAGGAATTAATCCTCTATTCCCGGACTTAAGAAATCAGGAACTCATCTGGGCCGTCGGATCTTGTTTAAAGAAAACGAACAGCTCAGATTTGCCTAAAATCTCTTAATCATGGGCCAAACACGGCTTTGCACACGGCCATGTCCCAGGCCGTGTGCCTCGATCCAGACATGAATTGTCAAGTACAGAAAAGCATACGGGGTAGGAAACGCCCGTGTCCCAACCTAACACGCCCGTGTCGGGTCATTGACACGCCCGTGACCAGTAGCATGTCACGAATAACCGTCACGCCAACCGTCATGACCCTTGATGGTCACGGGTGGCCACACGCCCATGCCGAATCTGACATGCCCGTGTCAAATAGTACACGCCCGTGTTCCGGGCCGTGTCCTAAGTCGACACAGGACCAAACTTCTAGAGGAGGACACAGCCATGTGACACGCCCGTGTCACATGCCATGTACCTGACACGCCCTGGGATACGCCCGTGTCCCAGGCCGTGTTCAGGCACTCAACGCTCGTCGACCTCAACTCGATGACCCGAGCAAGACATGGCTATGTGACACACCCGTGTCACAGGCCGTGTTAACCCTACCAAGACCCGAACTTGGTTCGAACACCGCTCGTTTCACTTTTAAGTTTTGGGGCGTTACAATCTCTAAGTGTGACTAATTTAGTAGGAGGAGTTGGATCAACAACAGCTTGGGGAATTAATTCCTCTTGTGGAATTATGGTTGTTATTGGCTCTTCATTGTATTCAGTTACATCATCTTCAATTTCTTTAGCAACAAGTGGAGAAGGATGTGTAACAGCCTTATTGGTGAGGGTCAATTCATCCAACTTCTCACACAGATGTGGTACCTGCAAAATTTCACTGGTAGAAGCTATCTTCTCCTTATAAAACATATTAGTCTCATCAAATGAAATATGAATAGACTCTTCCATTTTCATAGTGTATTCCCCTATAAGCCTATTCCCTATAAGCCTTGCTTACTTAGGAATATCGAAGAAAAATTCCAACTTCAGCCTTGGCTTCAAACTTTCTAATATATTTCTTGTTGTTGTTATGAATGTAACAGACATAACCAAAGACTCTAAAATAATTTACTTTAGGTTTCTTCCCTTTGAGTAGTTCATAGGGGGTCTTTCCCCTAAGCTTATGAATCAAACTTCTATTTAGTATATAGTTTGCTGTGCTCACAGCCTCTGCCCAAAAGGATAGGGGAAAGTTAGCATCTGCAAGTAATGTGCCTGCAGATTCAATGAGTGTTCTGTTTTTCCTTTCAGCTACCCCATTTTGTTGAGAAGTTCTAGAAGCAGAGAAACAGTGCTCGATACTTTCCTTCTCACAGAATTCTTGCATGGGAAGAGACTCAAACTCAGTACCATGATCACTTTTGATCAATGCAACTAGAGTAGAGTACTCAATCTTTATGCTTTTAAGAAAATTTGTAAGAACCTTGAAGTTATCAGACTTGTTTCTCAAGAACAACACCCAAGTGAACTTTGAGAAGTCATCAATTATCACTAAGGTATAAGACTTCCCTTATAGGCTCTGTACAGTAATGGGTCCAAAAAGGTCCATGTGAAGCAAATACAGAATCCTAGGTGAATCACTCTTATTAAGTTACTTAAAGCTATTTTTAGTTTGCTTGTCTAATTGACAAGCCCTACAAAAGCTTTCCTTCTTATAGGGGAAAGAAGGCAATCCTCTAACAAGGTTGTCCTTAGAGAGTTTAGCAATGTTTTTCAGATTAACATGACCTAATCTCTTATGCCAAAGTTCATTATTAATACTAGTTTAATTAAACATGCATATTTAAATTTTAGCAGACCTAAAGTTAACTACATAGATATTACCTACTCTAGTATCAGTTAACACTACTTGGTTATCTACAGAAGTAATAATACAGGAAGTTTTGTTAAATGATACCTGAAACCTTTCATCACATAACTGACTTATGGATATAAGGTTGTACTTCAGTCCACTTACATGAGCTACCTTCCTGAAGGTGACTTCTCTAATTTTGACCTTCCCATATCCTTCAGTTTATCCATAATTAGAGTCACCAAATATTACTTTGGGTCCTAGCTTTGACTTATAGTTGATTAAGTTGTCCTTGCTGCCAGTCATATGCTTTGAACAGCCATTATCCAGATACCACTATTACTCTATGGTGGGATAGTCTTTCACCTGCAATAAAATAGATTAGCTATTCTTAACCTAGGTCACCTTGGGTCCTTGTTTATTTACATAATTAAAACTGGAAATGTAAGAGTATTCTGGTTGATTTTTATAACCTAGGGGGTGAAATATTCTAGGTGAAATTATCCACTTGGTAAATGGATTAACATAATCTCTTGGTTGATTAAATGGTTTGTTAGAATTAAAGTTTCTGGTATTATGAACTAGGGTCGACGAATTCTGGTAAGTTCGTCGATCTAAGGTCGACGAATGGGGATGAGTTCATCGAACTCCACTCAAAGAATGAAAATATTCATTTTCTGGGCCCCAATATCGTCGATCTCGGGTCGACGAACCATACTGGTTTCGTCGATCACAGTTCAAAGAATAATTATAATAAAATTTTTTGTTCGGAGTTCGTCGACTTGAGTTCGACGAACTGTACAAATTTTGTCGATATGAGTTCGATGAAATCTACTAAACATTGTTATAGTTAGGCTTTTTCTTATTCTTTCTCTTTTTCTTATTCTTCTGTTTTACTTCTGTTTGGTTAACATTATTATCGTCTATCTTTTCTTTACCTTTTTCAGAAACAAATTTTATTGGAGTTGTTAGTATGTTTTTCTGAATCAATGGGGGTTGGCTTAATGAAGCACCTAAGCCCAGCTTGCTATTAAGTCTGACATTCACTGTGCTTCTGATGTCCATCAACTTGATACTTCTCCCATTTAGGGATTCTTCAAGTTTCCTAGCCTCAGTTAATTCAGTTTTTAATGAGATGATTTGTTCATTAGCTAGAGTTAATTCATCTTTTAATTTAATGTTTTATGAAATGAAATTTTCTTGTTCTGTTAGTTTTTATCTAAGTTGTTTAATTTCTTTTTTAGAGTTAATTAAATCAATACACAAAGATTTAAATTTAGTTCTAAAATTATCTGAATTGAAGTCAAAAGAAGACAGTACCTGATCTTCCTCAGATTCAGAGTCTTTACCCTCTGACTTGTCATCTTCTGCTTCTTAACAGCTGCCTGATGCATTGATGACCATCATGCACACTTCTTTTGCCTTTGCTTCCTCTTCATCTTCACTGGAGCTGTAAGATGAAGATTCATCTTCAATTTCACTCCAGGTTTCAGCCACAAAGCCTTTCTCTTTCCTTTTATGCTTGCTGGAGGAGGGCTTGCTGTAGTGCTGCTTCCTGGGTTCCTTTTCTCTTCTTCTCTCCTTCTTTTGGTTCTCTGGACACTCTGAGATGAAGTGTACTGGCTTCCAGAAACCAAAGCAAACAACTTCTTTAGTTGGTGTCTTATCATACCTTGGCTTGTCATCTTGTCTAGATGACTTTCTTGTGAAATCCTTCTTGCCCATCTTGTAAAATCTCTTGGCTAAGAGACTCAAAAATTCTTCACTGGCTGTTGGAGATTCTGATTCTTCAGATGCTTTTAATGCAATGTTCTGCTCCTTTCTTGCTGATGAGGGAGTCTTCTGCTCAGCAGCTTCTCTAGTCTTTATCAATTGTTCATTGGACTTGAGCTTTCCAAGTAGAGATTCAGTGGAAATCTCATTCAGACTTATAGCTTCCTTGATTGGCCAGATTCTGGAATCCCATAAGCTGGGGAAGCATATGAGGATTTTATCATTGACCTTTGTAAGATTTATGTCCTTGTCTAGAGTCTTTAGCTCATTGATGATTGAGCTTAGTCTGTTGTATATGTCACTGACAGACTCTGAATCTTCTTTCTTGGAGTTTTTATATTGAGAGATGAGATTGGATCTCCTGTCCTTTCTCTCATCTGCAAATCCAGCCATCATCTGTTTTAGAGAATCCCAGATAGCCTTGGCTGATGTGCACTCTACCATTTTCTGGAAGATGTCATCAGACAATGTCTGAGCCAAAATATTCATGGCCTTGACATCAGCTATTTTGGCCTTCTTTTGAGCATCTGTCCACTCAGGTGGTGGAACAACATGTGTACTGGAAGTTGAAGTAGATGTAGTCTCTTGAGTTGGTGGTCCTGTCAAAATGGAATTAAAAATATCCTTATCAATAGAGTTCATGTATAACTTGATTCTTGCCTTCTAGATAGCAAACTTATTCAAGTTGCAGACTAGAGGTCTGGTGCTTGCATAATCTTTGTTCTGTGCCATGATATAAAATAGAAAAACTAGGAAATGAAAATCAGATCTAACAAGGATCTTTTGGTTCGAGTGTTAACTTGTATAACCAAAGGAACACCCCTCTGATACCAATTGAAAGAAAGGGGATAGACCTGATTTACTCTAGAGGGGGGGGGGGGGGTGTGAATAGAGTAATTAAAACTTTTGGCTTTTTTAATTTTATATCAGAGAAAATAGGTGATACTAAATAATAGTATAGAAAGAAATAGAAACAGGGAAACTACTCTATCACAGCACAGTAAAACAAAAGGAAAATGATCAACCAGACAACACAAGAATTTTATAGTGGTTCTCCAAATTGGGTACATCCACTCTTCTACCACCTTGGTAGGAATCCACTATCAGGTTTTTGATCAGGTGACTGCTACCACAAGATCTATTTACAGAGAGATCTCACAACCCTTTAGGCTTTTGATCAGGTGCCCAAAAACCAACAATAAACTTTTGAAGGGAGTTAATAAACCCTTTTTACAGGAGGTTGAGAGAGTTGATGATGTCTTCTCTTTTCTCTATACAACAGAGAAGACTTGTGGATTCTGTTGTCAAGAACCATTCTGAAATATAGAGATATTCAGGAAGCTTGGAGCTTTGCTCAGGGTGTAGGTCTTCAGCCTTGTCTTGAAAGATCCAGGAACTTGTAAACAGATTCAAAGTTGTTGTCCTTGAAGATTCCTAGAGTAGAAGTAGAAGAAGACTCTTGATATGTGATGGATGTTCTTCTTCAGTCTTCAGAAAGATCAAGGGAAAATAGAATGTTTTCTACACAGAGAGAGAGAGAGAGTTTTGTATGTTGTTCTGTGTCTCTTCTCTGTATTGCTCTTGTGTTATCACTACTGGTCTGGTCTGTGTATGCATGCCGAGCCATCTGAAAAGAGAAAATCTCTTTTATATTCTGCTATCAAAATTATCCTTTGAAACTTGAATTCCAAGCATTAAATGCTGACTGATCTGGAGAATGAAACAACTGGAATATTTGACTTAAATGGGTTTCCCTAACTGTCCTATTAAAATAAGCGAGTAATTAACCCTGATGAAGACCATAATTAATGCTGCCAATAATGGCTATATTCTGGAGAATATGAGTATTAATTACTCAAAAAATTATTGCAAATTAATATAATAAATAAGGACAGAAATAATGAAAACTTCTCATTCTGGCTCGGGATAGAATTCATCGACCTCTGAACAGAATTCGTCGACTGGAGTTTGAAGATCGTCGAGCTGAGAATTCTTGTTCGTCGACCTGAGCTCAGCGAACAACAATCTGAAAATAACTTTCCAATTTTGCGCTCTAAGTTCGTCGAGTAGAGAATCTGTCTGGAGGAGGAAATCGTCAACCTGAGCTCGAATATCGTCGAGCTCAACTCAGATAAATATTTCTGAGTTCGTCGATCTATGATCGATGATCGTCGAGCTGAGTTCGAAGAACTTCGAACTGATAATTTGAACTCTAAATTCTGCTAAATCTTGAATCTACTGAAGTCCTCTGCTGGCTGGTCCGTGAAGGTTGAACCTAATGACCAGCCTAAACTCTAGGACTAATTGACTTAACCCTAGCTATATAATGTGGGTCAAACTCATCCTAATTAGTGAACCCAGCCCAAATCCAAACTAGGGATCCAATAGAGTCGTCGATACATTGGCCTACCGCCTAACGATAGTCCTACCACAAGCGCTACCACAATGAATTATTTGTACTTAGCGCTCGGGAAGAAATCAGCGTTAGTATTACCGTGCCGTGCCAGCCTTTTGATGAACGTCAAACTAGATTCGTCGAGACACTGGCCTACCGTCTGACGCTAGTACTACCACAAGCGCTAACACAATGAATTATTTGGACTTATCCCTCGGGAAGAAATCGGCGCTAGCCCTACCGCGTCGTACTTGTCGATCGGCGAAAATTGACACGCTGTTCTCGAATCGTTGCGTCCAACATTACCACGTGGCGGAAGATGTAACTGCGCGGCGCTAGCACAAATGAAATGACAAATATTCGTTTTTGAATATCTTTTTCCTGATTTGGAGGAAAGCTGACACAACATGCGCGCGAACCTACCGTCGGGCATTAGCCTTACCGCCAGCGGTAGACTATTTTCATGAAGACTTATAAAAGGTCGCCTTGGTTTCTGTGCTAGATGGGGATTCTGATTGAAGGACTGAAGAATGACAGGAGTACGTGAATTTTAGGGTTCGACCGCCTTCTGGTGGGCCGTTCCAAAAAGTCTCTGTCGTAGAAGAAAGTTGTCTCCCTCCCGTTAGTGAATGAAGAACTCTGGCGATCCAAGATCTACATCGACTATGAAGAACCGACCGGTGGAGAGCAAACAAAGATCTCAAGCACCGGCCATAGATCGCTCAACGGAGAAGTCGTCAAGAGGGATAACTTCATCCTTTAGATTATTTACACTTTTATTCTTATTTTTCCTTTGCCTTTAAACTTTGTGGAGAGGAAAATTGACCAATAAGGGTCGTCGGAATCCAGGTAGGATTTCGCGGTAAATCATCTTGGGGATAGGGGCATCTAGATCGGAGGATCTAGCTGGGCTCTAAGACCCTTCCTTGTGAGGAGGTGAAGAGTCGGCTCAGATACTTTTCTTGTAGGGAAAAGAAGAGAGCCAACCGGTCCGTAGAGCGGGTCGGTATAAAAAACAAAAGAGTTTTCATTTTCACCGCCTTCGATCCCCGGAGTCATGGGAATCACAATTTTGTAATTGTAAAACCATCTATTGTTAATTCTTGCAATGAAATATATTTTCTGTATTATTGGTTCTACAATTCTGCTGTGAACGTTGGGTTAATTTCTTGTGTGTGGTGTACAAGAAAATTTTCACAGGAAACGAGTTCATAGACTTACCGCCGCGCGTTAGCTACCAAACGCCCCGCGGTAGCTTTTAGAACTTAATTTCCTGGGACAAAATATTTTAAATTCCATTTAACGCATAAAACCTTATTCACCCCCCTCTAAGGTTGGCCGCTAGATCTAACAAGTTGTATCAGAGGGAGGTTACTTCACAAAGGCTTACAAAACCTGAAGAAAGAAGGCTAACTCTGTACACGCATTCAATGAGGGTCAAGGTGTGAGTAGACTTCCACTATTCATGGGGAGTGACTATAGTCACTGGAAGACTCGAATGAAAATATTTCTGATGACTCATAACATGGACGTATGGGCCATGATTGAGACAAAGTACACTACACCCACTATCACGGTTGGGGATACTATCGTAGAAAAGTTACGTGATAAGTGGGATGATGCAAATAAGCTTAGATGTACGAATAATGTCAAGGCTATGAACTCATTATTTTGTGCCTTGGACAAGACTGAATTTAACAGGATATGTAACTGCGAGACTGCTTATGATATATGGCGTCTTCTTAAGCTTACTCACGAAGGTACTTCACAGGTAAATGAGTCAAAGCTGTTCCAACTCGAATAAGAATATGAGCAGTTCCGGATGGATATCGATGAGGATGTGGACAACATATACACGCACTTTACCAAGATCGTTAACACGCCAAGATCTCTCGGAAAGAGCTTTCCAAATGGTGACTTAGTGAGGAAGATCGTGCAATCTTTGCCTCCTCGCTTCAACCCGAAGGTGACAGCTTTTGCTGAGTCTCATAAGATCAGCACTTTTTGAGATAGAAAGCCTCATCGGAAATATGAAGACACATGAACTTGAATTGAAGATTCAAGTAGAGGAATATCCCAGGGAAGTAAATAAGAAGGGACTGGCGCTGAAGGACGCAAAGGAGATAAAAGCTGCTGAGGACTCTGAGGATGAAGAGGACGAGAGCCTCTATGTCTGGGAGTTCAAGAAATTCATGAGGAATCCCAAGAAGAAGGGACAATTTAAGAAATTCCTAAGGAGAGGAGCTGGAGAAGGCAGAAGGTGGAACAAGCCATCGATAGAGATGGGAAGCGATGATGAGAAGTCTCAGCTGGAATCCTATCACTACCACAAGCCAGGGCACCTAAAGAGAGAATGCCCAAGAATCCAGAAGGAGGAAAAAGGAAATGAAAGCCGACATAAAGGGAAGAAGAAGGTAGTAAAGGCGCTCACGTGGGATGAGGATGGATCTGAAGAGTCATGCACCACAGACTCCGGCAGTGAAGACGAGGCGAATCTATGCCTAATGGGAAAGAATCAAGAAGATTCTGACGATGAGTTCAGTGTCCAAAGCGACACTAAGGTAACTCCACCTACTTATATTGAACTTTTTGAGATTTATGAAAATTTAGTTGATAAATTAGAAAGCGTTATTTCTAAGAAAAATTCCTTGAGAGACGAGAATAAGAAAATAAAAAAGACTTAGAAAAATTGAAAAGTGAGGTAATTAGAACTGGCAAAGAGAAGATCAATTGTCTTGAGTTCTCTCACTTGATGACAACGATCGAAGAATAAAAGGAAAGTCTCTCCAAGTCATCGGTGAGAACAAATAGTCACATAAATGAAAAGAATGTCTTGGAGAAGAGACTTCACTTATCACTTGCCAAGGTAGAGGAAGGTAAGAAACAATTTGCCAATCAGTGTGTGATGCTTGTGACAGAAAACACCACCCTAAAGGCGAGAATCCATGATCTAAACTGCGCCATACAAAAGTTTGGCATAGGACAAAAGTCCTTAAATATGTAATTGGGTGCACAGTGTCATGGATCAGTGAAGTTTGGTCTAGGATATGCAAGTCCAATATCACCACCGAGTGGAAATCACCATCACTCTGAGCCCAAGTCAATTTTTAAGTAATCTAGAGATAAGGTTAAGAGATCTGGAGGGCTATCCCCATCCACAAGCAAGAGCTCGAGCAACCCGATAAAGGCTGCATCCACTGCTTACATTATGTATGCAAACTATCATAAGTTTGGTCACACATCTGGCTCGTGTTTGAGGAAAGGTGCAATAAAAAATTTGCAAGTCTGGCTACCAAAGTCTTCTACCTATCTTATGGGTGGGATAACTTGGGTAACCAGAACTTTAACCTCATCTTCTTTTTAGGTCTATTAGCAAGCTAATGACACGAAGAATGTATGGTACTTTGACTCTGGTTACTCCAAGTACATGACGGGAGATAAAGACAAGTTTCTTAGCCTGGAGAATAAGAAGGGTGGCATGGTGACCTTTGGGGACAACAACAAAGGACAGATTTTGGGAATCAGCAATATAGGTAACTTGGACTCTTTTTCTGATGTTCTGCTTGTAGATAGACTTAAGCATAATCTTATTTCCATTAGCCAATTGTGTGATAAAGGTCTAGATGTCATAATTGAGTCATCTACAAACACTTGTAAAATTATTGATGCCAAAACTTCTAGTGTATTGCTTGTAGCTCATAGAAATCATAACGTGTACACTGTTAGTTTTGATGACATTTCTTGATCTAATTTGAAATGCCTTGTTACTAAGAATGAGAAATTAGATCTTTGGCATAGGATACTAGGACATACTGGTAACATGCTTATTGTAAAACAATCGAGAAAGAAACTTGTTCGGGGTCTTCTCACCTTAAGCGGTAGTTTAAATGTCTTATGTGTTCCTTGTCAAAAAGGCAAATTTGTTAAAACTTCCTTCAAGAGCAAATCTGTAGTTTCCACGTCTAGACCACTCAAACTCATTCACATGGATATGTTCGGACCCCTTAGTACGTGTAGTCTAGGTGGAAAATGATACACCTTTGTTATCATAGATGACTTTTTACGCTATTGCTGGATGATCTTTCTAGCAAACAAATCATACACCTTTAGAGATTTCTCAACTCTTTGCACGCGTCTTCAAAATGAGAAAGAGCTAAAGATAAAATGTATCATATCAGATCATAAAGGAGAGTTTTAGAATGAGGACTTCTCAAACCTGTGTGATTCTTTAGGAATTAAGTACGAATTCTCTGCCCCATGCACTCCTCAATAGAACGGGGTTATAGAAAGAAATAATCGCATTCTTCAAGAATTAGCCCGCACAATGCTCGCCGAGTTTGGCTTACCACGATCTTTTTAGGCAGAAGCAGTTAACACGACGAGCTACGTGATGAACCGAGTCATGCTTCGCCCACTTTTAAAGCGAACTCCATACAAGCTATATTTCGAAAGGAAACCCTCGGTATCGTACTTTAGGGTCTTTGGATGCCCGTGCTTTATTCTTAACAATAAGGATCACCTAAGGAAATTTGACGAAAAATCTGATCTAGGTACCTTTTTAGGATACTCAAGCAAGAGTCGGGCCTATAGGATCTATAATAAGAGGACTTTAGTGGTTGAAGAGTCGGCTCATGTGCATTTTGATGATAATTCCCCAACTAACGAGCCAAAGGTGAATGAAGAGGATGTTGAAGAAAGTGTGCCGATTGGGGATGAGGATGATGAGAGAATCGTAGAGAGTGAAACTCAAAGTTTTGAACAAGGTTATAGGGCTCCTAGTAACTTGATTTTTTCAAAGCAACATCCCCATGATCTATAGGAGAGCCATATCAAGGAGTTAGAACTCGGTCTGCACTTCATGAATCTTTCTCGAACTTGTGCTTTCTATCTGATATTGAACCCAAGAACATTTCAGAAGCCTTAAAAGATAAATCATGGTTCTTGGCGATGAATGAGTAGCTGAGCCAATTCGAGCGAAGTAAGGTATGGGTGTTAGTAGAACGTCCAGATAACCATCCAGTCATAGGCTTGAAATGGGTGTTCAAAAATAAACTTGATGGTGAGTCTAGGATAACTAGGAATAAAGCGAGGTTAGTGGCTCAAAGGTATTCTCAGATAGAGGGTGTGGATTTTGACGAATCATTTGCCACGGTTGCTTGTCTTGAGTCCATCCGTATGTTTTTAGCATTTGTTAGTTATACGAAAAATTAGATTATACTAAATGTACGTTAAGAGTGCCTTCTTAAACAGATATATTAAGGAAGAGGTATATGTCGAGCAACCACTCGATTTCATGAATGCCGCTTACCCAAACCATGTATATAAGTTGGTGAAGGACCTGTATGGATTGAAGCAAGCACCTCATGCTTAGTACGATAGACTCACTACTTTTCTCTTAAATCATGTGTTGGAACACCCTATTACTAATTTGGGTAAGGATCACTATGCTTGTCTTAGGAATCCCAGTTGACCTAGTTGTATAGTTGAGAAGGTCAACATTAGAATGAGTCTAGGGCTTAGAACTTAGGTTTGGAGCTGCCCCCAGGACCATTCCAAGATCAAGGTTGAAGAGCTAAGTCTAAGGCAATTTTCGTCGAGCTCAGGTCGACGAATCGTCGAACTCCGTTCGACGCTCTCTGAGCTCAACTTCAATAAATCGTCGAACTCCGGTCGACGATCTTCGAGCTCAGATTGACTATCTGCTTTTGGCTAGCTTCTGCTTAGTCGTCGAACTCCCCTCGACTATCTTCTAGCTCAGTTCGACGATCCCTCCTTCAAGTTATTTCTCAGGTCTCTGAGCTCAGTTCGACGATCTTCGAGCTCAGATCGACGTTTTCTGTCTGCTTGTCTCATTTCATCTCTGAGCTCAGTTCGACGATCGTAGAGCTCAGATCGACGTTTTTTTGGAGAGATCGACGCTTTCAGGAATTCAAATGCTGCTGTTCTTTGGAATGTTTTTGAATATTATCAGCATTTATGTCAGAAGATCTCCCAGCCGTTTGTCTTTATTCTGGAGCAAGTTTCAAGGAATTATTCAGAGAATGTTTGCTGGACTTTCCTCTAGAAGACAAGACTCTTTTTGGAAGATATTTATGATTCCCAACGACTAACTTGGACAAGAAAACTTCAGAAAATCTCAATTCCTCTCTTCTGTGTTTTTAAGATATACAGAATACACAAGAGAAAAAAGGATACACAGATTGACAAGAAAGAAAGTGAACATACAGAATAGAGAATACTGATAGCAGAAGAACAACAGAAGAACTGTGACTTCAAAAATCTTCTTGCTGACTGAAAAGTGTTCACAATCTCATCTCAGAACTCCAGACACCTCATTTTTCAGCCTTCTTGCTGAAACCATCCTTTGCTGGAGTTCAAAGTTCTGAAGACCTATCACCCTAGAGCAAAGCTTCTTTTCCTGAACCTTTCTACATCTCAGGGGGAGCTTTGACATCATCAATCCACTTGTGCTTCTCTCATTTGATTGAGAACAGAGAAGACACCCTTCACTCTTATTTTTCTTTTCCTGCTGTAAAAGGGTTCTTGAACTCCCTTCAAAAGTTCTGTCTGGTTCTGAGAGCCTTGTCAAAACTTAGTGGTGGCAAGACACCTTATCAAAAAATCTAGCTTTGGTTTTTGGGCACCTTATCAAAAGCTCATTGGTGTCAGGACACCTGATCAACTCATCCTGAGTGGATTCCTACCAAGGGTGGTAGAAGAGTGGATGTACCCAGGTTTTTGGGGAACCACTATATTTCCTTGTGTCTTCTGGTTTATTTGTGTGATTTGTCTGCTGTGTGCTGTGCTCTTTACTTCTTGTTTTTCTAACCTCTTACTAGCACTCTACACTATATCATAAATTGAATTTTATATGTGCTGTTTATTTCAACTGTGAAAAATTATTTTAAAATACTCTATTCACCCCCCCTCTAGAGTTGAGATAGATCTTACCCTCACTTTCATCATGGCTTTAGGATGGGTAGTGTGGACACAACTCTATTTGTAAAGACCAAGAGTTCTGATCTAATTATCCTACAAATCTATGTGGATGATATCATTTTTGGGGCAACAAATGAAAAGATATGTGAAGAAATTGTCAACCTAATGAAATATGAATTCGAAATGAGCCAAGTAGGAGAACTTACCTATTTCTTAGGATTCCAGATTTCTCAGCGCCAAGATGGGATTTTTATAAGTCAACCAAAATATGTAAAAGATATGCTTGTGCATTTTGGGTATGAGAATCCGAAGCAAGTCAAAACTCCTATGAGGGCTTCTCTTAAATTAGGAAAAGATGAAAGTGGCATTTCTGTCGATCAGACTGTGTTAGAGGTATGATAGGATCATTATTATATTTGAGTGCCTCTAGGCCAGATATCACGTTTGCGGTAGGAATGTGAGTTAGGTACCAAGCCAACCCGAAAGAGTCTCTCTTGAAGGTAGTGAAGAATATTTTTAAGTACCTTATTGGCACACAGAACCTTGGACTCTGGTACCCACATTCCACCGATCTCACACTTCATGGGTACTCAGACTCAGACTATGCTGGATGTTCACTTGAACGCAAGAGCACAAGCGATACATGCCATTTCCTAGGACCGGCATTAGTCTCTTTGTCAAGCCGCAAACAGAACTCAGTTGCTCTCTCCACTGCTGAGGCCGAGTATATTGCCT
This sequence comes from Platanthera zijinensis, assembly GCA_039513925.1. Classification (NCBI taxonomy): domain Eukaryota; kingdom Viridiplantae; phylum Streptophyta; class Magnoliopsida; order Asparagales; family Orchidaceae; genus Platanthera; species Platanthera zijinensis. The sequence goes on from CM077095.1 coordinate 20,620,282, forward strand.
TACGAAGATGTTGCGCTCAAGCACAATGGATGTCTCAAACGTTAGAAGACTTTGGCCTCAAGTGTAAGAACGTTACACTTAGGTGCGACAACAAGAGTGCCATAGACTTGACATACAATCCAGTGCACCATTCTAGATCAAAACATATTGACGTGCGTCACCACTTCATTTGTGATCATATGAAAAAGGAGAACGTGAGTGTAAGCTTCATTGGCACCGATGACCAACTAGTGAACATCTTCACTAAACCACTTCCAGATGCACGATTTTCTCTACTTCGACTCGAGCTAGGAGTTCTTGATCTCTCACCCTATATTTGTTTTACTGTTAAGTTCATTGTATTTGCATTTTTATGTTTTTTTGGTGTTTTTTCTGTGTGTGCATATCTGCTTATTAGTTGTACATTTGAGTTTTAAAAAAAAAAACTTGCAATTGCTTTCTCTGTCTCGTTTGTTTTCACTTTCGTTTTAAAAAAACAACAAAACTACAAAAAAACTACTCCTACTATAGAACTATAATGCTATAAGCTCACATGACTGCAACCTAGACCATAATGAGTACATACAATGTTTGAATTCAGTCCCTTAATTTTTGTAAACAATGTCCTCCGGTCATAGTGGGCTAAATCTCTAAGTGCTTAGCTATTGAGTGCGACAATACATGTTAGTGTATGTTGACTATACCTCTAGGTACATTGTGAGGATTTAGATAGGGGAATGACTTCACACTATGCACTCATCCCTAGATGAAGCACTCATGTACAAATATTAGGCTTACATGCTATAACTCGTGACATTGCATCTTAATACGTTCGAGATACTTTGAATAATCAATGTCACAATCTATATGTGCTTGTATAATGATTAAAAACTTTGGGCCAACTCTCTAGTGCTAAGGTCCTATGTATACAAGTTAAAGTGTATCTACCTAGGTGGATAGATTTCGAATGACTTGGGGCTCCTTCAACTCCAAAATATATAATTGATAGCTCAAAGCAAACAAAAAAGAAAATTATGCAAGCTATCAAATGTCTTGTTAAGGACCCCCAAGCACTACTCATTCCTCCTGATAAGTCTTTATGAGCATTGTGAAGAAGAGAACCTTAGTTCAAAGAGTCATTTCAATCTTGATCATAGACCTAAACTTAAGCTTAGTGCCCCTAGTTCAAATCTTAGTATGACATGGATTGTCTTGTGAGGTGATTATTCACTCTATTTCTCTTGGGTTAGCCTTCTCAAGAATCGAGATAAATATGTAAAATAAGATATTTCTACTGAGTTTTTTCACTTTTGATGCTACACGTACACAAGTCATTTCTTTTTCTAACCCTTCTACGCATAAGAATTGGACTGCAACTCCACTATCTATTTTTAGCACAATACGTACTAGCACACAATTTACACTCATAATATTTTTATAATGTCGTCAATTTGATTAAATGTATAACTCTCATAGCATTGTAATTCTACTCGTTGTGTGTTTAGTTTAGTCTGTGCTGTCCAGTTCACATAAACTCTGTAAAATGATTTATCTATGCTTGTGTTTTTCCGCTCTTTTGTATGACCCATGTACTTCATTGTCTCTGATTTGCGTTTGTTTTGGGTCAACCATATGTCTCTTAATGTTTGCTTTACCTTGTGTGTGCACTATTTGCATTCTGTCTAAACATTCATCATATCTCCTATTTTTTTTATCCTACATGTCTGGTAGGCCTTGCCCGCCCTTTTGATATTATCAGATGGGGAGAATAAGTTATGTTATCGTGTTCATGAGTATGAGTCACGAGTTAGAATAGGCCACATGTAGGGGGAGCACGTTAACAATATGTGCATATAGATAGGCGGAGCAAGTTAAACATGTAGATAGGGGGAGCGTGCGTGTAGGGGAGCCATAGAGAACCTGCAACCTGATTGTTCGCTTATCACTCTTATTTTCTATATGCACTCTATTTCATGTATTACTTATCATGAACGGGATTTGATATTATCAAAAGGGGGAGTTTGTTGGAACCGATGTTTCACATTCCCTGTGTTTGAGAATATCAACTCCCAGGTTGTATTTGATCATGTCGTGTGTTGATAGAGTGTGTAGGTTGACAGATGAAAGCAAAGGAAAAAGGCTCCTATGGATGCTACCGCCAAGCGCTATCACTTATCGCGACGTGCTAGCCTATCAACAAACTTTGAGCCAGAGTCATCGAGACACTGTCCTACCGCCTAGCGATAGTCCTACCGCAGGCACTACCGCAATGAATTATTTGGACTTAGCGCTCGAGAAGAAATCTGCGTTAGTCTTACCGCGCCGCGCTATCCTTTCAACGAACGTCGAGCCAGATTCGTCGAGACACTGGCTTACCGCCTAACGTTAGTACTAACGCAGGCGCTAAAGCAATGAATTATTTGGACTTAGCGCTCGGGAAGAAATTGGCGCTAGCCCTACCGCACCGCGCTTGCTGATCGGCGAATATCAAAGCGCTGTTCTCGAATCGTTGCGTCTAACATTACCGCGCGGCGGAAGTTGTAACCGCGCGGCGCTAGCACAAATGAAACGACAAATATTCATTTTTGAATATTTCTTTCCATATTTGGAGGATAGCTTGCACAACATGCGCGCGAACCTACCACCGGGCATTAGCCTTACCGCCAACGGTAGCCTATTTTTATTAAGACGTATAAAAGGCCGTCTTGGTTTCTGTGCCAGATGGGGATTTTAATTGAAGGACTGAAGAACGACGGGAGTACGTGAATTCTTGGGTTCAGCTACCTTCTTGTGGACCATTCCAAAAAGTCTCCCTCATAGAAGAAGAAAGTTGTCTCCCTCCCGTTAGTGAACGAAGAACTCCGGCGATCCAAGATCTACATCGGCTATGAAGAACCCACTAGTGGCAAGCAAACGAAGATCTCAAGCATTGGTCGTAGATCGCTCAACGGAGAAGTCGTCCAGATGGAGAAATTCATCCTTTAGATTATTTACACTTTTATTCTTATTATTTTTCCTTTATCTTTAAACCGTGTGGAGAGGAAAATTGACCGGTAAGGGTCGTCGGAATCCGGGTAGGATTCCACGGTAAATTTTCCTGGGGATAGGGATGTCTAGATTGGAGGATCTAGCTAGGATCTAAGACCCTTCCTTGTGAGGAGATGAAGAGCCGACTCGAAGACTTTTCTTGGAGAGAAAAGGAGAGATCCAACCGGTCCATGGAACGGGTCGGTATAGAAAACAAAAGAGTTTTCATTTTCACCGCCTTCGATCCCCGGCGTCACGGGGATCACAATTTTGTAATTATAAAACCATCTACTGTTAATTCTTGCAATGAAATATATTTTCTGTATTATTTCTTCTACGATTCTGCTGTGAACGTTAGGTTAATTTTTTGTGTGTGGTGTACGAGCAAATTCGCACAGGAAATGAGTTCATAGACTTACCGCCGCGCGTTAGCAACCTAACGCCCCGCGGTAGCTTCCAAAACTTGATTTCTTGGGTCAAAATATTTTAAATTCCATTTAACGCATAAAACCTTATTCACCCCCTCTAAGGTTGGCCACTAGATCCAACAACTGCTAGTTTAGGATACATACCCACACCGAGACCCCGAGACCCCGAGATCTCGCCAGCCTTAGGAAATAGAAAGTAGACCACTCGTCGTGCTGGGCTTGTGACCACCCTGCTCGCATGCGAGGTTCTTTCCCTTTAGAGATTCGTTCTAGGCCCAAAATTTCCCAAGTAAAATCTCCATGCAGTGGACTGTAGTTGCCAAGAATAGCCTCGGCTCACCATCTTTGACCTTGCCTTAGGTAATGCCACCCCTCAGTAGTTGTCGAGATCCCGACTTACCACTACCTGCTCGCCCGGAGATTATTGGGTCTGACTCCCCCCAAATTCTACCCCAGGTTCAACTTCAAATGCCTCATGTTGATTGGCAAGAAAAGCCCAAGACCTGATTCTAGGGCAGCAACAACGTTTAATGAGGACCCCTGCTCTGTCAGCTAGATAGAAGCCTAACACCGGGAGCAACTCGGGACTTGGGTAGGCTCTCTCGAGTGACATCCAGCCCTACAAGCTAGGTGAGAGCCTTGCAGCAAGATCTGCTTGGGGTTCGGGTAGACTCTCTCGAGTGACATCCATCCTTGCCAGCTGGGTGAGAGCCTGACAGTGGAATTTGCTTGGGGTCTGGGTAGACTCTCTCGAGTGACATCCAGCCCTGCCAGCTAGATTAGAACCTACCTGTGGGATCTGCTCGGGGTCTGGGTATACTCTCTCGAGTGATATCCAGCCCTGCCAGCTAGGTGAGATCCTGACAGGGGATCTTCTCGGGGTCTGGGTAGACTCTCTTGAGTGACATTTAGCCCTGCCAGCTAGGTGAGATCCTAGCAGCGGGATCTGCTCGGGGTTTGGGTAGACTTTCTCGAGTGACATCCAGTCCTGCCAGCTAGGTGAGAGCCTTGCAGTGGGATCTGCTCAGGGTCATGGTAGTCTCTCTCGAGTGACATCCAGCCCTGCCATCTAGGTGAGAGCCTGTTAGCGGGATCTACTCGGGGTCTGGGTAGACTCTCTCGAGTGACATCCAACCCTGCTAGCTAGGTGAGAGCCTAGCAACATGATTTGCTCGGGGTCAGGGTAGACTCTATCGAGTGACACCCAACCCTACCAGCTAGGTGAGAGCCTGATGACAGGATCTACTCGGGGTCTTGGTAGACTCTCTCGAGTGACATCCAACACTACCAGCTAGGTGAGAGCCTGATAGTAGGATCATCTCGGGGTCTGGGTAGACTCTCTCGAGTGGAATCCAGCCCTGCCATCTAGATGAGAGCCTGACAACGGGATCTTCTCGGGGTCTTGGTAGACTCTCTCGAGTGAAATCCAACCCTTCCAGCTAGATGAGAGGCTGACAGCGGGATCTGCTTGGGGTCTAGGTAGACTCTCTCGAGTGACATCTAGCCCTGCCAGCTAGGTGAGAGCCTGACAGCGGGATCTGCTCGGGGGTCTACTAAGTGAACTCATCACCCGCACATATAAATCATTGTAGAAGACAATTGTAATATCCAGAAACTTTATTCGAAAAAGGACATCACTTATATGGCTCAAGGGTAAAAATATTTCAAGTCATCACCACTCCAAGTGTGACTTAGGTTCTCTCCCTCCACATTCCGGAGGCGGTACCCCCTGACCTCAACACTTCTTTGACAATGAACGGTCCCTCCTAGTTGGAGTTGAGGTTTCCCACGACAGCTAATCTTCCTGCTGTATCTACCTAAAAGTTTCTAGCGACTACCTAACTCACCTAGAGGGGGGTGAATTGATGATGTTTGTGTCTTTTCACGGATTAAAAAATACTCAAAAATAAACAAACGCATAAACACATAGATCTATAGTGGTTCCCCGTGTAACGCCCCGAAACTCAGAAGTGAACCGGGCGGTGTTTTGAGCCAAGTTCGTGTCTAGGAAGGGTGAACACAGCCTATGACACGGGTATGTCAAAGGGCGTGTCATGCTCGGGTAGTCGAGTTGAGGTCGACGAGCATTGAGTGCTCGAACATGGCCTGTGACACGGGCGTGTCACAGGGCGTGTCAGGCACACGGCCTGTGACACGGGCATGTCACATGGCCGTGTACTCCTCTGAAAGTTTGGTCCTGTGTCGACTGAGGGACACGGCCCGGAACACGAGCGTGTACTGTCTGACACGGGCATGTCACATCTAACACGGGCGTGTCGCCACCCGTGTCCACCAAGCGACCTGACGGTTGGCATGACAGTTATTCGTGACACGACCCCTGGTCACGGGCATGTCAGGTTAGGACACGGGCATGTCCCAACCCGTGTCCTTTTCTATACTCTATATTAGTGGCTGGATCGAGGCATATGGCCTGGGACACGGCCGTGTGCAAGGCCATGTTCGGCCCAGGATTAAGGAATTTTAGGCTAATCTGAGCCATTCATTTTCTTTAAATAAGATCTAACTGCACAGATGAGTTCCTGCTTGTGTTTAGTCCGAGATTAGAGGTTTAATTCCTCATTTCATCCTAAACTCTCTCTTTCTAAGAAGTTAGAGAGAGAAGAGAGCAAGGAAGAAGGAAGGGGGAATCTGGCCGCCGGCGGAGAATCGGAGCACGAAAGTAAGAACCGAGACCAAATCCATGGAGAGAATTCCCTTGCGAAGCCTTTCATCCGGCTAGTTTTTCATGGCACCTAAGAAGACTTCAAGGGTAACGATTCTCAACTTTTACATGTGAAGTCCTCTTCCTTTCTGCATGGGAAATACGCTCCCGTGAGTGTGCGGTGAGTGCGCGGTGTTCCTTGGGGTAGATATGTGAAGTCCCCCTTATTTAGAGTCCGGAATCGAAGTACGGGCATAGGTATTATGTGTGAAGCCTACCCGGACGTGTTTGTCTGGATCGGTGATGTTGCATTGCATAAATGCCGGAGAAGACTCCGTGCGTTGTTTTCGGGTTTCTACATGGTAGATTGCAACAGGGATCCTAGGGGATTAACTCCAAGGCGCAGCCGGAAAACTGGGCGAAAACGTGATTCGCTAACTTGGCGGCCGGGGATCCAACCTTGAACATAACTGGGTTATGTGATGTTTTGAAATGTATTAAGCTTTGGGTGAAGCTTGGCCCGCGCGTACGTCTTAAAGTGACTAGGCGGCGTGAGCAACGGGCGGGTGGAAACGGACCTGGGCTTTGCGGTTTGGTGCTAGAGGCCCTAAAGTGGAACTGGTTGTTGTCATAGTCGGGAGTCTTGGACTGCGGTCGGAAAGACTAAAAAATGCTCACAATGATTACCATCCTCAGGGTGGTGGTGAAGCCACGGAATTGACCGGATTCACTGAGAATGTGCCTTGAGTACACGGGGTGTTTGGCCGAGCGAGCCTACACCTGTGGCGAAATATATATTTGCACTTAACTATTTAACTGAGCTAATGATATGCAGGGAAGGAGCACCGCCGTCTTGAGTAAGGGGCGGGGTCGTTATAATTTGGTCAGCTTTAGCTGACTGTTGCTTTGTTTGCCACCGTGCGGTGGAATGTTGCTTGCAGGTACTGCGGAACCAAGCGCCAAATAGTGGGCTGAAGCCCAAATTGCTGAGCTTGCCCTCAAAGGCCAAGCGAACTGTTGTTTACTTTTGTCATGTGTGGCCGGCCTGTGAGCGATGTATGTAAAACATTATATTATCAAGTGAACATTTGTAAGGCCTTAAGGTCATGTACTCTTTTGTGTATTTGATGTATTTCATTCTTGTGGTATAGTGGACATTCATGCCGTGGTTGTGCAAATTCTGGGTTCTCTTAAACTATTTAAAAGTTTCCGCAAGAATGCTCTGTGTTAGGACGAGTAGTTGAGTATTTTGTATTATTCTGTAACCATTCCGACTGTCCGTGGTATATGGCATCGGGTTCCAGCTGGACCTTCTATTATATGCCATACGACGGATGGGGGTGTTACAATTTGGTATCAGACTAGGGTATCGGTTGTCTGTATTTGAATTCGTGGGCGAATTCTTTTAAGGGGTGGTGAGCACATTTATGTGCGCCATCATTATAACATAAAAGAACCCATGAATGTCTACTTAGGAATGAAAAAATACACTTGTTTTGAGGAACCTGAGTGTTCAAGTTATTGCTTTTAACAATTTGTGTGTCGCCTAATCAAGGGTTTATGCTATTATAGGTTCCTAGGAGCGGCGCTGGGCAATCGGAACAACCGCAATCGGCGGAAATTAGTGCACCGAGTGACGTGCCTACAACACCTCCTTCAGCAAAAACCATCAGATTGGTGGCTGAAGCAGTCTTTTCTATGATCAATGCCCAACAAGTGCAACCCGCACCACCTGCTAATGAGCAAGAACTGATTAGATTGGCAGATCCGGGAGTGGTAGAACGCATCGCAGTTGATCCGGTAGCACCAAGGAGAGAAACGGAGAAACAACTCAAGCATGTGATGAGCTTTAATCCTCCGGTGTTCGACGGGATGGGAACGCCAACTCAAGCTGAGGATTGGCTCTCTACGATGAAGAGGGTCATGATCGCCACAAAAACTGCGGAGTGGCAGAAGACCACAATAGCGACCTTCCTATTGGCTGGTGAGGCAAGGATGTGGTGGGACGAGTTGGAGGTTCATCTCTTAGTGGGAAGGCAACTTGCCGAAGTACCGATGGAGGAATTCTCAAGGTTGTTCTTGGCCAGATACCTACCTTCTGCCCAGAAGCTTGAAATAGAGAATAAGTACCTTGGATTGACTCAGGGAGCGAGTAGCATGGATGAGTATCTCCACAAGTATACTCGGTTAGGTCGTTATGCTGGTGCTATGTTTACTGAAGAAGAGCGGAAGACCAACCGAATTTATGAGGGCCTACGGGGCGACCTACAGCGAAACCTCACTGGGCATAAAGCAAAGGGATTCCTAGCCTTGGTTAATGCCGCTCGGTATCTGGAAAGGGTCGCAAAGAAACTTCAAGAGAAGAAGGAGCCAGGGGAAAAGAAGTCAGAGTTCAAAATGCCGAGTTCAAAGTCTTGTTTCCGTAGATGGAATAAGAAGAAGAAGACTTCAAGTTTAGCCCCTTCGTCTGGTGCGACGGGGGCAAACTCAAGTCAGGTCCCAGGAGCGTGCTAATACTGTGGAAAGGTGGGGAATTTTGCACGTGAGTGTAGGAGCAGACGTGCAAAGTCCGAGAAGAGGACTGGAGCAACTTATGAGGAAAAGGGGAAGGCGGCGGAGTCGACCGCATCCCACCATGCTCCAACCCAGCCTAGAGTTTACAACCTTGGTCTGCAAGAGGCCATTAAGCAAGATGACGTGGTGACAGGTATGAGTTTAATATTTACTATTTAGCTTTTGTAGCCGTTACCTTTTTACATGTTAGCTTATAAATCTTGGTGCTAGGCTTTGTGTTAATTTTCGATAGTCCAGCGAGAGCCTTGTTTGATACGAGAGCTTCACATTCCTTCTTATCCGAAAGATTCGTATTGCGCATTAGAGTTCCTTCCTCGATGGCAAAAGACAAGTTGGATGTGTTGTTGCCCAATGGGTGCACAATGCGTGCGGATAGAGTATGTGTGGTAAAGATTCGGATCGGGGATCAGGAGTTCATTTTGCAAGCGTTGGTGCTGCCATTAGTGGAGTTCGATGTAATCTTTGGAATGGACTGGCTCTCGGAGCAGCGAGCATGCATTGATTGCAACCGAAAGGAGGTTAAGTTTGGACTGAATTCTGATCAGGAGACTATATTTGCGGGTATGAAAGGGACGAGCAAGATCATGTTGTCGGCTCTTTAGGTGATTAAGGTAGTTCGGTCTGGGGCTGAGCTATTTGTCAATTCAGTGCAGGCTTCAACGCCTAAACCTAGTCTTGACAGTATTGCAGTTGTGTCCGAGTATCCTGATGTATTCCCAGACGATCTCCCGAGAGCCAATCCTCAACGGGAGATTGATTTTACAATTGAGCTGGTACCGGGTGCCAAACCGGTGTCACGCTCTCCGTATCGGATAGTGCCTAAGGAGATGGTGGAGTTGAAGGTGCAACTGTAATAATTGTTTGAGCAAGGGTATGTGCGTCCAAGTTCGTCTCCTTGGAGAGCACTGGTCCTCTTCGTTAAGAAGAAAGATGGGAGCTTGTGACTCTGTATTGATTATTGGGAGTTGAACAAGCTTACCGAAAAGAATAAGTATCTGATCCCAAGGATTGACGATCTATTTGATCAGTTGGTTGGGTCAACGGTATATTCGAAGCTAGATCTGAAATCCGGATACTACCAACTAAGGATAAGAGAAAGTGACATCCCAAAGATAGCGTTCAACATGTGGTTTGGGCATTACGAGTTTACGGTCATGTCGTTTGGGTTGACCAATGCGCCATCCGTATTTATGGATTTGATGAATAGGACATTCAGAGAGTACCTGGACCATTTCGTGATAGTATTTATCGACAACATCTTGGTGTACTCGCGATTTGAGGATGATCACTTCAAACATCTGCATATGGTATTGGAGACATTGAGGAAGAATCAGTTGTATGCTAAGTTCTCCAAGAGTGAGTTCTAGTTATCCTCAATCGTGTTCCTTGGTCATATTGTTAGTGGTGAAGGCATAACGGTTGATCCGGCGAAGATAGCGGTGATTCAGGAGTGTCTAGTGTTGACTACGGTGGCGGAAGTCCGGAGCTTTCTGGGGCTTACCGGCTACTATAAGCGCTTCGTGGAGAACTTCTCGCGGATAGCACTATCAGTCACGACGCTGACAAGGAAGGATCAAAAGTTTGTGTTGACTCTAGAGTACGCACAGGCTTTTGAAGAATTGAAGAGGCGGTTGGTCACGACGCCTATTTTGCGTTTGCCAAGTGGGTCCGAAGGGTTTAAAATTTATAGTGATGCTTCAGGCAGTTGTTTGGGCTGTGTTCTACTGCAGCATGGGATCGTAATAGCCTATGGATCACGAAAGTTGAAGGTTCATGAGAGAAATTATCTGGTCCATGATTTGGAGCTAGCGTCCGTGATATTTGCTCTAAAGCTGTGGAGGCACTAGCTTTATGGTGTGAAGGTCGATATCTACACCTATCATAATGATGTAGTGACGACCGTGATTCAGACGTGACTACAATACGGACACCTAAGCGTTACCGAATAAGAAATATAAAGAGGGAACGCCGACCAAAAGCGAACGAAAAGGGGTCGGTGGGTTCCCAAAATTCGGGACTCGATACCACGTCCTTAGGACCTACCTCTCCAACAAGCACACAACTCACCGTAAGCCGGACTCGATACAACGTCCTTAAGACCTACCTCTCCAACAAGCACACAACTCACCGCACCTACACAAGCATCTATTCATTTCAATATAGCCGTTTCAAGCGCAACAATAGTTTATTTCGGAGCGGCGGAAAACCTTTAAGAGAGATCGAAATTCGAGTCGTGATTAATTCCCTTGTTGACACATAAAGTGCACCAAACGGAAGAGCAAATCAAGGCTTGGCCACGTTGCACTCCCGAGACAGATCTACCCATTCCGGACAACAAGAGATTCAATAACAACACCATCAAATTCAGATTTTGCAAGCGACGGATTTAAAAATCACGGAAAAAACGGCGCATGAAAAACCTCCACAAACTAAAGCAAGAATCACACAAAGAAAGAGATTACCCAACCGGGATGAAAGTTCGCACAAAGATAAGGTGGGAGAATCACTCTCTCCACGGATCCGCCGGCGTCACATTGAGGGGTTTGCAACCTTCTTCCACGGAGTCGCACCAAGGAAGCCGCGCCAGAGTCGCACCGAACGGATGGAGGGAGCAAGGGGCGGAGGTTTCACACCACGCAAGGGGGGGGGGGGGGGGGCGGCGGTTTCACACCACCAAGGGGTCGACGGCTTGGAGAAAGCTCTTGGCCGAAATTCTCAAAGGAGAGGGAGTTTTAGGTTTCAAATATTCAATGATCATATTCCTCTTAAACACCTCCTTAAATAGGAGTTTACAATAACTCTTAGCCCTCCATGATGGAGATGTAATCTCATCCATCCAAAAGGCTAAATGCACACCAAAATAAAATATTGTTCCAAATGAAAAAAATAACACATGCCATGAATATAAAATTATCACTTAAACATAGGATAATTTTATATTCCAAAATATTAAATAAAGTACATGAAATAAGAAAATTAGGCTAATTTTTTCATGGCTGTTTTAGCACATCGCGGGCGGAGGTTGTAACGTGCACTTCCTTCAGCGTCATCACGACGTCTCAGATCTTTATGTCGTAGCGCCTCGGAAACCGGGTCATCATCAAGTAGCGGTGGCGCTGCATCAATCCTCCCCCACTCAAAATCACGTATCTCTGATGCGTGAGTGGAGAGATAGCGGCGGAGAAGCTCGACATCCAAACGTTGAAGCTCTATCGTGAGTACCCAAGAGTCGTCCGAAGGGGGGCGGTCACGCCAACGGACGAGGAAGCGGTAAGTAGTACCATCCAGAATAGTGAATGGTTCCGCAGCGAGTATCATATCTGGAGTGAGAAATGTCCTGGGGAACCTGGGAAACATGTCAGCAGTAGGAGTAAAAGAAGGCAACGTACCATCCGATGTTATACCTACGGGGACCGAAGGAGAGAGATCATCCGAACTACCACTCCCCAACCCATTAGAATTTTCAGTGGAGGGAGAAGACGACAGAGAATTCAACTCAGGTGGAGGTAAAACAAACAGCGTCAAATCCGAGACATTAAAAATAGGGGAGATACCCCAATAAGCCGACAAATCCAAAACGAAAGCGTTGTCACCTAGTTTCTTGATAATCCGAAAAGGGCCGGCGCGCTTCGGTGCCAACTTCTTAACGATGCCAGATGGCAAGCGTTCGAGAACTAAACAGACTAGGACCAAATTGCCAACTTTAAAGTGCAACACCCTCCTATATAAATTAGCGTGCGACTGATAAGACTCGTATTGAGCAGTCAAGGTAGCTCGTATACGTGCATGTAAGTCATGAATATGTTGGGCGAAGGATTGTGTAAACTGACTTATCTTGTATGTTGGGGGAAACGGTACCAAGTCAATAGGCACAGGGGCCTTGTATCCATGGACAATCTCATTTGGTGACAGACCAGTAGACCGATTTTTGGAATTATTATAAGCTAATTGGGCGTGGGGAAGAATAAGATCCCACGTGCCTTTGTGATCACTTACGAGGCATCAAAGAAGGCTACCCAAGCTTCGATTATCCAAAACCAAACCATTCACATAACGGTGGAAGACTATTCGAAACAACCTCGCAAGTAATTTAAAGGACGCATTTAAAAGGGTCAAGAAATTAAAAATGCGCCTAATTAAATTAAAACCATGAGGGGAGAACCCATGTGCCACATGACTTGAATTAATAGTATAAAATAACGGAATTATGTCCGGTGGCACATGTGCCTTAAATTCAAAAATTAACGTAGTGGGTCCCAACGTTTTCGTTTTAAAATTAAAATTAAATTTTGATTTAAAAATATCATAATAAATAGTCAGCGGAAAACGTTCGTCATCAACTACGTTCGCCCACGTCCTTCTAAGTAAGTTTAACGGGATGGCGGTAATAATAAACTTCTCTAAATATGAAGGGCTAGAAATGACTAAATCATCTACTCGAGCTAAGGGAACCGGAGGGAGAGTCGACAGGGTTGACTCCGTAGGGGGAACAAAGTCACACTCAACGTCAAAGCATGGATTCAACATCCAAGAGAATGCCTCCGGTTGCAAGCCTTTAAAATCAAAAGTAAACTCGAATAGTGGATTCGTCCTCACTGAAAACTCATCCTCAGTTAACGTTTCGCCCAAAAATGAATCCACCAAATCATTAGAAATTTTACTTAAGTCAGAAACAGTGATCGTCTCAATAGTAGGCAAATTCGTATCCGATAAAATTTCCAAACTAACTTGCGCCTCAGGCGAAAGGGCTATCATCAAAGAAACGTCAGTTGGGCCCTCAGTGCTATCGTCATCCAAACATAATTCTTCCCATGAGGTGGGGACATCGTCTAAGTCAGAATAGGGGGATGGGCAAATCGAATCCAGGGGAGTATAATAATTAGCTTGAGTTCCAAGCGACGATAATAACGTCAAAGGACTAACTCCCGAATGTATCACACTAAGCTTATCCCAAACTGAACGTCCATCCCAAGGTGACTCTACCAATACCGTAGAAACCTCTAATAATCCTGGGTCAACCAATATAACGTCGGATCCTAGCAAGTCATCACCTAAATCAGTGACATGTAATCTCTCAGCATCGGATGACTCTACCGACTCAACTGGAATGTCTACTGGCTCAGGGTCAACAGAAGATTCCATGACTAAATTATCATCGAAGGGGATTGGAGATGATTCCTCAGGGAAGAAATCCTCTTCCAAGTCACTAGGATAACCAATCTCCTCAACGTCACTAAAAGCGTCTGTGAAACTTGCCTCATCCTCAGTGACGTGCTCAGTCCTAATCACATCCTCAGGTTCAACAGGAGAGTCAGGCACTATCGTAAGTGAAGGAAGACTCTCACCTAGCTGATTAACTTCATCTTCCAGAGATTCCATATCCACATAAGCATCCTCAGAGGTATCACTCACTATATCAGAGGGCTTAGATGTCGATGCTAAGGAAGCAAGCACCCTAATAGTAACATCTTTCGAATTCAAATTTTTGGGTCGGAATGGCTTATGTTTCCTATAGGTGGGACTAGGCACACTCTGGGTAATACTTCCTCTCTGGGGATATGATCTATCCTGAGGCGTAGGGTCACTCCTATAAGCCGATATATGTCTAGTGCTGTAACTATTCTTGCTAATGGGTGTGGTGCTATTAGTGCGCAGGTAGGCGGGATCAAATTGATCCGAGAGGAGGTTACGCATGTGCGGCCAAGCATAACGATAGCTACCAACACGACGCTCTTCGTTTAACCAAAATAATCGGGCCCGACCTACTAATCGCTCTCGGGCAAAGCTAATCTTTTCGTAGTCATCCCATAAGTGATAATTAAAATATTGTTCTAATCCCTTAAGCCAGTCTCTAAAATTTTGGGAATACTCTAAACCGTCATAAGTAGGATAAATGTGGTGTGCCCTAGGGCTACGTTTAGCCATATCCTTAGCATAGGAATAGTCTAACCGAGAAGCATATACGTCATATGCCATTTAGTGAGAACCGGAGAAGAAACTCGATCCGATACTTGTGCACATGCAAAGAAAAGTAAACTGGCCCTAATTAAATCTCAAAGATTTAATTGTTCCCGCTAGTTTCAAAAAATAATATATGCATACTTTTTTATTTTCTGAGCAAGAAAATTATAAGGATTATTAATTAATTTTTTCCGATACCAAATTGATGTAGTGACGACCGTGATTCGGACGTGACTACAATACAGACACCTAAGCGTTACCGAACAAGAAATATAAAGAGGGAACGCCGACCAAAAGCGAACGAAAAGGGGTCGGTGGGTTCCCAAAATCCGGGACTCGATACCACGTCCTTAGGACCTACCTCTCCAACAAACACACAACTCACCGTAAGCCGGACTCGATACAACGTCCTTAAGACCTACCTCTCCAACAAGCACACAACTCACCGCACCTACACAAGCATCTATTCATTTCAATATAACCGTTTCAAGCGCAGCAATAGTTTATTTCGGAGCGGCGGAAAACCTTTAAGAGCGATCGAAATTCTCATGATTAATTCCCTTGTTGGCACATAAAGTGCGCCGAACGGAAGAGCAAATCAAGGCTAGGCCACGTTGCACTCCCGAGACAGATCTACCCGTTCCGGACAACAAGAGATTCAATAACAACACTGTCAAATTCAGATTTTGCAAGCGACGGATTTAAAAATCACGGAAAAAATGGCGCATGAAAAACCTCCACAAACTAAAGCAAGAATCACACAAAGAAAGAGATTACCCAACCGGGATGAAAGTTCGCACAAAGATAAGGTGGGAGAATCACTCTCTGCACGGATCCGCCGGCGTCACACCGAGGGGTTTGCAACCTTCTTCCACGGAGTCGCACCAAGGAAGCCGCGCTAGAGTCGCACCGAACGGATGGAGGGAGCAAGGGGCGGCGGTTTCACACCACGCAAGGGGGGCCGGCGGTTTCACACCACCAAGGGGTCGGCGGCTTGGAGAAAGCTCTTGGCCGAAATTCTCAAAGGAGAGGGAGTTTTAGGTTTCAAATATTCAATGATCATATTCCTCTTAAACACCTCCTTAAATAGGAGTTTACAATAACTCTTAGCCCTCCATGATGGAGATGTAATCTCATCCATCCAAAAGGCTAAATGCACACCAAAATAAAATATTGTTCCAAATGAAAAAAAATAACACATGCCATGAATATAAAATTATCACTTAAACATAGGATAATTTTATATTCCAAAATATTAAATAAAGTACATGAAATAAGAAAATTAGGCTAATTTTTCCATGGCTGTTTTAGCACGTCGCGGACGGAGGTTGTAACGTGCACTTCCTTCAGCATCATCACGACATCTCAGATCTTTATGTCGTTGCGCCTCGGCAACCGGGTCATCATCAAGTAGCGGTGGCGCTGTATCACATAAAAGCCTGAAGTATTTGCTAGATCAGAAGGACCTGAACATGAGGCATTGGAGGTGGATGGAGTTCCTGTGGGACTACACTTTCAAAATACATTATGTGCCCGGGAAAGGAAATGCAGTGGCAGATGTGTTGAGTCGTAGGGCACCTACGCAATCCAACTGGTTGGCGGTGCATGTTGGGAGTTTGGTCCGTGATTTGAAGGCTTTGGAGATCTCCTGCGTTGACAAGCAGGCTCGTGCCGAGGAAATTTTGTGTTGGACGGAGGTGTAGTATGACCTAGCTGATAGGATTCGGCGGGCTTTGGTTCAGGATAGCAGTATGAAGCAATTCTTGGATGAATCATTGGATGGGTCAAATTCCCAATTTGCGATTGAAGATGGACTGCTAAGGAAGGACGGTCCTATATGCATCCTAAGTGCAGATAACCTTCGAGAGGAGTTTATGTATGAGGCTCATCATACCAAGTACTCAATCCACCCGGGGAGCACGAAGATGTATAGGGACATGAGGAAGTTGTTTTCTTGGCCAGGATTGAAGAAAGATGTAGCACTTTATGTGGCGAAGTGCCGAACTTATTCCCTGGTGAAGGCAGAGTGCCAGAAGCCCGGAGGTTTCTTTAAGTCCTTGCCTATCCCGAAATGGAAGTTCGATGACATTTCCATGGATTTTGTGCAAGGTTTGCCAAGGCCGCAAAGGGGAAATGACGCCATCTGGGTGGTCGTAGATAGATTGACAAAGGTGTCGCACTTCATCCCGAATAGGAAGGAAGATCCGGTGGAAAAGTTTTCTAAGCTCTATGTGGATAATATTGTACGGTTGCATGGTGTGCTACGCAGTATTGTTAGTGACCGAGACGGACGCTTCACGTCAAAGGACTTGAGGCTGGTGCATAAGTTCTTGGAAACTAAGCTGAGTTTCAGCACAGCCTTTCATCCGCAGACGGATGGTCAGACTTAAAGGGTCAACAGGACGATGGAGCACATACTTCGCATGTGCGTCTTGGATTTCATAAAGCAGTGGGAAGATCACTTGTACATGGTAGAGTTTGCTTACAATAACTGTTTTCAAGCGAGTAATGGTATGACGCCTTTCGAGGCCCTGTATGGGAGAAGGTGTCGCACGCCGTTGTCTTGGTTGGAGACAGGCGAGTCAAAGTTATATAAACGTCAGGTAGTGGATGACGTCACTTCAATGGTATGTACGATTCAGGAACGGTTAAAGATCGCCTAGGACAGACAGGCAAAATACTATAATGCCAAGCATCGGAATATGGAGTTCAGTGTTGGCGATTTGGTGTATTTGAAAATCAAGCCATTTAAGGGTGTCTCGCAGATTCGACGCTTGAATAAGATGAGTCAGAGATACCTTGGACCGTTTGAGATCCTGGAGCGGATTGGCGAAGCAGCGTATCGATTGAAGTTGTCGGTGGAATTGAGTGGACTACACGATGTATTCCATATTTCGATATTGCGGAAGGTGGTACAAGAGCCTTCTCAGGTTGTTGCAGTCGATCAAGTGTTGATTGATAATAGGTTGACAACCAAGGTCAAGCCAGTTCGCATTGAAGACTTTGAAGTCAAACAACTCCGCAACAAGGAAATCTGAATGGTAAAAGTCCGTTGGGATAATTGCGGACGAGAGAAGCTTTCTTGGGAACGAGAGCAGACTATGTTGGATGCATACCCCAAATTATTCCATGCAGGTAATATTTAAGTAGTTTTGTGTACTTTTACATAATTTCGTGGACGAAATTCTTTAAGGGGGGGGGGGAGATTTGTAACGGCCCGAAACTCATAAGTGAACCAGGCGGTGTTTTGAGCAAAGTTCGTGTCTAGGAAGGGTGAACACGGCCTATGACACGGGCGTGTCGCAGGGCGTGTCATGCTCGGGTAGTCGAGTTGAGTTCGACGAGCGTTGAGTGCTCGAACACGACCTGTGACACGGGCGTGTCACAGGGCATGTCAGGCACACGGCCTGTGACACAGGCATGTCACATGGCCGTGTACTCCTCTGAAATTTTGGTCCTGTGTCGACTGAGGGACACGGCCCAGAACACGGGTGTGTACTGTCTGATACGAGCATGTCACATCTGATACGGGCGTGTCTCCACCCGTTTCCACCAAGCGACATGACGGGTTGCGTGGCGGTTATTCGTGACACGGCCCCTGGTCACAGGCGTGTCGAGGACCTGAAACGGGAGTGTCAGGTTAGGACACGGGCGTGTCCCAACCCGTGTCATTTACTGCGTTCGATATTAGTGGCTGGATCGAGGCACACGTCCTGGGACACGGCCGTGTGCAAGGCCATGTTCGGCCTAGGATTAAGGAATTTTAGGCTAATCTGAGCCGTTTGTTTTCTTTAAATAAGATCTAACGGCCCAGGTGAGTTCCTGCTTGTGTTTAGTCCGAGATTAGTGGTTTAATTCCTCATTTCATCCTAAACTCTCTCTTTCTAAGATGTTAGAGAGAGGAGAGAGCAAGGAAGAAGGAAGGGGGAATCTGGCCGCCGGCGGAGAATCGGAGCACGAAAGTGAGAACCGAGACCAGATCCGTGGAGAGAATTCCCTTATGAAACCTTTCATTTGGCTAATTTTTCATGGCGCCTAAGCAGACTTCAAAGGTAACGATTCTCAACTTGGACATGTGAAGTCCTCTTCCTTTCTGCATGGGAAACCTGCTCTCGTGAGTGTGTGGTGTTCCTTGGGGTAAATATGTGAAGTCCCCCTTGTTTAGAGTCCGGAATCGAAATACGGGCATAGACATTGTGTGTGAAGCCTACCCGGACGTGTTTGTCTTGATCGGTGATGTTGCATTGCATGAATAGCCAGATAAGACTCTGTGCGTTGTTTTCGGGTTTCTACACGGTAGATTGCAGTAGGGATCCTTGGGGATTAACTCCAAGTCACACCCGGAAAACTGGGCGGAAACGTGATTTTGCTAACTTGGCGACAGGGGAGCAAGCCTTGAACATAACTGGGTTATGTGATGTTTTGAAATGTATTAGGCTCCGGTTGAAGATTGGCCCGCACGTACGTCTTAAAGTTACTAGGCGGCATGAGCAACGGGCGGGTGGAAACGGACCTAGGCATTGTGGTTCGGTGCTAGAGGCCCTTAAGTGGAACTGGCTGTAACATCCCATTTCCTACTAGACCCCTGGGAATGGTTTTGTCTTAACAGAACCCTGGGAAGCCCAGGAATTGAAGTTCATCGACCAAGATTTCGAGTTAAGAGGTGGTTACGCCCGTGACCGACCCGTCACGCCCGTGACCTAGGGCATGACCCCTTTGACGATCGTCGACCTCAGGAAGACGATCGTCGAGCTCAAAAATTTCTACATGGGCCTGACACGCCCGTGACCAATCCGTCATGCCCGTGACCTTGAAATGGCATTGAGTGAGCTAAGCTCACTCAACGCTGTGGTCTGGATGGCGTTGAGTGAGCTTAGCTCACTCAAAGCCATAAGCTAGACAGCGTTGAGTGCACAGACTGCACTCAACGCCATTTGGTGTCATCTGGGTGGCGTTGAGTGAGCTGAGCTCACTCAACATCGTAGACTGGATGGCGTTGAGTGAGCTTAGCTCACTCAATGCCGTAAAATGTTAGGCGGGATGGCATTGAGTGCGTTGAGTGCACTCAATGCCATAAGTTGAACGGCGTTGAGTGCACTTACC
Source organism: Platanthera zijinensis (assembly GCA_039513925.1). Lineage (NCBI taxonomy): Eukaryota > Viridiplantae > Streptophyta > Magnoliopsida > Asparagales > Orchidaceae > Platanthera > Platanthera zijinensis. The sequence goes on from CM077095.1 coordinate 20,640,016, forward strand.
GCACTCAACGCCATTTGGTGTTGTCTGGATGGCGTTGAGTGAGCAGAGCTCACTCAACGCCATAATATGGACGGCGTTGAATGAGCTAAGCTCACTCAACGCCATCTTTTAAAAAGAATATATTTTGGGTGGCATTGAGTGAGCAGAGCTCACTCAACTCCATAATCCAGATGGCGTTGAGTGAGCTGAGCTCACTCAACTCCATAATCCGGATGGCGTTGAGTGAGCTAAGCTCACTCAACGCCATAGTCTAGCAGGCCATTCTGATGGCGTTGAGTGAGCAGAGCTCACTCAACGCTGTATCTGGGATGGCGTTGAGTGAGCTGAGCTCACTCAACGCGGTAGCATGGATGGCGTTGAGTGAGCAGAGCTCACTCAACGCCATTATACTTAGAATTTTCTTGCATTGTATTTCTGGCTGTGTGCTGGTTTAGCTGAACCGAGCCGGTCTAGGAGTGAGCCGTTTTCTTTTAATAAGACCCAATAAGGCTAATTTTAAAGAAGGTTGACCGGTCAAGTGAAGCTGTGCTACGTGGACCGTCGGTTTTGCAAAAGGAGCAGTTACGGCCATGGCCGAGCCCCAGCCTTCATGGCCGTCAATGACATTTGATGCCATGGACTTCCCTATTCCCCTTGAAACGGCTGGATTCTACTCCTCTCAGGGAGAGGAGGAGTTTCCAGCCCTCCTCCAGCTGTCACAGAGCCGTTTCAGCCCCCCACCACCATGGCCGAGCCAAGCTATAATGGGCCATTAATGGCCACCAGCTTTTGGTCGTTCCCCCTCCCTGGCCAAGCCTTTTAACACCCTCAGAGGCCCAAGAGGAAGTTTTCCCGGCCTTTACCTGAAGTTTTCAAGCCTCCCTTACTGTTGAAGAATTCCGGCGACGCCACCACCGCGCAAATGGCATCACGACGATCGGCTCGACTCCAAACCACGAACAAGGTCCTCCTCTACTCCTTCTTCTATGGGTAGATCTTAGAAATTATTTAGGAGAGATATCGAGCTCAAAGGAGCAAGATTGAGTGAGCTTTTCCATGGTTTTTCAAAAATAAATGGTGGTCGGGTTCGCCAGAAACCGCCTCTCCGGCGGCCGTGCCGCCGCCCGACGGTAGCCCTCACCTCAACAGAGGTGGTGGTGGTGGAGGCCGGCCAGGGAGATGGCTGGGTGGCCAGGAAATAGTTTTAGAAAAGCTACAAGAAGTGTTTATTTTCTGGTTCTGCTCGGGTTCGGGTAAAGAAGAAGATGAACAGTATATTATATTATATTATATTATATATGGTATAATTATTAAAGTAATCCCCTTTACCGTGCTCTAGGTTTTAACTGAAAATTATAGCCCGTAGGGGCGGAAAAAGAAAAAGTGGTCAACATAGAAAATGTAGCCCTTGAAGTCTAGTTTAATTCAAATTTATTTCACTCGATTTGGAGTCCTGGTTAGACCACATCACACATTTTGGTGAGGTGTATCCATAGGGTTGTCCTGAGATTGATTTGGATGCCCACATCAATCCAGACATCCAAATGACTTGAAATTTGGGGTATGGGCTATTATTAGCCATACCTAGGACTTATCCAAAAATCAGAATTTTTGGAGAATATAGTTCTATAGTTTTTGTAAAAATTTAATAATTCTTGTGTAATTCAATTAGGTGTCCTAAACACCTCAAAAGTCCCCCAAATCTGGGTGGGAGGTCTTAGGGGGAATGTTAGAACTCTGGTAAAAATTCCACCGCATTTGGAAGTGCTTTGATCAAGTTTTAACTCGACCCTAGTTTGGCCCTTATTGGGTTAGTTGGGGCAATTCATTCCTTTTGGGACTTAAGTGGTCAAACAACCTCAACAGAGGCTGATATTTTGGTCACTGACTTTTTAGGGCATGAAACACCCTCCAAGGGAGTTTGGGGTGGTTTGGTGTAGGTTCGCCCTAGAACCCTACGGTAGGTCCCTTAATGGGGATTTGTAGGGTTGTGAAGGTCATGGGGTCAAATGACCTTGGGCTGACTTGAAATTTGGTGGAGAGGACCATAGGGCCATTATAGTTCTCTGGACAAAATCTTAGGGGATTTGGAGACAGTTAGACCACCTAAAATCCTAACCCTAGTTTAGGGCATCAGCCTTAATTTTAACTATTAGGCTGACAAATGAACTCAAAATCAAATAAAATTTGGGCAGGGTGATTTTCTGGTCTAAATGGCCATAATGTAATTTTGTTGAGATTTTTGGGTTAGTTTATACAGTACTTCATTTACAACTCTAATTGTGCATTGGATATTTATTTTGATGATTCTGGAATTTTTGTTCACTGGAAAGTTATGAAATCTTTGATTAGGGCATATTATAGCATGTTATACCTTCTGTATTTTCTTTGGAAGTTTTATCTGATTATTTTGGGTACTTGCTTCTTTAATGTACCAATTGTGATATGTAGTCAAAAATACAAATAATGCCCAATTATTAATTGGAAAATTATGAAATTTGGGAAGTAAGTGTTTCAAACCATGATAGTCACTCAGTAATTTTCTATGGATTTTTGAATAATTAAACATAGTACCTCCTTCACTAAGCTAAGAAAATTAGTATTTTATATTAAAATAAATTCAGAGCCCAAAATATTAGATAAAAATTATGGGTCATGGTTTCTGATAGTTTTAGGACACCATAAAGCTTCTGTAATTTTCTTGTGATTTTTGGGTACATATTTACAGTACTTGCTTCATAATATAGTAGAAGTGGCCTAAAATGGTAAATTAGAAAATATAGGCCTAAACACCTCTGAAATTTCTCAAAACTTGGAATTACTGCTTAAATGTCTCATAGGATGTTTACTGATTTTATGATGATTTATTGTTTGCTCATTAGTGCACTTCATGTTCATATAAGGGCATTGGGAGGCTTAGAATAAATAAATTAAATGCCCGATAAAAAGGAAAAAATTGGAAATCTTGGAATTGTTAAATTATGTCATGATAGACCTCCAGTAAATATTATAGGAGATTCATAAGACAATCTGGAGTACCTCCCCTTATATACCTCATGCATCTTAGGATGGTCTGCATATAGTAAAACCACAGAAACTAAACTAGAGTGGGTAATGAACTTGGGGAGATGGAATTTTGGTAGTTGCTTGTTTGGATAGGGCAAGCTAAGTTTAAGTTCATTGTTGGAAATCAGGATAAGTGAAGTGTGAGAGTGGCTAGTGTTAAGTGGCGTTCGGGAATGACGAAAGATCGTCCACCCCGGGTACGAAAGGAAGAGTCTTAATACTCTAGGGCTAGATCTAAGGTAACTTAAAAAGGGATCGGGTAATGGGTATCAACCAATAATAATAAGTGCCTTGTGAAAGGGAACGGTGGGCTTCAGCTACCATCATAGTTCCTAGTGCCCTTTGAGAGCCCTTCACGGGGAATACCGGGGGCAGTCCTGGGCTAACGTAAACCGTAGGAATAATAAACTAAAAGAGTAACTAATCTAACTAGAATTGCACTTTCACATACCCCGGTAGCTAGGGAGGTAGAATAAGTTGGTTTGGTTGCCATTCAGATGGTTGCTCTGAAGGTAGATGCACGGACGGGATAGTCCGGGGAGCCGAGGGCTCGAGGGTTTGAGTACAGAATAAAGGTGGTGGGTCTTCGGTATTTGATTGTCGTTCACACCGACATCGGTATGTTGACTCGGCAGTGTGGGACACTTAGCCAAAGAAAGTCTGGTGGATATAGCCAGCACTAGTATGCGGATACTCTAGGTTGTGTTCTTCTAGGGGCGTACGGAAGGGCTAGGCCCGGTAATGTGGATACCCGCGTAGGAGTGGGGGGCCCGACCCACTGTCTCCGTTTGACACTACGAAGGTTCCTGGGAGTGAAACTAGCTTCCCGAACAGGGGGAACTAAAGGTCTGTGCGCATAGAGTCGTGTGCGTGAGTTGAACTTGCATGAATCATGGCATAACATATCACTACACTCATATTTGCATACAACCGACACCCCAACGTATAAATCGGTATGAGACTTTTTATACGATGGGAGCCTTGCAGAAGACCCCTTAACTTATAAGTTTGTATGGGCATTCATATAAGTTAAGGTTACTTACTTATTTATTTATTGTTTCTCTATCTGCCTTCTTATATATTTGCTACTTACTACATGTCTACTTTATTACTTACTACCGTAGAATTGCTAGATGTACTTTATTCAAGATAGTTGTTAGATTAGCTCCATTGTCATCTGCTTGATTACTCTCCACCTTTGTAGCTTCCCTTTCCTCCTCTCCGCTCGGTGCTTAGGAGCCGTGGGTGGAGGGGTAGGGGATGATAGGGCTTAGTCTTATGACTAATGGTTTTTGAACCACAACATTACAGGAGCTCCGGATGGGAGACAGGGACACCCAGTCCAGGGACCAGCACCAGCGGAGTACGGTGCGCATGGAGGTGGGTCAGTCTAGCACCGGTGCACCTGCGACCAGCTCCGTGAGTGATTAGTGTTTTTATAGCTTCCGCGATGAGTGATTTGTAGTGAGGACTCTGATGTACCGGGCTCGAGCCAGTTTATCTATATTTCATCTGAACTGTATCTTTGCAGTACTTATACCTCTATTTCCTGTTATTATCTACTGATGGACTGGATGTGATTTCATTTTATACATGTTTCTGTGGACTTGTTTACATTTTACGTATACTTACTTCTCTTTCTTTATGATCGAAAAGGGCCGGCAGAATTGGCGTCTTGTAGTGGCGACCTTCCCGTAAGTCGGTCCACTGCAAAGCGGCAATTCTGGGCTAAGACCCCGGTGTTCTAAAAGAAAAAAAAAGGGGCTTACAAGTGGTATCAGAGCAGACCTCGATAAGAAGAGAAGTAGTCCACAAAACCTTTGGCCACCCCCGTGCGAGCTTAGTTTGTGGACAAACTAGCAGCGGAAGCAGTGGTGTGCCCATAAGGGAAATCACATGTTAAAGTCCATCCTACCCCTTCCTAAATTCCATTCATTCGCTCTTTAACAAATGGAGTCACACGAAAAGAGGTGGTGGAAATCTCAGCTGGACACCACCTTTGCAGGGATGGATTGCACTGATATTACTTGGGAGGAGTTCAGAGCAGCGCTCTTGGGACATTTTGTACCTCAGTCGGCGAGGGACGACCTAGAGGATAGGTTCCTGCGGCTGAGGCAGGGGAATAGGAATGTGGTGGAGTATTATCAGGAGTTTACTCACCTGGCCCGCTATGCGGACGCTTACCAGTTAGACGATGCTGGCTATGCTAGGAGGTTTTATAAGGGGCTGCAAGATGACATGAGACAGGCCCTCCTCTTTGTCTCAGAGGGGAGTTTGGCCAGGATTCTGGAGATGGCTAAGAAGAGAGTTGCAGATCAGCTTACAGTGAAGAGCCGGAAGAGACCGGCTGATGATATAGTGATTGGAGGTCGTAGAGACCGTCCTCGGGGCCAGGTTATTGGGGAGAGAAGGAATGGGGATCAGCCTTGTTAGGAGTTTGGGCAGGAGCAGAAGAGTTATGGGGTATTGGCTCCCCAGCCTTTATAGATGCTGGAGATGCCAAGGACGACAGAGCAGGCACCGACATGCTTTCAGTGCAATCAGCTGGGCCATATCAAGAGGAACTGCCCTATGAGGCGAGAACCCCCACCAACACATTAGGGCGCTCCACCTCCCCGACAGTTTGGCGGACGAGAACATGACCGAGGATGAGGATTTCAGGATCGAGGCCGCAGGACAGAGAGGGAGCAGGTGTATGCTCTAGAACTGACACAGCCCCGGAACACGGAGTAGGTTATCGCAGGTATGCCAGTACTTTTAAATTTTCTTCATATAAACTAGTGTTCTAGACATAACCTAGTTAGAAATTAAGAGAAGACAACTGCAACAAGAATACTAAGACACTTAATTACCCCAGGCATAGTCTTCGTTAGCGGCAAGCCCGCTCACACTCTCTTCGACACTAGTGCTTCACACTCATTTGTGTCGGAGGATTTCGTGAAAGGACTGGCAGGTGTGGAGCCATTCACTGGGAAGATGATGAGGGTGTGCCTACCCGATGGATCATAGATAATGACCTCTGCTCATTGCAATATGGAAGCGAGGATCGGCGGGAAGGCGTTTGAGGCACCAGCGACGATTCTGAAGATGCCAGATTACGATCTGATCCTGGGCATGACTTGGCTGTGCTGGAACCATGCCCAGATCGACTGCATGGCAAAGAGGATCACCGTGAGGCACGATGACTCCTTCATTGTCATCGAAGGTATTATACCAGCACCCTGTACCTTGTTATCACCTGTGCAGGCCGTTAAGGCCCATCTGCAGGGGGAAGAAGTTTATCAGGTCCTTTTTGAGGCAGTCGTGGCCAAGGACTCCATTTCAGATATTTCAGTAGTGCGGGACTTCGCCGACGTGTTTCCGGAGATGCTACCAGGGTTACCCCCACATCGAGAGAAGGACTTTCAGATTCAGCTCGTACCGGGGTCTAAGCCGATATCTAGAGCTCCCTATCGAATGGACCCAAAGGAGTTGGTTGAATTTAAAAGCCAGCTTCAGGAGTTAGTGGAGGCCAGGTTCGTTCGGCCTAGCTCTTCACCATGGGGAGCTCCGGTGTTATTCGTTAAGAAGAGGGACGGGACTCTTCGACTGTGCATAGATTACCGGGCCCTGAACAGGTTGACGGTCCGGAATACTTATCCCTTACCAAGGATAAACGAGCTATTTGACCAGCTGGAGGGAGCCCATTGGTTCTCAAAGCTGGATCTAAGGTCAGGGTACTACCAGCTTCGCATTCGGGAGGAGGACATCCCGAAGACGGCCTTCAACAGAAAATATGGTTTGTACGAGTTTACCGTGATGTCGTTTGGGCTCACAAATGCACCCTCTGCATTCATGACCTTGATGAATCGGGTGTTTGAAGAGTATCTGGACGTCTTCATTATCGTATTCATCGACGACATCCTTATCTATTCAAGGACGGAGGAGGAGCACGCGAGACATCTGGCCTTGACCTTGGAGAAGCTGCGAGAGCATAAGATGTATGCCAAGTACAACAAGTCCTAGTTCTGGCTAAAGGAGCTGGCCTTTCTGGGCCATGTCATCAGTGGAGCTTGTCTGGCAGTGGATCCGGCGAAGGTCCAGGCAGTACGGAATTGGCCACCACTAAAGTCGGCCTCGGATGTTCGAAGTTTCTTGGGACTTGCCGGTTATTACCGGAAGTTCGTAAAGGGGTTCTCTCAGATTGCCCTCCCTCTTATGTCTTTGACGAAGAAGGATTCCCCTTTTATTTGGATGCCACGATGCGAGTCTGCTTTCCAGGAGCTGAAGGATCGTCTTACCTCGGCTCCAATCCTTGCTCTTCCATCAGGGAAGGAAGGATTCCAGGTGTACACAGATGCTTCCTATCAGGGGATGGGTGCCGTTCTGATGAAGAACGAGCATGTAATAGCCTATGCCTCCCGTCAGTTGAAGCAGCACGAGCAAAACTATCCCGTGCACGATTTGGAGATGGGGGCAGTTGTTTTTGCTCTTAAGATCTGGCGACACTATCTCTACGGAGTACATTGCGATATCTTTTTTGACCACAAGAATCTAAAGTACGTCGATACCCAAAAGGAGTTAAATATCAGGCAGAGACACTGGGTAGAGTTTCTGTTGGACTACTAGTATACCATGCACTACCATCCGGGGAAGGCGAACGTGGTCGCGGATGCTCTGAGCCGGAGAGTGAGTACGACAGGAGTAGGCCCGCAGCTGATGGCCTTGGAGTTGGTTAAAAGCATTCAAGGAGATGAAGATTTCACTAGTGTCTGAGGATGACCCGGAGTTATACATAGAGTACTTGGGGTCGATGGTTACTACTGATGATATTCGAGACCACATCAGAGATGGGCAGATGCTGGATGAGAGAGCTGAGCCGATATTCCGAGCCTTGGAGGAAGGCACGACAGGAGATTACTCTTTGAGGGATGGTCTCATGTGTTTCCGAGGCAGAGTCTACATACCGGTAGGAGGCCAGATCCGGGAGGACATTATGACGGAAGCTCACTGCAGCCGATACTCGGTACACCCGGGGATCACCAAGATGGTAAAAGATTTGAAGAGGACGATGTACTGGCCGGGTATGAAGAAAGACATTACGTACTTCGTGACGCATTGCGAGGCCTGCCAACTCATGAAGGCAGAATATAGGAACCCGGCAGGATTGCTGCAGCCACTTCCGGTGCTGGAGTGGAAATTTGAGGATATAACCATGGAATTCATACATGGGCTACCTCGGTCCCGTGCGGGGAATGACTCGATCTGGGTGATAGTGGACAGGCTAATGAAGGTGGCCCGATTCATTCCAGTGGCGAAGGACGCACCAGTTTGTGTATTAGTACGGAGGTTCATAGAGCAGTTTGTGCGTTATCATGGGGTGACCAAGACTATCATTTCAGATCGGGATGGGCGGTTTACATCCAGGGAGTGGAGGTCAGTCCAGGCCCATCTGGGTTCTCGATTGACATTCAACACAGCTTTTCACCCTCAGACCGATGGGCAGACAGAGCGCACCAACCGTACACTGGAAGATCTTTTGCACCTATGTATTTTGGACCGCGGAGAGCCTTGGGAGAGATTGCTGCCACAGGTCGAGTTTCCGTACAACAACGCCAATCAGTACAGCATAGGCATGGCTCCATACGAGGCGTTGTATGGAAGGAGGTACAAGACCCCACTATCATTAGTTCAGGATGAGGATCTGCAGGCACTAGGCTCGGAGTTTGTGGGGGATACAGATACTCAGATTTGATTGATCCGGGACAGGATGTTGGAAGCCCAGAGCAGGCATGCCAAATATTACGATGTGAGGCATCGTCAAGTGGAGTTCCAGGTAGGAGACCAGTTTTTCTTGAAGATACGGCCGATGCACAGAGTCTCGCGGGTTCGCGAGCGGAAGAAGCTCAGTCCGAGATATATGGGGCCTTACAGATCCTGGAGTGGATCGGCACCTTAGCCTATAGACTGGAGCTACCGCCGGAGTTAGCGGGATTGCATGACGTCTTCCACGTTGATGACTTGTTTTTGTCATCGTTTTTGGTATAGTTTAATATGCAAAATTCATAGTTTAATTAAATGTTTTAAGCTTTTTTATGCATGTTTTGTTTTATTTCTGCTCAAAGTCTTTTCATAATATAAGTTCTAGTTTTATTATCATTTTATTTACTTGTTTTATTGCAACTTTATTTTGTATTATGATATAAAAATCTATAGTATTGATTTTTATTATTTTATGTAGTATGTTTGATTATATTATGTGTTATGCTTGTTATTGTTTATTGTTATATTTTAACTATTGTTATTTTGCTTTTCTTGTAGGTACATTTGTTGCAAGTCCAGCCCACCTCAACTTGGAGCAGCCCTCTACCCGAGCCTCTACAAATTGGAGCAGCAAACACAAGCCCAAGCAGCCCTTCATCCATGCTCGGCCAGCCCACTTCCTCACCAAGCAGCCCACAAGATTTGGAGCAGCCCCTAGCCCTCTACCCGAGCCCCCATGCAGCCCATGCAGCCCCAAAACCTCTCACCCGACCACATGCATGAATTCTTCCTTCATAAGGCCGGCCACTCCCCTCTCTCTCCCTTCCTCATTTAATTTCCACATGCATGCATTCTTCCTCCATAAGGCCGGCCACTCCCCTCTCTATCCCTTCCTCATTTAATTTCCACATGCATGCATGCACCTTGCCACCTCATGTCTCTCCTATTTTAATTATTTTTTCTCTACTCTTATGACATCCATCCCCCCTCTTTTATTTATTTTATTTCTTCTCATTTTCCTAAAAGTACATGCATTGAATCCTCCCACTTTCCTCTCTCCACCTTCATTTATTGCATGCATGAATCTTTCCCATACATGGCCGGCCACACACATGCTCCCTTCATATTCCCATTTTCTAGAATCTTCTCCCTCTCCTATAAAAGCACCCCCTTGCCTCTTGTTTAAGTTAAGTAGTTTTTAGTGAAGTCTTTGTTTGGAAGTAGTTTTGGTAGAGTGATAGTTAAAGAGTGGTTCTTCCTTTGTTGTAATTTTCTTTCATTGTTGTAATTTTTTTTATAATATAGTCTTGTCTTTTTTGTATTCTCTTCCTTTTTATCAAGCAATGCAAACGAATTCTCTTTCTTTTATTTTGGTTTCCTTTGCCAATATGCGTAGCTAAATAGTTTTTGTGCCCGATCGCGATGATCTTTGCGATGAGATAACACATCTTTTATTTTATGTTTGCATTTGTATTTTCCTATTTTTGATCCTTCCTTGATTTATTTCGTATCAACTCCGTATTGCTAGTATACGGTAGTAGATTCCGATCTCATATTTGAGTAGCCGAGAGGCTCGTGAATGTGAAAGATCACTCAAGGAAGGAAGGAGTTGAACGCACCCCTAGAGATATGATGACGTAATCCTCCGGATTGGAGTCAAATCCAATAGTGCGGGTCACTTCGGTAATGCGGCTTTAGGCCTTTTTGACTTGAAAGAGATTTCGGTCAAAACGTCTATAAGTTAGGGGATTTAATGCTCTAGCGAGATTATTTCCTAATATCGGATCCGCCACGGTCTTAATAGAATTGCAAATGCTAAACTTATTTATTTCGTTATTTTATTTCAAAATGAATCGTCGATCGAGCACTCTTTTGCAATAGTTTATTTTCTCTTTTTAAATTTAGTTTATTTTCATTTTCAAAACTCATCAAACATTTGGTAGGATAATCGATTCGTTGTGAGTAATAGTACTTGCCTGCCCTGAGTTTTTATATGACCTTGATTTATTTATATCACTATACTATAAAATGATAGGTACACTTGCCTATTCGGATTGTAGCCCGTGAGACGATTTTCACCCATCAAGTTTTTGGCGCCATTGCCGGGGATTTTTTTTGGCAATATTACGAAAGCCTCGAATTTATTACTTCTACTAAAAAAAACAAAAAAAAATTATTATCATTATTATTATTATATATTATAATCAACCCACATCATCTAATTTCTACCTAACCTAAAATCTCTCGAAAAGGGTAAGGGGCTTTAAGCGCCACCATTTTACCTAGTACCTTGCGAACCCTTCACCGGGTAGCCCTTGGGAAGTTCGAGAGCCAATCCATTAAAAAATCTATTTTTCAAAAAAAAAAAATCAAAAAAACAAATCAAAAAAATTAATTTTCCCTTTTCTTTTTTTGGTAACAGTTTATTTTTTTATGGAATCATCATATTTTTGCGCTTCTTGCGGGTCGCCCGACCACTTTTATTCTGAATGTCTTTCGAGAACCCCTCCCTCTTTTGATTTTAATTTTTCTGGGGAAGGTCAAAATGGCCAATTTGACCCTTACTCCAATTTTTATCCAACTTGGGAGATGGGGAACCCGTCTTATTTTTCTTATGATTTTGCCCCGCAAAGCGCCGCGCCTCCAAATTTTAATTTTAATTCTATCGATAATGGGTATCTTGAATTGCAAACTTCTATTGATAATATTAATTCGCATTTCAAGACCATTATGGATTATCTTTCTCGTGAGGCCGCATCTTTTTCTTCGTCTTCCCCGTCTCCTCCAATTTCTTCATGTAATGAGTCACCGGATATCCCGACTTGTCTTATTCCTCTCGAGGAGGATAACTATTCGGATATCCCGGATTGTTTCCTTCCTCCTTTGGAAGACACCCCTATGGATATTCCGGTGTGCTTCTTACCCGTTGAGGATGACGTGACGTCTCCTATTCCTCCTTCTTAAGACGTTTGTGATTCCATTATGCTTTCAAATTTAACTGTTCCAAATTTTTCTATTTTTAGCGAACCTTTTTCTTCTTCTTCTTTTCTTTTAGATGATTCTCCTTTAGTTCTCTCTACCCCTTCTTCTCCCGAAATTTCACAAGACTCTTCTTCTCCTTGTGAAATTTCCTTTGATGAAAATTCTTTTTCTGCTTCTTTTATTCCTCTTTCTATTTCTTCTTCTTTTTTATTCTTCTTCTTTTGACGACCCATTCTTTCCCATTTTTCGTACGACGGAGTTCTTCTATAACTCCGTCCGTTCTTTTTTGGGCGTCATTCTCTTGAAGTTTCCACCGCATGTCGGTGCGATTCTTCAATTTTTCTTTTTTTGATTTACTCTCCTAAGCGCATACTTAGGGAGTTACCTCTTCACTTTAGTTTTTATTTTCCCTTTAGCTAAAAAATAACGTCAGGCTCAGACGACATAAAATAAAGAGCGCTCTTGGGAGGCACCCCTTGCTTATCACTTTTTGTTCTTTCTTTTAGTTATTTCTTGCAGGAATAAAACACCCGGCGGTTCGTTTGGCTCCATCCTTTCCTCTCTTCCTTAGGCCTGAGCCGGTGTCCAGCTCAGGCATGGGGGAGCGACATCTATATTCAGCCTTACGACTCCGGGGAAGTCGTTTTTTTTTCTTTACTTTATTGTATCCCCCCTCCCCTTTCTTCTTCTTTTTTCTTTATTTTTTTTATTTTTCATTGAGTACAATGCAAAATTTAAGCATGGGGGAGGGTTTAGTTGTTTTATTTCTTCTTTCTTTTCAAAAAAATGTTTTAAATTTCTACAAAAAAAATTGTTTAGTATAGTTTATTTAAGTTTCTTTAGTTCTGCTTTTATTTAGCCTTATCAAAAACCCAAAAAAATTAGAAAAATCAAAAATTCAAAAAAAAGATCATATTTCAAAACCCAAAAAAAAATGAAAAATGTCAAAAAACCAAAAAAATAATAAACCTCATGCTTAGCTTTTTGTTATTTTCAGAAATTTAGTTTGAGTTTGTTTATAAGCATTTTATTTTATTTGTTAATCTTTATTTCATCATATTTAGTTAAATTTAATATTTAGTGATTTAGTTTTAAAGATCATCTTATGATTTTAATTTGCTTAGAGTAATTTATTTAGCACGTTTTCTCTTTTATTTTAAATAGTTTCAATTTTGTAGTAATTTGGCTAAACAATTTTGGATTCGAATTAATTTTACTTCATGTTTTTAGATTCTTAGGAAATATCAATCTACTAGTAGTTGCTCTCTAGTATTTTAATTTATTTTCTAAAATCTTGTTTAACCCCTTATCCTTACCCAATTCTCTTTTCTTTCTTTTATTTGTTAGATCATATGTCATGGGAATAAGGAGATGTTAGTTCCTTATTCTCTGGTACACATATGCAACCCAAAAATGAAGAGAGGAATTATAAGTTCATATATGTCGGGGGAAGTGATAGGACGTTAGTCTATCATTTTCTGGTATTACATATAAAAAAAAATTGTGTGGGGTGTGAAAAAAAATAATGATGATCACCTTCAATCAAAGACCTCTTCATGTTAACTTCCTCCCTAAACACCTTAACCAATATTATTGTCTTAGTTTTTAAATTAAAATATTGGGAGAGCATAAGTAGTAGGTTGCACAAATTTTCCTTAAGTTTCTTTCAAGTTATGATTTTTATAATTTCAATCTAACCTTGTTTGCACTTTACTCAAATTTGAATGCTAGTTAATTTATTAGAAAATTTTTGGCTAAATATTTCTCTCTTTTCACTTTAATTTCATAATTTAGAACTTGATTCTTAAATCCCTAAATTTTTATTTTTTGCTATATTTTGGTGTAAATAAATTTTTAGTTTAATTGAAAATTATATAATGTCTTATAAATATTTCTCATACTTTTGCTCTGGAATAGCAAAAACCTAAGCATGGGGAGTTTGATGACTTGTTTTTGTCATCATTTTTGGTATAGTTTAATATGCAAAATTCATAGTTTAATTAAATGTTTTAAGCTTTTTTATGCATGTTTTGTTTTATTTCTGCTCAAAGTCTTTTCATAATATAAGTTCTAGTTTTATTATCGTTTTATTTACTTGTTTTATTGCAACTTTATTTTGTATTATGATATAAAAATCTATAGTATGTATTTTTATTATTTTATGTAGTATGTTTGATTATATTATGTGTTATGCTTGTTATTGTTTATTGTTATATTTTAACTAATGTTATTTTGTTTTCTTGTAGGTACATTTGTTGCAAGTCCAGCCCACCTCAACTTGGAGCAGCCCTCTACCTGAGCCTCTACACATTGGAGCAGCAAACACAAGCCCAAGCAGCCCTTCATCCATGCTCGGCCAGCCCACTTCCTCACCAAGCAGCCCACAAGATTTGGAGCAGCCCCTAGCCCTCTACCCGAGCCCCCATGCAGCCCATGCAGCCACCAAACCTCTCACCCGACCACATGCATGCATTCTTCCTTCATAAGGCTGACCACTCCCCTCTCTCTCCCTTCCTCATTTAATTTCCACATGCATGCATTCTTCCTCCATAAGGCCGGCCACTCCTATCACAACCCGCATTTTCTCCGAATTTAGAAATTATCAGAGTATGAGAAAACACGCGTCATGATGCCACGTCGAGCAGGGGATAACTGCTGACGCTCAGGCAAAACCATCTACTTACTTAATAGAAGAAATTCATGAGTTTAATGATTAGAAAATCAGTTATATTTTAGAGGCCGTATCCCTCGGCTCGGTGGATCATCTAGTCCACAGTTTAAAACTACATATACGCTGCGAAAAAATACTTTATTCAGGTTTATCATCCTAAGGAGCGCTTAAGGGTCCCAAGAGAACCACTTATGCTATGCAAGACCCTATATTTAATTTATATAATGTATAAGAAAACGGTCTTGTACATGATTGGAAAATAGTGATTTAGTTTTATAAAACATGCTCATCATGAGCCTTTTTTATAATAATAGTTGTAGTTTAAAAATAACTAGCAACCTAACATAAAACCTCCCCAGAGCAAGTAGACTATCTCCAGAAAAAGGTAGCAGCAGAAGTAATATATCTAGTACAAAGGTAAAAACTACCAGTGGGCGCCAACAACCTGACACAAACCCACTAGCACATATGTATGTCTGTAAGGAAAGTACAGGAAAACTACCTCACTAACAAAGCAACCGGATCTCCAAAGTCCCAGAGACCACCAGCAACACCACCGCAACCTAGCCACCAAACTGGTTACAGCTCAGAACCTGAGGCATTCCAAAAGAAAACAAAATACCTCAGCAAGCAAAACAAGGTAAAAACTGCATGAAAGAGTCAACCAAGGGGGAAAAAGTGGAAGAAAGAAGAACAACATGCAGTAGAAAAAGTCACAACTGTCCAAAGTAGGACAACAAGAAAAGCACTACGTGCAAGGAAACAGCAACTACCCTGTCCAGAAACTACATCCTGCAGGGCCTACTAGGCTACCAAGAGCCCAAAGTGCTGCAATCTACCAAGGAAGAAACTTCTAACATCCTAAGCTGTGGGAAATGGTAGTAGTAAAAACAAACAGCATGGATCCGGGTTGGAGGCAAACTCAGTCCCTCAACCACCATTTCCACGCCAACAAGCTCAAGGGTCTACATGCGAAAGCACAAGGGACCTTCCACCCCCTTGCCCAGCCCGTACCTGGAGCAAGATAGAAGAATAAGGGTGGCCTTGGCTAAATTGCACAACACCTCCCCCATGAAGAGCTTCAACCCACCACTACTAACCACGACCCACGATTCGGCCATTAGGAAAGAGAAACATGGCCGACAAGGAAATTACAAAAAGAAATCAAATCAAGGAATTCACTCAGGAACGAGAATCAAGGTAAGGGAAAGTGTTGAAATAACTCAACACGGCTTGGCGTTGAGTGGGACCCACTCATCGCCTAACCAGACCTTGGCGTTGAGTGAGCTAGCCTCACTCAGCGCCAAAACAAGCATGGCATTGAGTGAAGCTCACTCACTCAACGCCTCCTGCAAGAACAACTCTGGCGTTGAGTGAGCCAACCTCACTCAACGCCAAAACAGCCATGGCGTTGAGTGAGGTACACTCACTCAACGCCCTGGTACTTAGCCAAAAACAGAGAAAGTGGCGTTGAGTGAGCTGGCCTCACTCAACGCCAAAACAGCAATGGCGTTGAGTGAAGCTCACTCACTCAACGCCCTTACACTTAGCCGCAAAAGAGAACTACGGCGTTGAGTGAGTCCACCTCACTCAACGCCAAAACAGCAATGGCGTTGAGTGAGGTTCACTCACTCAACGCCCTGGCACTTAGCCGCCACGAGGAAAACCTGCGGCGTTGAGTGAGCTGACCTCACTCAACGCCAAACCAGAAATGGCGTTGAGTGAGGTCAACTCACTCAACGCCAAAGTACTTAGCCTCAGAAAAGGCTATGGCGTTGAGTGAGGACACCTCACTAAACGTTAAAGTACTTGGCTGCACAGAGGCGATGGCGTTGAGTGAGGTCGACTCACTCAACGCCAAAACCGTAATGGCGTTGAGTGAGGTCGACTCACTCAACGCCAAAACACTTGGCTTCACAGGAAAACCGCGACGTTGAGTGAGCTTGCCTCACTCAACGCCAAAACGGAAATGGCGTTGAGTGAGGTCGACTCACTCAACGCCAAAGTACTTAGCCGCTAGCAGTGGCTACGGCGTTGAGTGAGTTCACCTCACTCAACGCCCCAGTACTTAGCCAAAAAAAAAACTAACAACTGACCAGCTGTGGCGTTGAGTGTGTGCACCACACTCAACGCCAAACCCGCAAAGGCTTTGAGTGTGTGCACCACACTCAACGCCAATCCCGGGAAGGCTTTGAGTGTGTGCACCACACTCAACGCCAACCCGAGAGCCCAAACTTGGCTCTTCCAAAAACAACATAGCAGGCACCCCCTTCTCTCTCTCTCTCTCGGCTTCACCTGCAAGCCACCAACCAGACAACAATCTGGAATTAAATCGGCGGCATTACGCCGGCGGGTTGGGCCCCAACAACACAAAGAAGGGGGCTCAATAGGAGAAACTAAGCCCTAAAAATTCAGCAAGATACAAGATCAACATGGCCTCTACCCTAGGGCTAACCGGGATTTTCAATAATAACGAGAGAACAAGAGAATGGCAAGGGCAAGAACACCACTTGCCTCGATTTCCAGCGAAGCTTGGACGGCTTTCCCTCTCCTTTGCTTGGCACTAACAGCAGCAGCACCTAAAACATTCTCCCTAACATTAATGGCGGAAAATCCTCAAAACCGAAATCCCAATCTCACCAAAATTCCACGAAAAAATGGATATCTTACCGTCGAAACGAAGATCTAAGAGAGAGCAAGACAACGCCGCTTTCGGAATCGAAATCCGTCCACGAACGAGCCCGGAATCACCGTCCGAAGGGGAACAGGAATGGCGGTTTTCTCTCTGTTTTCCCGAACAAAGCAGGCGACGGTTTCTCTCTCAGGAAGAAGAAGAGGAAAAGAAGTGGGCCACCACTTCTAAACAAAGCTTTTATACTAAAGCTTGACACGTCGGTTCAGCAAAACCGAACAGGAGCCGCCTATTCTCTTAATTAAATTATGGGAATTAAAAAAGACAAGCCAATACAAAGATGCCACCTAAGCAGGAATTAATTGCTGAATATTTCAGCCGCAAGAAACAACGCTTCAGCCCTTAACCGCTGGTTCAAGACAAACTTATATAAATTAATAAAATACATATACTATTAACACACCAAAACGACGCGAAAACCGAATCACCTCGGAATTCGACAAAATTCGCACCGTAGCTAAATACCCACGCTACGAACACAACGGCGAAGTCGAAATTAACTTTCGACGAACAGAACTCGAGTTATACCCAAATAAAGCCAAACACAAACATCCCCCCGAGAGGCCACACCGGGTCACCCAAAACGACTCGGCTTGCTAGGGAGATCTTGCCAACAGGCTACAGAATAGGGCACTCAGTTCTAAGGAGCTAAACCACACTCCACAAATGGCACAAGCCACAGAAACGCGTCATCGTAACGCCAAACGAGAAAAAAAATAATCGCAGAAAAAATCGGGGGCGTTACAGTCACTCCCCCTAAAAGAAAGTTTCGTCCCGAAACTTTACGCACAACACTCCTACTAAAGAAGGAAAAGTAACGAATAGGAGTTACAAGAAGGGAAACATACCGATCAAATCAGCTAAACAGGTGAGGGTAAGCCCTCCTCATGGCCGACTCTAGCTCCCAAGTCGCGCTCTCCAAATCCTGATTTTTCCAAAGAACTTTCACCATCGGTATGGACTTCTTTCGCAGCACTCGCTCCTGAGTATCCAAAATACGAACCGGCACCTCAACAAAAGAGTGGTTGGGCTCCAACTGGGGCACAACGTCCAAGAGCTGCCCACTGCTGCGCACACACTTTCGCAATTGGCTAACATGAAAAACATTATGAACACCTGGGAAGTTCGCTGGCAAATCCAATCTATAAGCTGACACGCCAATCCGTTCCAAAATCACAAACGGGCCCACATACCTCGGGTCCAATTTCCGATTCTTACCAAACCTCTTTACACCCACCATTGGGGAAACCTTGAGAAATACAAGGTCCCCTACAAAAACCTCCAAGGCAGACCTACGCCGATTGGCGTTCTTCTCGTACCTCTCCTGAGCTATACAAAGCTTCTCTCGAATAAGCTTCACAGCGACTTCCATTTCCTCCAGCGCATCAGGACCCAACAAAGGCCTCTCACCAGCCTCAGCCCAAAACAACGGAGTCCTACAGCGCCTCCCATACAAGGCTTCGAATGAAGCCATCTGCAAACTTTCCTGATAACTGTTGTTGTAAGCAAATTCCATAAGTCGCAGCCGCTCATCCCATGCTCCGCCGTGGTCTAAAATGTAGCATCGGATCATATCCTCTACAATCTGGTTCACCCACTCCGTCTGCCTATTGGTCTGTGGGTGGTACGTAGTAGAATACCTCAGATCCGTACCCAAGCCCTCCTGCAAACTCTGCCAAAAACGAGAAGTAAACCGGGAGTCTCGATCGGAAATGATGCTAATCGGCACACAGTGGAGTCGGATGACTTCATTCAAGTACAACTCCGCTATCTTCTTCATCGGGTAATCAATCTTATAAGGCACGAAGTGAGCACACTTCGTCAATCTATCCACTATAACCCAAACAGAATCAAATCCCCTCGGGGATTTCGGTAAGCCCGCAATGAAGTCCATAGATATACTTTCCCACTTCCAAGTCGGGATCTCTAGCAGAGTCAACTTACCACCAGGCCTTCCATGATCGGCCTTCACACGCTTACAAGTGTGGCACTCAGCAACAAATCGGGCTATATCTCCTTTCATGCCATACCACCAGGCAATTTGCCTTAAGTCACGGTACATCTTCGTAGATCCTGGATGATAGGCAGTGCTGGATCCATGAGCCTCTCTGCAAATCATACTCCTAATGTTCCCAACAGCGGGGATGCAAAACCTGCCCCGGTACTTCAAAGTACCCGCATCATCGATAGCAAAATCTGGCAACTCTCCCTTCTCTGTCCTGATGAATAAGTGCAGAAGATCTGGATCTTCCTTCTGGTGCAGTCTGGTCAAAGAAATCCAAGACGGCTCTGCCACTGATAAACTACTCTTCAAACCGCAGCATCCCACTGATATATCCATAAGGAGGAACTCCTCCACTAAACGATCGGTGGAGAGGTTAAAGATCTTTCCCGTCTTTCGGCTCAGGGCGTCGGCCACCACATTGGCCTTGCCTGGATGATACTGGATCTCTACATCATAATCGGCCACATACTCTAGCCACCGCCGCTGACGCAGGTTCAACTCCTTCTGCGTGAACACGTACTTCAGGCTCTTATGGTCAGTGAAGATCTTGCACTGAGCCCCATAAAGCAGGTGCCTCCACAACTTCAACGCATAAATTACCGCTGCAAACTCATGGTCATGCGTAGGATAATTCTTCTCATGAGTCTTCAGTTGCCTTGACCCATAGGCAATCACCTTTCCAACCTGCATTAATACGCATCCCAGACCTACAAGCGAAGCATCCACGTATACATCATAATCCACACCCTCAGTAGGCAGGGTCAGAACGGGAGCATTGCACAATCTCTTCTTTAGCTCCAGAAAGGCTTCTTCGCACTTCTCGTCCCAAACAAAAGCCACATTCTTCTGAGTCAGCTTGGTCAAAGGTGCAGCTAGGGAAGAGAAACCCTCCACAAACCTCCTGTAGTAGCCAGCAACCCTAAGAAACTCCTGATCTCCTTAGGGGTATTCGGCCTACTCCAATCCATCACTGCTGCGATCTTTTCTGGGTCGACCGAGATCCCATCCTTGTTCACCACGTGGCCTAGAAATGAGACCTGAGGCAACCAAAATTCGCACTTGCTCAACTTGGCGAATAACTTGTGGTTCCTCAACTCCGATAGAACCAAGCGCAGATGCTGCTCGTGCTCCTCAGCACTGCGAGAATAAACCAACACGTCATCAATGAAGACCACCACGAACTTGTTTAAGAAATCCTTGAACACCCGGTTCAACATATCCATGAAGGCTGATGGTGCATTGGTCAGACCAAACGACATCACCAAAAACTCAAAGTGTCCATGCCTCGATCTAAACGCAGTCCGTGGAATATCCGCCTCACGGATCCTGAGCTGATGATAACCAGAACGAAGATCGATCTTGGAGAACACCGTGCTACCGTGCAACTGGTCAAATAAATCATCGATCCTCGGCAGAGGGTACCTGTTCTTGATAGTGACCTTGTTCAACTCCCTATAGTCGATGCAAAGCCGCATTGACCCATCTTTCTTCTTTACAAACAGCACAGGAGCACCCCAAGGCGACGAACTCTACCTGATAAAACCTTTAGCCAATAGCTCATCCAACTGAACTCGCAACTCCTCTAACTCACGAGGGGCCATCCGGTACGGCGCCTTAGCAATAGGACGCGTACCCGGCTCTAAATCAATCACAAACTCAACATCCCGATCAGGAGGAAGACCAGGAAGATCATCAGGAAAAACATCGGCGAAACCACGAACAATAGGAATCTCCTCCAAGCGTGGTACGCTAACAGCGGTTCCAACTGCCGAGACTAAACAAGCACAACAACCAGAAAGAAACAACCTCTGAGCACATACCGCAGAGATGACAGGAGAATCCTGACACGGATCAGCATACACGCTGCCGGGCTGACCGTCGTCCCTGATGAAGTCCAAGCGCTTTCCTTTGCACTGAATGACTGCATCATACCTAGACAGCAAGTCCATGCCCAAAATGACATCGAAGTCCTCCAGATCAATCATCTTCAGGTCCGCCTTCGCAAGAAAGTCCCCCAACAAAACAGGGCAATCCAATACGCCCAAATCTGACAACACAGATTCACCAGAGGGAAACTTGACACGAAAGGACTCCCGAACACGATCTAAGGTCAACCGATGTCGCTCCACAAAGGCTCTAGCCACGAACGAGTGGGTAGCGCCGGAGTCAAACAGAACACGCGCCCAGCGGTTCTTCAACTTAAATTTACCTATAGGAGCACACAAAACTAAGGAACTAGCACAACAATACCGCAAATATTCTAGCAAATAAAACTACAAGGCTAGAAAAACAACAAACAACTAACCTGAAATGACCTGAGTCGAGGCTTGAGCCTCCTCGGAAGAGATCACGTTCAGCTTCCCCTTTCCTTTGTCCACACGCTGAGGTGGGGGTAATGCGTGCAATGGAACTGCAGGAAGAGCTGGCTGAACCTGAGGACACCTAGTCTTGATGTGACCCTTCTGCCCACACTGAAAGCAGACTCTATCGTTGGACCAACACTGGGCCGCATCATGCCCGGGTCGCTTGCAAACAGAACAAGAGACATCTTTCCTGGGAGCACTCTGAATCGCATGAACCTGCTCCTTCCTCTGAGCTGCTGCCTTCTTGAAACATCTCTCGACAGGGTGGCCTGACCGGCCACAGAAGCTGCACACCACTTTACTCTTCTTTCCCGGAGCCGCACCGGGTACCTGGGGTTTCTTCTCCTCCACTGACTTCCTCTTGTCCTTCCTCATTTGCTGGCCTCTGCTCTTCGCGGTCTCAATAGCCTCCACCTTCAGAGCAACCTCTACTACTCCTGCATAAGTCACTGACCCATAAGCACTGGTCAACTGCTGCACCTCGCTCCTCAAACCACCGAGAAATCGCTTAACTCGATCAGCCTCAACGCTGACTAATCCAGGGGCAAAACGGCTCAACTTGCTGAACTCTATCTCATAATAACCCACCGTGAGTTGCCTTTGCTTCAGATGGAGGAAGTCGTTCATGAGGCGGTCACGCTCGACCGAGGGTAAGAACTTCCTCAACAGCATCTCCTTGAACACTTCCCAAGAGCATCCAGCTACTAAACTCTCCTTCTCTCTCAGCCACCAACTCTTAGCCAAACCTTTAAGCTTATAGGCAGCTATCATCACCCTCTGATCATCTGCAATCCCTGAGTACGAGAACATCTCCTCCATGGAGATCAGCCAATCATCTATGACCATGAAATCCGCCTTCCCGTCGTAAGTGGGAGGGCTCAGCCTCTGAAACTGCGAGATGAAGGCCATCTCTGCTGGCACCACCACTGGAGGTCTCAAGGGTGTAGGAGGAGGAAGGAACAGCTAACCCCCCCCCCCCCCCCCCCCCCCCCCGCAGGGACTTGCACTCCCTGAGCCTGTCCTGCCACAACTGCCACCAAAGATTGAATCTGGGCTCGCACCTCCTCCAACTGCCTGCCCATGGAGTCGCTACTCTGACGCAGGCTCTCGATCACCGCATCATTCTGAGCTCCAGATGACTCACCCTCAGACAGGGGAGTCGATCGAGTCGCAGGACGCCTAGCCATCCTAAAATCATAACAACACAAATCAGATCCTAATACAATGACTAGAACCAATAACAAGTACAGACAATACATATATAGATATAGACTTAAAGCTGCTAAACTTGCTCTGAGAGTTTATCTTTTTAACAAAAATTTGATGTTATGCCCTAACCTAGGATGGTTAACTACCACCTTACTAACTCTTGTGCCTAGATCGGGAATGCATGACTTTTATATTAATTTGAAAACTTATGTGTGTACATATGTCATCCTGCCAGTCTTTAGCTTGGCACGTTGTGCTTATGCAATGTTATGATATGCATGTTTGTGCTATGCATTCTAAAAAGGCCCTAATGCATGTTATGAGCGGCGTACACATGAAAATGTTATGCATCCCATACTACATAACATTCTCATGCAACGAAAAAGAAAATGTGCAGGTCGCAGCCATGTGGTGAGGTTATGCATCCCATACTACATAACACTCACATGTTGCCCCTATGGTGGATCCATATACGAACACATATTATGCATCCCATACTACATAATATGCCCCGTATACTTCATGTTATGCTATGAGTGTAGTGTTCGTGCTTTTGCCAAGACGTGCTGATGACATATCGGTGTGTGAATGACATGATGATGAACTACCAAAAGCAAACAAAGAAAGGTTGCCCGACTAACTTGTCAAGCAACCTCCCTCTGATACCAACTTTCACAACCCGCATTTTCTCCGAATTTAGAAATTATCAGAGTATGAGAAAACACGCGTCATGATGCCACGTCGAGCAGGGGATAACTGCTGACGCTCAGGCAAAACCATTACTTACTTAATAGAAGAAATTTATGAGTTTAATGATTAGAAAATCAGTTATATTTTAGAGGCCGTATCCCTCGGCTCGGTGGATCATCTAGTCCACAGTTTAAAACTACATATACGCTGCAGAAAAATACTTTATTCAGGTTTATCATCCTAAGGAGCGCTTAAGGGTCCCAAGAGAACCACTTATGTTATGCGAGACCCTATATTTAATTTATATAATGTATAAGAAAACGGTCTTGTACGTGATTGGAAAATAGTGATTTAGTTTTATAAAACATGCTGATCATGAACCTTTTTTTATAATAATAGTTGTAGTTTAAAAATAACTAGCAACCTAACATAAAACCTCCCCAGAGCAAGTAGACTATCTCCAGAAAAAGGTAGCAGCAGAAGTAATATATCTAGTACAAAGGTAAAAACTACCAGTGGGCGCCAACAACCTGACACGAACCCACTGGCACATATGTATGTCTGTAAGGAAAGTACAGGAAAACTACCTCACTAACAAAGCAACCGGATCTCCAAAGTCCCAGAGACCACCAGCAACACCACCGCAACCTAGCCACCAAACTGGCTACAGCTCAGAACCTGAGGCATTCCAAAAGAAAACAGAATACCTCAGCAAGCAAAACAAGGTAAAAACTGCATGAAAGAGTCAACCAAGGGGGAAAAAGTGAAAGAAAGAAGAAAAACATGCAGTAGAAAAAGTCACAACTGTCCAAAGTAGGACAACAAGAAAAGCACTACGTGCAAGGAAACAGCAACTACCCTGTCCAGAAACTACATCCTGCAGGGCCTACTAGGCTACCAAGAGCCCAAAGTGCTGCAATCTACCAAGGAAGAAACTTCTAACATCCTAAGCTATGGGAAATGGTAGTAGTAAAAACAAACAGCATGGATCCGGGTTGGAGGCAAACTCAGTCCCTCAACCACCATTTCCACGCCAACAAGCTCAAGGGTCTACATGCGAAAGCACAAGGGACCTTCCACCCCCTTGCCCAGCCCGTACCTGGAGCAAGATAGAAGAATAAGGGTGGGCTTGGCTAAATTGCACAACACCTCCCCCATGAAGAGCTTCAACCCACCACTACTAACCACGACCCACGATTCGGCCATTAGGAAAGAGAAACATGGCCGACAAGGAAATTACAAAAAGAAATCAAATCAAGGAATTCACTCAGGAACGAGAATCAAGGTAAGGGAAAGTGTTGAAATAACTCAACACGGCTTGGCGTTGAGTGGGACCCACTCATCGCCTAACCAGACCTTGGCGTTGAGTGAGCTAGCCTCACTCAGTGCCAAAACAAGCATGGCGTTGAGTGAAGCTCACTCACTTAACGCCTCCTGCAAGAACAACTCTGGCGTTGAGTGAGCCAACCTCACTCAACGCCAAAATAGCCATGGCGTTGAGTGAGGTACACTCACTCAACGCCCTGGTACTTAGCCAAAAAAAGAGAAAGTGGCGTTGAGTGAGTTGACCTCACTCAACGCCAAAACAGCAATGAAGTTGAGTGAAGCTCACTCACTCAACGCCCTTACACTTAGCCGCAAAAGAGAACTATGGCGTTGAGTGAGTCCACCTCACTCAATGCCAAAACAGCAATGGCGTTGAGTGAGGTTCACTCACTCAACGCCCTGGCACTTAGCCGCCACGAGGAAAACCTGTGGCGTTGAGTGAGCTGACCTCACTCAACGCCAAACCAGAAATGGCGTTGAGTGAGGTCAACTCACTCAACGCCAAAGTACTTAGCCTCAGAAAAGGCTATGACGTTGAGTGAGGACACCTCACTCAACGCCAAAGAACTTGGCTGCACAGAGGCGATGGCGTTGAGTGAGGTCGACTCACTCAACGCCGAAACCGAAATGGAGTTGAGTGAGGTCGACTCACTCAACGCCAAAACACTTGGCTTCACAGGAAAATCGCGGCGTTGAGTGAGCTTGCCTCACTCAACGCCAAAACGGAAATGGCGTTGAGTGAGGTCGACTCACTCAACGCCAAAGTACTTAGCCGCTAGCAGGGGCTACGACGTTGAGTGAGTTCACCTCACTCAACGCCCCAGTACTTAGCCAAAAAAAACTAACAACTGACCAGCTGTGGCATTGAGTGTGTGCACCACACTCAACGCCAAACCCGCAAAGGCTTTGAGTGTGTGCACCACACTCAACGCCAATCCCGGGAAGGCTTTGAGTGTGTGCACCACACTCAATGCCAACCCGAGAGCCCAAACTTGGCTCTTCCAAAAACAACACAGCAGGCACCCCCTTCTCTCTCTCTCTCTCGGCTTCACCCGCAAGCCACCAACCAGACAGCAATCTGGAATTAATTCGGCGGCATTATGCCGGTGGGTTGGGCCCCAACAACACAAAGAAGGGGGCTCAATAGGAGAAACTAAGCCCTAAAAATTCAGCAAGATACAAGATCAACATGGCCTCTACCCTAGGGCTAACCGGGATTTTCAATAATAACGAGAGAACAAGAGAATGGCAAGGGCAAGAACACCACTTGCCTCGATTTCCGGCGAAGCTTGGACGGCTTTCCCTCTCCTTTGCTTGGCACTAACAGCAGCAGCACCTAAAACATTCTCCCTAACATTAATGGCGGAAAATCCTCAAAACCGAAATCCCAATCTCACCAAAATTCCATGAAAAACGGATATCTTACCGTCGAAATGAAGACCTAAGAGAGAGCAAGACAACGCCGCTTTCGGAATCGAAATCCGTCCACGAACGAGCCCGGAATCACCGTCCGAAGGGGAGCAGGAACGGCGGTTTTCTCCTCTGTTTTCCCGAACAAAGCAGGCAACAGTTTCTCTCTCAGGAAGAAGAAGAGGAAAAGAAGTGGGCCGCCACTTCTAAACAAAGCTTTTATACAAAAGCTTGACACGTCGGTTCAGCAAAACCGAACAGGAGCCGCCTATTCTCTTAATTAAATTATGAGAATTCAAAAAGACAAGCCAATACAAAGCTGCCACCTAAGCAGGAATTAATTGTTGAATATATCAGCCGCAAGAAACAACGCTTCAGCCCTTAACCGCTGGTTCAAGACAAACTTATACAAATTAATAAAATACATATACTATTAACACACCAAAACGACGCGAAAACCGAATCACCTCGGAATTCGACGAAATTCGCACCGTAGCTAAATACCCACGCTACGAACACAACGACGAAGTCGAAATTAACTTTCGACGAACAGAACTCGAGTTATACCCAAATAAAGCCAAACACAAACATCCCCCTGAGAGGCCACACCAGGTCACCCAAAACGACTCGGCTTGCTAGGGAGATCTTGCCAACAGGCTACAGAATAGGGCACTCAGTTCTAAGGAGCTAAACCACACTCCACAAATGGCACAAGCCATGGAAACGCGTCATCATAACGCCAAACGAGAATAAAAATAATCGTAGAAAAAAATCGGGGGCGTTACAACTCCCCTCTCTATCCCTTCCTCATTTAATTTCCAATGCATGCATGCACCTTACCACCTCATGTCTCTCCTATTTTAATTATTTTTTTTCCACTCTTATGACATCCATCCCCCCTCTTTTATTTATTTTATTTCTTCTCATTTTCCTAAAAGTACATGCATTGAATCCTCCCACTCTCCTCTCTCCACCTTCATTTATTGCATGCATGAATCTTTCCCATACATGGCCGGCCACACACATGCTCCCTTCATATTTCCATTTTCTAGAATCTTCTCCCTCTCCTATAAAAGCACCCCCTTGCCTTTTGTTTAAGTGAAGTAGTTTTTAGTGAAGTCTTTGTTTGGAAGTAGTTTTGGTAGAGTGATAGTTCAAGAGTGGTTCTTCCTTTGTTGTAATTTTCTTTCATTGTTGTAATTTTCTTTATAATATAGTCTTATCTTTTTTGTATTCTCTTCCTTTTTATTAAGCAATGCAAACAAATTCTCTTTCTTTTATTTTGGTTTCCTTTGCCAATATGCGTAGCTAAATAGTTTTTGTGCCCGATCACGATGATCTTTGCGATGAGATAACGCATCTTTTATTTTATGTTTGCATTTGTATTTTCCTATTTTTGATCCTTCCTCGATTTATTTCGTATTGACTCCGTATTGCTAGTATACGGTAGTAGATTCTGATCTCATATTTGAGTAGCCGAGAGGCTCGTGAATGTGAAAGATCACTCAAGGAAGGAAGGAGTTGTAACGCACCCCTAGAGATAGGATGACGTAAATCCTCTGGATTGGAGTCAAATCCAATAGTGCGGGTCACTTCGGTAATGCGGCTTTAGGCCTTTTTGACTTGAAAGAGATTTCGGTCAAAACGTCTATAAGTTAGGGGATTTAATGCTCTAGCGAGATTATTTCCTAATATCGGATCCGTCACGGTATTAATAGAATTGCAAATGCTAAACTTATTTATTTTGTTATTTTATTTCAAAATGAATCGTCGATCGAGCACTCTTTTGCAATAGTTTATTTTCTCTTTTTAAATTTAGTTTATTTTCATTTTCAAAACTCATCAAACATTCGGTAGGATAATCGATTCGTTGTGAGTAATAGTACTTGCCTGCCCCGAGTTTTTATATGACCTTGATTTATTTATATCACTATACTATAAAACGATAGGTACACTTGCCTATTCAGATTGTAGTCCGTGAGACGATTTTCACCCATCAAGTTTTTGGCGCCGTTGCCAGGGATTTTTTTTGGCAATATTACGAAAGCCTCGAATTTATTACTTCTACTAAAAAACAAAAAAAAAATTATTATCATTATTATTATTATATATTATAATCAACCCACATCATCTAATTTCTACCCAACCTAAAATCTCTCGAAAAGGGTAAGGGGCTTTAAGCGCCACCATTTTACCTAGTACCTTACGAACCCTTCACCGGGTAGCCCTTGGGAAGTTCGAGAGCCAATCCATTAAAAAATCTATTTTTCAAAAAAAAATCAAAAAAACAAATCAAAAAAATTAATTTTTCTTTTTCTTTTTTTGGTAACAGTTTATTTTTTATGGAATCATTGTATTTTTGCGCTTCTTGCGGGTCGCCCGACCACTTTTATTCTGAATGTCTTTCGGGAATCCCTCCCTCTTTTGATTTGAATTTTTCTGGGGAAGGTCAAAATGGCCAATTTGACCCTTACTCCAATTTTTATCCAACTTGGGAGATGGGGAACCCGTCTTATTTTTCTTATAATTTTGCCCCGCAAAGCGCCGCGCCTCTAAATTTTAATTTTAATTCTATCGATAATGGGTATCTTGAATTGCAAACTTTTATTGATAATATTAATTCGCATTTCAAGACCATTATGGATTATCTTTCTCGTGAGGCCGCATCTTTTTCTTAGTCTTCTCCGTCTCCTCCAATTTCTTCATGTAATGAGTCACCGGATATCCCGACTTGTCTTATTCCTCTCGAGAAGGATAACTATTCGGATATCCCTGATTGTTTCCTTCCTCCTTTGGAAGGCACCCCTATGGATATTCCGTTGTGCTTCTTACCCGTTGAGGATGACGTGACTTCTCCTGTTCCTCCTTCTTAAGACGTTTGTGATTCCATTATGCTTTCAAATTTAACTGTTCCAAATTTTTCTATTTTTAGCGAACCTTTTTCTTCTTCTTCTTTTCTTTTAGATGATTCTCCTTTTGTTCTCTCTACCCCTTCTTCTCCCGAAATTTCACAAGACTCTTCTTCTCCTTGTGAAATTTCCTTTGATGAAAATTCTTTTTCTGCTTCTTTTATTCCTCTTTCTATTTCTTCTTCTTTTTATTCTTCTTCTTTTGACGACCCATTCTTTCCCATTTTTCATACGGCGGAGTTCTTCTATAACTCCGTCCGTTCTTTTTTGAGCGTCATTCTCTTGAAGTTTCCACCGCATGTCGGTGCGATTCTTCAATTTTTCTTTTTTTGATTTACTCTCCTAAGCGCATACTTAGGGAGTTACCTCTTCACTTTAGTTTTTATTTTCCCTTTAGCTAAAAAATAACGTCGGGCTCAGACAATGTTAAACAAAGAGCACTCTTGGGAGGCACCCCTTGCTTATCACTTTTTGTTCTTTCTTTTTGTTTTTTCTTGCAGGAATAAAACACTCGGCAGTTCGTTTGGCTCCATCCTTTCCTCTCTTCCTTAGGCCTGAGCCGGTGTCCAGCTCAGGCATGGGGGAGCGACATCTACATTCGGCCTTACGACTACGGGGAAGTCGTTTTTTTTTCTTTACTTTATTGTATCCCCCTCCCCTTTCTTCTTCTTTTTTCTTTCTTGTTTTTATTTTTCATTGAGTACAATGCAAAATTTAAGCATGGGGGAGGGTTTAGTTGTTTTATTTCTTCTTTCTTTTCAAAAAAAATGTTTTAAATTTCTACAAAAAAAACAAAAAATGTTTAGTATAGTTTATTTAAGCTTCTTTAGTTCTTATTTTATTTAGCCTTATCAAAAACCCAAAAAAAATTAGAAAATTCAAAAATTCAAAAAAAAAAGATCATATTTCAAAACCCAAAAAAATGAAAAATGTCAAAAAATAAAAAAATAAATAAAAAACCTGATGCTTAGCTTTTTGTTATTTTCAGAAATTTAGTTTGAGTTTATTTATAAGCATTTTATTTTATTTGCTAATCTTTATTTCATCATATTTAGTTAAATTTAATATTTAGTGATTTAGTTTTAAAGATCATCTTATGATTTTAATTTGCTTAGAGTAATTTATTTAGCACTTTTTCTCTTTTATTTTAAATAGTTTCAATTTTGTAGTAATTTGGCTAAACAATTTTGGATTCGAATTAATTTTACTTCATGTTTTTAGATTCTTAGGAAATATCAATCTACTAGTAGTTGCTCTCTAGTATTTTAGTTTATTTTCTAAAATCTTGTTTAACCCCTTATCCTTACCCAATTCTCTTTTCTTTCTTTTATTTGTTAGATCATATGTCATGGGAATAAGGAGATGTTAGTTCCTTATTCTCTGGTACACATATGCAACCCAAAAATGAAGAGAGGAATTATAAGTTCATATATGTCGGGGGAAGTGATAGGATGTTAGTCTATCATTTTCTAGTAATACATATATAAAAAAAATTGTGTGGGGTGTGAAAAAAAATAATGATGATCACCTCCAATCAAAGACCTCTTCATGTTAACTTCCTCCCTAAACCCCTTAGCCAATATTATTGTCTTAGTTTTTAAATTAAAATATTGGGAGAGCATAAGTAGTAGGTTGCACAACTTTTCCTTAAGTTTCTTTCAAGTTATGATTTTTATAATTTCAATCTAACCTTGTTTGCACTTTACTCAAATTTGAATACTAGTTAATTTATTAGAGAATTTTTGGCTAAATATTTCTCTCTTTTCACTTTAATTTCATAATTTAGAACTTGATTCTTAAATCCCTAAATTTTTATTTTTTGCTATATTTTGGTGTAAATAAATTTTTAGTTTAATTGAAAATTATATAATGTCTTATAAATATTTCTCATACTTTTGCTCTGGAATAGCAAAAGCCTATGCATGGGGGAGTTTGATGACTTGTTTTCATCATTTTTGGTATAGTTTAATATGAAAAATTCATAGTTTAATTAAATGTTTTAAGCTTTTTTTATGCATGTTTTGTTTTATTTCTGCTCAAAGTCTTTTCATAATATAAGTTCTAGTTTTATTATCGTTTTATTTACTTGTTTTATTGCAACTTTATTTTGTATTATGATATAAAAATCTATAGTATTTATTTTTATTATTTTATGTAGTATGTTTGATTATATTATGTGTTATGCTTGTTATTGTTTATTGTTATATTTTAACTAATGTTATTTTGTTTTCTTGTAGGTACATTTGTTGCAAATCCAGCCCACCTCAACTTGGAGCAGCCCTCTACCCGAGCCTCTACACATTGGAGCAGCAAACACAAGCCCAAGCATCCCTTCATCCATGCTCGGCCAGCCCACTTCCTCACCAAGCAGCCCACAAGATTTGGAGCAGCCCCTAGCCCTCTACCCGAGCCCCCATGCAGTCCATGCAGCCCCCAAACCTCTCACCTGACCACATGCATGCATTCTTCCTTCATAAGGCCGGCCACTCCCCTCTCTCTCCCTTCCTCATTTAATTTCCACATGCATGCATTCTTCCTCCATCAGGCCGGCCACTCCCCTCTCTCTCCCTTCCTCATTTAATTTCCATATGCATGCATGCACCTTGCCACCTCATGTCTCTCCTATTTTAATTATTTTTTCTCCACTCTTATGACATCCATCCCACCTCTTTTATTTATTTTATTTCTTCTCATTTTCCTAAAAGTACATGCATTGAATCCTCCCACTCTCCTCTCTCCACCTTCATTTATTGCAAGCATGAATCTTTCCCATACATGGCCGGCCACACACATGCTCCCTTCATATTCCCATTTTCTAGAATCTTCTCCCTCTCCTATAAAAGCACCCCCTTGCCTCTTGTTTAAGTTAAGTAGTTTTTAGTGAAGTCTTTGTTTGGAAGTAGTTTTGGTAGAGTGATAGTTCAAGAGTGGTTCTTCCTTTGTTGTAATTTTCTTTATAATATAGTCTTGTCTTTTTTGTATTCTCTTCCTTTTTATCAAGCAATGCAAACGAATTCTCTTTCTTTTATTTTGGTTTCCCTTGCCAATATGCGTACCTAAATAGTTTTTATGCCCGATCACGATGATCTTCGCGATGAGATAACGCATCTTTTATTTTATGTTTGCATTTGTATTTTCCTATTTTTGATCCTTCCTTGATTTTTTTCGTATCGACTTCGTATTGCTAGTATACGGTAGTAGATTCCGATCTCATATTTGAGTAGCCGAGAGGCTCGTGAATGTGAAAGATCACTCAAGGAAGGAAGGAGTTGAACGCACCCCTAGAGATAGGATGACGTAAATCCTCCGGATTGGAGTCAAATCCATAGTGCGGGTCACTTCGGTAATGCGGCTTTAGGCCTTTTTGACTTGAAAGAGATTTCGGTCAAAATGTCTATAAGTTAGGGGATTTAATGCTCTAGCGAGATTATTTTCTAATATTGGATCTGTCACGGTCTTAATAGAATTGCAAATGCTAAACTAATTTATTTCGTTATTTTATTTCAAAATGAATCGTCGATTGAGCACTTTTTTGCAATAGTTTATTTTCTCTTTTTAAATTTAGTTTATTTTCATTTTCAAAACTCATCAAACATTCGGTAGGATAATCGATTCGTTGTGAGTAATAGTACTTGCCTGCCCCGAGTTTTTATACGACCTTGATTTATTTATATCACTATACTATAAAATGATAGGTACACTTGCCTATTCGGATTGTAGTCCGTGAGACGATTTTCACCCATCACACGTCTCCTCACTACGGAGGGCTCTGCTACGCCCTGAACAGCTGATTTCCTCGGCAAATGGCCCGGTGGCCTCGGATCGGTCAGTCAACTTGGAGCCTATCAGGATCGATGACACGGCAGTGCGGGTCTTGCGACGGAAGAAGGTTCCGTTAGTTAAGGTTCTATGAAACAATCATGGGCAGGAGGAGCATATATGGGAGCTACAGGACTTGATGCGGCAAAAATACCCGAAACTTTTCGGTCAGGTATACCTCACAACCCCTCTGGACAATCAATTTGCATTCCTATTTTAAACCAATAGGACTGAAATTTCAAGGATAGGGACTAATCTTTTGTTTATTGGGGTATATACCTAGTCAATTGGATGAATTGGTCTTAGATTTAAAACCGCACATAACAAACATAACGTAGAAATGTAAATCTTTCGACTCTCATGGGATGTCACAAGCCTTTTTCTCCGGATTGGAGCTCCCGTAGGCTTAACCTTGATTTCGGGGACAAAATCTATGTTTTGTTTATTGGGATTTGTAACATTCCATTTCCGGCTTGACCCCTGAGAATGGTTCTGTCTTAACAGAACCCTGGGAAGCCCAGGAATTGAAGTTTATCGACCAAGATTTCGAGTCAAGAGGTGGTCACGCCCGTGAAATAGAGCGTGACCCCTTCGACGATCGTCGACCTCAGGAAGATGATCGTTGAGCTCAGAAATTTCAACATGGGCCTGACACGCCCGTGACCAATCCTTCATGCCAGTGACCTTGAAATGGCATTGAGTGAGCTAAGCTCACTCAACGCCGTGGTCTGGATGGCGTTGAGTGAGCTTTGCTCACTCAAAGCCATAAGCTAGACGGCGTTGAGTTCACAGACTGCACTCAACGCCATCTGGTGTCATCTGGGTGGCATTGTGTGAGCTGAGCTCACTCAACGCCGTAGACTGGATGGCGTTGAGTGAGCTTAGCTCACTCAACGCCGTAAACGGTTAGGCGGGATGGCGTTGAGTGCACTCAATGCCATAAGTTGAACGACGTTGAGTGCACTGACCGCACTCAACGCCATTTGGTGTTGTCTGGATGGCATTGAGTGAGCAGAGCTCACTCAATGCCATAATCTGGTCAAGTGAAGTTATGCCACGTGGATCGTCGGTTTTGTAAAAGGAGCAGTTACGACCATGGCCGAGCCCCAGCTTTCATGGCCGTCAATGGCATTTGATGCCATGGCCTTCCCTCTTCCCCTTGAAACGGCTGGATTCAACTCCTCTCAGGGAGAGGAGGAGTTTCAAGCCCTCCTCCAGTTGTCACAGAGCTGTTTCAGCCCCCCACAACCATGGCCGAGCCAAGCTATAATGGGCCATTAATGGCCACCAGCTTTTGGCCATTCCCCCTCCCTGGCCAAGCCTTTTAACACCCTCATAGGCCCAATAGGAAGTTTTTCCGGCCTTTACTTGAAGTTTTTGAGCCTCCCCTTGCTGTTGAAGAATTCCGGTGACGCCACCACCGCGCAAATGGCATCACGACGATCGGCTCGACTCCAAACCACAAACAAGGTCCTCCTCTACTCCTTCTATGGGTAGATCTTAGAAATTATTTAGGAGAGATGTCGAGCTCAAAGGAACAAGATTGAGTGAGCTTTTCTATGGTTTTTCAAAAATAAATGGTGGTCGGGTTCGCCGGAAACCGCCTCTCCGGCGGCCGTGCCGCCGCCCGACGGTAGCCCTCACCTCAACAGAGGTGGTGGTGGTGGAGGCCGGCCAGGGAGATGGCTGGGTGGTCGGGAAATAGTTTTAGAAAAGCTATAGGAAGTGTTTATTTTCTGGTTCTGCTCGGGTTCGGGTAAAGAAGAAGATGAACAGTATATTTTATTATATTATATTATATATGGTATAATTATTAAAGTAATCCCCTTTACTGTGCTCTAGGTTTTAACTGAAAATTATAGCCCGTAGGGGCGGAAAAATAAAAAGTGGTCAACATAGAAAATGTAGCCCTTGAAGTCTAGTTTAATTCAAAATTAATTTCACTCGATTTGGAGTCCTGGTTAGACCACAACACACATTTTGGTGAGGTCTATCCATAGGGTTGTCCTGAGATTGATTTGGATGTCCACATCAATCTATACATCCAAATGGATTGAAATTTGGGGTATGGGCTATTATTAGCCATACCTAGGACCTATCCAAAAATCAGAATTTTTGGAGAATATTTTTCTATAATTTTTGTAAAAATTTAATAATTCTTGTGTAATTCAATTAGGTGTTCTAAACACCCCAAAATTCCCCCAAATCTGGGTGGGAGGTATTAGAGGGAATGTTAGAACTCTGGTAAAAATTCCACCTCATTTTCAAGTGTTTTGATCAAGTTTTAACTCGACCCTAGTTTGGCCCTTATAGGGTTAGTTGGGTCAATTCATTCCTTTTGGGACTTGAGTGGTCAAACAACCTCAACAGAGGCTGATATTTTGTTCACTGACTTTTTAGGGCCTGACACACCCTCCAAGGGAGTTTGGGGTGGTTTGGTGTAGGGTAGCCCTAGAACCCTAGGGTAGGTCCCTTAATGGGGATTTGTAGGGTTGTGAAGGTCATGGGGTCAAATGACCTTGGGATGACTTGAAATTTGGTGGAGAGGAACATATGGCCATTATAGTTCTTTGGACAAAATCTTAGGGGATTTGGAGACAGTTAGACCACCTAAAATCCTAACCCTTGTTTAGGGCACTAATCTTAATTTTAACTATTAGGCTGACAAATGAACTCAAAATCAAATAAAATTTGGTCAGGGTGATTTTCTGGTCTAAATGGCCATAATGTAATTTTGTTGAGATTTTTGGGTTGGTTTATATAGTACTTCATTTACAACTCTAATTGTGCCATGAATATTTATTTTGATGATTATGGAATTTTTGTTCACTAGAAAGTTATGAAATCTAGGATTTGTGCATCTTATATCATGTTATATCTTCTGTTATTTCCTTGAGAGTTTTATCTGACTATTTTGGGTACTTGCTTCTTTAATGTACTAATTGTGATATGTAGTCAAAAATACAAATAATGCCCAATTATTAATTGAAAAATTATGAAATTTGGGCAGTGGGTGTTTCAAACCATGATAGTAACTCTGTAATTTTATATGGATTTTTGGATAATTAAACATAGTATCTCCTTCACTAAGCTCAGAAAATTAGTATTTTACATTAAAATAAATTCAGAGCCCAAAGTATTAGAGAAAAATCATGGGTCATGGTTTCTGATAATTTTAGGTCACCATAAAGCTTTTGTAATTTTCTTGTGATTTTTGGGTATATATTTACAGTACTTGCTTCATAATATAGTATAAGTGGCCTAAAATGGTAAATTAGAAAATATAGGCCTAAACACCTCTGAAATTTATCAAAACTTGGAATTACTGCTTAAATGTCTCATAGGATGTTTATTGATTTTATGATGATTTATTGTCGGCTCATTAGTGAACTTCATGTTCATACTAGGGCATTGGGAGGCTTAGAATAAATAAATTAAATGCCCGATAAAAAGGAAAAATTTGGAAATCTTGGACTTAGTTAAATTATGTCATGATAGACCTCCAGTAAATATTATAGGAGATTCGGAAGACAATCTGGAGTACCTCCCCTTATATACCTCATGTATCTTAGGATGGTCTGCATATAGTAAAACCACGGAAACTGAACTAGAGTGGGTAATGAACTTGGGGAGATGGAATTTTGGTAGTTGCTGGTTTGGATAGGGCAAGCTAAGTTTAAGTTCATTGTTGGAAATCAGGATAAGTGGTGTGTGAGAGTGGCTAGTGTTAAGTGGCGTTCGAGAACGACGAAAGATCGTCCACCCCGGGTACGAGAGGAAGAGTCTTAATACTCTAGGGCTAGATCTAAGGTAACTTAAAAAGAGATCGGGTAATGGGTATCAACCAATAACAATAAGTGCCTTACCAAAGGGAACAATGGGCTTCAGCTACCATCATTGTTCCTAGTGCCCTTTGAGAGCCCTTCACGGGGAATACCGGGGGCAAACCTGGGCTAGCGTAAACCGTAGGAATAATAAACTAAAAGAGCAACTAGTGTAACTAGGGTTGCACTTTCACACACCCTAGTAGCTAGGGAGGTAGAATAAGTTGGTTTGGTTGCCATTCAAACGATAGCTCTGAAGGTAGATGCACGGACGGGACAGTCCAGGGAGCCGAGGGCTCGAGGGTTTGAGTAAAGAATAAAGGTGGTGGGTATTCGCTATTTGATTGTCGTTCGCACCGACATCGGTACGTTGACTCGGCGGTGTGGGACACTTAGCCAAAGAAAGTCTGGTGGATATAGCCAGCACTAGTACGCGGATACTCTAGGTTGTGTTCTTCTAGGGGCGTACGGAAGGGCTAGGCCCGGTAGTGTGGATACCCGCCTAAGAGTGGGGGTCCCGACCCACTGTCTCCGTTTGCCACTACGGAGGTTCCTGGGAGTGAAGCTAGCTGCCCGAACAAGGGGAAATAAAGGTCTGTGCGCATAGAGTTGTGTGCATGAGTTACACTTGCATGAATCATGGCATAACATATCACTACACTCATATTTGCATACAACCGACACCCTAACGTATAAATCGGTATGAGACTTTTTATACGATGGGAGCCTTGCAGAAGACCCCTTAACTTATAAGTTTGTATGGGCATTCATATAAGTTAAGGTTACTTATTTATTTATTGTTTCTCTATCTTCCTTCTTATATATTTGCTACTTACTACATGTCTATTTTATTACTTAATACCGTAGAATTGCTAGATGTACTTTAATCTAGATAGTTGTTAGATTAGCTACATTGTCATCTGCTTGATTACTCTCCACCTTTGTAGCTTCCCTTTCCTCCTCTCCGCTCGGTGCTTAGGAGCCGTGGGTGTCACAACCCGCATTTTCTCCGAATTAAGAATTATCAGAGTAAGAGAAAATACGCGTCGTGATGCCACATCAAGCAGGGGATAACTGCTGACGCTCAGGCAAAACCAACTACCAACTTGATGAAAGAAAATCATGTGATTAATGATTAGAAAATCAGTTATATTTTAGAGACCGTATCCCTCGGCTCGGTGGATCACCTAGTCCACAAAAGAAAAACTATATTTATACGCTGCGGAAAAATACTTTATTTAGGTTTAACATCCTAAGGAGCGCATAAGGGTTCCAAGAGAACCACTCATGCTAAGCAAGACCCTACATTTAATTTATATAATATATAAGAAAGCGGTCTTTATACGTGATTTGGAAAATAGTGAATACGCCTTATAAAACATGCTGATCATGAGCTTTATTTATAATAATAATTATAGTTTAAAAATAACTAGCAACCTAGCATAAAACCTTCTCAGAGCAAGTAGACTATCTCCAGAAAATGGTAGCAACAATAGTATATATCTAGTACAAGGTAAAAACTACCAGTGGGCGCCAACAATCTGACACGAACCCACTAGCACAAATATATGTCTGTAAGAAAGTACTGAAAACAACCTCACTAACAAGGTAAACAGAACTCCAAAGTCCGGGAGTCCACCAACAACACCACCTCCAACTAGCCACCAGACTGGCTACAGCTCAGAACCTAGGGTATTCCAAAGAAAACAGAATACCTTAGCAAGCTAAACAAAGTAAAACTGCATGAAAGAGTCAACCAAAAGGGGAAAAGTACCAGAAAAACATGCAGTAGAAAGAGTCACAACTGTCCAAAATAGGACCACAATAAATGCACAACGTGCAAAGAAACAGCAACGACCCAACCCAGGAACCACATCCTGCAGGGACTACTAGGCTACCAAGAGCCAAAAGTGCTGCAAACTACCAAGGAAGAAACTTCTGACACCCTAAACTGTGGGAAGTGATAGTAGCAAAAACAACAACGAGGAACCGGATCGAAGGCAAACGCAGTCCCCCAATCCACCATGTCCAATTCAATAGCTCGAGGGTCAACACGTGAAAACACAAGGGACCTTCCACCCGACATGCCCAGCCCGTACCTGGAGCAAGAAAAAACATGGGTGGCCTTGGCTATATCACACAACTCCACCCCCATAAAGAGCTACAACCACCACTACTAACCACGACCCACGATTCGGCCTTTAGGAAAATAAAGAAAACGGCCGACAAGGAAAACCCAGAAATACAACTGGAAATCCACTCGGAAACGAAAGACAAGGTAAGGAAGAGTGTTGAAATAAACCAACACGACTAGGCATTGAGTGAAACCCACTCAGTGCCCACCTAAACTTTGGCGTTGAGTGAGCTAGCCTCACTCGCCGCCAAAATAAAGTCACTACCCACAAACCCACTAAAGAATACGGAGCTCGACGATAGTCGAACGACCAAGGCAGAAGATCCAGAACTCGAGTAGTTGCCTGCCACTTGAGTATCTAAACTCCCGCACTCGAAACAAGCTAAATTCGCCTAGCAAAAGAAAATATACAGAGCGCACGATCAGTGACGCACGATCAGTGGTCGCGCGCACTCATCGGCTGATGATCGTGCGAAGCGAACCTGGAAAACCTGAGAAAACTTAGCATCAGCGCACGATCAGTGACACACGATCAGTGGTCGTGCGCACTGCTTGCCAGCGCTCGTGCGATCTACGAGACAGAACTTTGGAAACTGAAAGTTATACGCGCACGACCAGAGGCACACGACCAGTGGTCGTGCGCCCTAACGGTTAACGACCGTGCGCGGCTAACCTGTACCGTTTGGAATTTCCCGAACGACACCGGAACGCGCACACGACTCACGCAACTGCAATAGCAGCAGGAAACTACCAACGTCGCGCACCACTACTATACAAACTATGCCTAATCATTCGAGTAATACCTTAACGAAAAATCGGCAACCACACCCCCTCCTAACTCTCCCTCTCGGTTACACCCGAACCAGAGCAACAATCAGAGTAAAGGAAAACAACGGCTCCACGCCGACAATTTGGACTCCAATCTCACAAAATAGGGGGGGGGGGTTTCAGTAGGAAGAACTAAGCCCTATAGTTAGCAAGAAAATGAGAACAACAAGGCCTCTAACCTGGGCTAACCGGGATTTCAATTTCAGCAAGTAAAATCGAAAAAAAACTTGGCAAGGGCAAGAATACCACTTGCCTCAAATCTCAGCGAAGCTTTGGACTGCTTTCCTCCTCATCGCACGGATCCAAACGACCGCAACACCTAGAACAAACACTCGGCCATTAATGGCGGAAAACTCCAAAATCGAAAATTCCAATCCTCCCAAAACTCCACGAAAATCGAATTTCTTACCGTAGGAATGAAGGTCTTGACGTGAGCAATCCAAATCCACTCTCGGAATCGAATTCCGTCCACAAACGCTCCGGGAATCGGCGTCTGAAGGGAAGGGTAGGCGGTTTCTCCGTTCTCTTGTACAGGGCCGGCGGTTTCAAGCGGGGAAGAAGATGATGCGTGCCTTTTCATAAACTATATATATATATATATAATTATATAATAATATAATTAATTACAAAATTACATAAAGCACCAAATCGACGCGAAAACCGATCTACCTCGGAATTCGACGAAATTCGCACCGTAGCTAAATACCCACGCTACGAACACAACGGCGAAGTCGAAATTAATTTTCGACGAACAGAACTCGAGTTATACCCAAATAAAGCCAAACACCAACATCCCCCCGAGAGGCCACACCGGGTCACCCAAAACGACTCGGTTTGCTAGGGAGATCTTGCCAACAGGCTACAGAATAGGGCACTCAGTTCTAAGGAGCTAAACCACACTTTACAAATGGCACAAGCCACGGAAACGCGTCAACGTAACGCCAAACGAGAATAAAAATAATCGCTGAAAAAACGGGGCGTTACAGTGGGGGAGGGGTAGGGGATGATAGGGCTTAGTCTTATGACTAATGGTTTTCGAACCACAACATTACAGGAGCTCCGGATGGGAGACAGGGACCAGCACCAGCGGAGTACAGTGCGCATGGAGGTGGGTCAGTCTAGTACCGGTGCACCTGCGACCAGCTCCGTGAGTGATTAGTATTTTTATAGCTTCCGCGATGAGTGATTTGTAGTGAGGACTCTGATGTACCGGGCTCGAGCCCGTTTATCAATATTTCATCTGAACTGTATCTTTGCAGTACTTATACCTCTATTTCCTGTTATTATCTACTGATGGACTGGATGTGATTTCATTTTATACATGTTTTTGTGGACTTGTTTACATTTTACGTATACTTACTTCTCTTTCTTTGTGATCGAAAAGGGTCGGCAGAATTGGCGTCTTGTAGTGGCGACCTTCCCGTGAGTCGGTGCCACCGCAAAGCGGAAATTCTGGGCTAAGACCCCGGTGTTCGAAAAGAAAAAAAAGGGGGTCTTACACTAGCCGTTGGCATAGTATGGAGTCTTGGACTGCGGTCGGAAATACTCAAAAATGCTCACAATGTTTGCCATCCTGGGGGTGGTGGTGAAGCCACGAAATTGACCGGATTCACTGAGAATGTGCCCTGAGTGCACGGGGTGTTTGGCCGAGCGAGCCTACACCTGTGGCGAAATATATATTTGCACTTTACTATTTAGCTGGGCTAATGATATGAAGGGAAGGAGCACCGCCATCCCGAGTAAGGGGCGGGGTCGTTATAATTGTGTCAGCTTTAGCTGACCGTTGCTTTGTTTGCCACCGTGCGGTGGAATGTTGCTTGCAGGTGCTACAGAACCAAGCGCCAAGTAGCGGGCTAAAGCCCAAGTTGCTGAGCTGGCCCTCGAAGGCCAAGCGAACCGTTGTTTACTTTTGTCATGTATGGCCGGCCTGTGAGCCGATGTATGTAAAACATTATATTGTCAAGTGAACATTTGTAAGGCCTTAAGGTCATGCACTCTTTTGTGTATTTGATTTATTTCATTCTTGTGGTATAGTGGAAATTCATGTCGTGGTTGTGCAAATTTTGGGTTCTCTTAAACTATTTAAAATCTTCTGCTATAATGCTCTGTGTTAGGACGAGTAGTTGAGTATTTGGTATTATTTTGTAACCCTTCCGACTGTCAGTGGTATATGGCGTCGGGTTCTAGCTGGACCTTCTGTTATATGCCATACAATAGATGGGGGTGTTACACCTTGTATTGGGTACATCCACTGTCCCACCTCGCCTATTGACTATGAAGTGATAGATTCAGCTACTTCACCTTTCTCATATTATCACAATCTTACAACTCGGAGCCGCAACTCCTACAACTCAGAGACGACACTCCTACCACTCGATCCACAACCGGATCTACAAACTCGATCCACAAACGGATTTACACTCTTGATCCACAATCGGATCTAAGAACTCGGAGAATAATCTCCTACAATATGTTAAGGAATATTACAAAACACAAATGATTACAAGTCTTCGCTCCGACGTTCTTTGTAGAAGTAGATCTTGAAACTTGGAGAACTCGAAAACTTGATAGCTTGGAGAACTTGAATCTTGAGTCTTCGATCTTCGAACAACTAGGACTGGAGTAGAATAGATCTTGAGAGAAGAAATGATCCAGTCACGTAAGTTGAAGACGAACGATCGTGCGCGTAGACGGCTGTCGAACAAAAGAAATCGCTAATCACAAGAGTCGGCCGACGATTTTTTGATTTAAGGAATCTTTTGAAATTGAAATGTAATTATGGCAAGATTGGTCATTTCAAAAATCAACCTAACATATATATAGAGAGATTCAAAATAATGGCTATAAAAGAATTCCAAAAACGTAACCTAGAAGTTACTGTGCATGGCCGACCAAAGTCCGAACCAGAGAAAATTTTCGGAAAATGACCTAAGTCAAATTCGGGGAAATTCGTCGAATATCGATTATGAAACTCGCTGAATGTATATGTAATATACGTCGAATTAGACTTAGAAGAAAATCTAGAAGGAGTCAAAATTTGACACGATGAATTTGGCTAGTATCGCCTAAGATAATCGACGAATTCGGCGAGTTTTGCCTGGTATACTCAACGAATTTTGTCCCCAGTGATACTCGACGAATATTACTTGGCGAATTTTCAGATTTTCAGCGAATTTTCCCTACGTATATACTACGAATTTGACGGGTAACGGTAAGTATACATGACGAATTCGACGAGTATCAAGATGATACTCGACGAATTCGACGTGTATGCCTAACCATACTCGCCAAATTTTACTTCGGCAAAATTCCAATTTTTCTGAGTCCATGTCTTTGGACTTCCTTGGTCCTTCTCCTGTACTTGGGATAGAAGTAAACCTCAATAGAGAGATTACACGTGATTCAACATAATGGTCTATACAATGAAGGATTGCATTATATAGTCCTGTGTTTACTGACCCACTGTAACCTGACATTGGTGTGTACTTAGCAAAGTAATCTGCAAGTACAAAACTAGAATAGCAGCATCAAATACAATCTCAATTCATCTTAGCTTGACTGGTCCCTTCTTCAAATAAGGGTTATTGTGGATTCAATACCCAACAATCTCACCCTATTTGAAAAGCCAAATTGTAACACCCCTATCCGTCGCATGGTATATAATAGTAGGTTCGGTCGGGGCCCGACGCCGTATACTACAGACAGACCGAAGGATTACAGAATGAAACCATTCTCCCAAACATAAACGTCCTACACATAGCAACTAGCGGAAGCTTTTAATTAGTTGAAAGAACCCAAATAACAGATAGTATGAAACATGAATGTCCACTAACCACATTAGGAAAGAAATACCACAATACATAAAAGTACTTGGCCTTATGGCCTTACAAATGTTTACTTAACAACATAGTGTTTTACAGACATCGACTCGCAAGCCGGCCACACATGATAGAAATAAAATAACAGTTCACTTTGCCTTCGAGGGCCAGCACAGTAGCTTGGGCTTCAGCCCGCTATTTGGTACTTGGTTTCGCCGTACCTACAAGCAACATTCCACCGTACGCTGGTAAATAAAGCAACGGTCAGCTAAAGATGACCAAATTATAACGACCCCGCCCTCATTCGCAACGGCGGTGCTCCTTCCCTGCATTTCATTAGCCCAGCTAAACAATTAAGTGCATAAGTATATTTCGCCAAAGGTGTAGGCTCGCTCGGCCGAACACCCTGTGCACTCAGGGCACATTCTCAGTGAATCCGGTCAATTCCGTGGCTTCACTACCATCCAAAAATCCTAGTGAAAGTACAACCTAGCACAGTTCACCATAGGTGGAGGCTCGCATGGCCGCCCTCCCCGTGCACTCAGGGCACAGTGACGGTGTACCGGACTTCCCGGATACCACCTCCGTTCAGAGGTCCTTGACTTGACTGATTACTTTGAGCATTTCAGTCTTTACAACCCCTAGCCTGAGGCTCTCATTATGCCACCGATGAGAGCCAATTTCCGCTACTCTCATGTCATAGTCCACATAACACAGGTACAGCTCCACCATTTCCCGTTGCACATGTCGCCCTACCGTCTCCGAATACTGTAGTACTCATGGCCAAACCTGCAGGATGCGGGTCGGTTTTGCCTTTCCTGTTCGGCTCCCTGGCCTAATAATTGTGAACCTCATGGACTCATTATTTTCCAAAGAAAGACCCTACATGTCTCCTGGA
Source organism: Platanthera zijinensis (assembly GCA_039513925.1). Taxonomy (NCBI): domain Eukaryota; kingdom Viridiplantae; phylum Streptophyta; class Magnoliopsida; order Asparagales; family Orchidaceae; genus Platanthera; species Platanthera zijinensis. Next base: position 20,684,381 of record CM077095.1, read on the forward strand.
GACAGGCCTCGCACATACAATTCCAATTATACAAGGTTGGCCCCAGGCCACCTAGTTGGCAGGAATGCGTTTCCGCCCAGTTTTCCGGGTGCACCTTAGAGTTAATCCCCAAGGCTCCCTATTGCAATCTACCATGTAAAAAACCAAAAAAACAACACAATACGGAGTCTTCTCCGACAATCAATGCACAATGCAACATCACCGATTTAGACAAACATGTCCGGGTAGGCTTCACACACAATGCCTATGCCCGTACTTCGATTCCAGACTCTAAACAAGGGGGACTTCACATATCTACCACATGGAACACCGCGTACTCACCGCACACTCATGGGAGTGGGTTTCCCATGCAGAAAGGAAGAGGACTTCACATGTCCAAGTTGAGAATCGTTACCCTTGAAGTCCGTTTTTACGCCATGAAAAACTAGCCAGATGGAAAGCTTCGCAACGAGAATGCCTCCGCAGATCCGGTCTCGGTTTTAGATTCGGTGCTCCGATGCTCCGCCGGCGGCTGGGATCCTCCTCCTACTTCTTCCTTGCTTTCTACTCTCTCTAAGACTTAAGAAATAGAAAGGCCAAAATAAAATGAGGAGTTTAACCCCCACTCCCGGCCTTAAGGAAGGAGGATTAATCCTAAGCCGCCAGATCTGATTTAAAGAAAACAAACGGCTCGGATCCAGCAAAAAAGTCACTAAATAGGCCGAATACGGCTTTGCACACGGCCGTGTCCTAGGCCATGTGCCTTGATCCAAACACGATTGTTGAGTACAGAAAAGTACACTGGTTAGGACACGCCCGTGTCCCAACCTGACACGCCCGTGTCGGGTCATCGACACGCCCGTGACAAGGGGCGTGTCACGCATAACTGCCATGCCAACCGTCACGTCCCTTGGTGGACACGGGTGGCGACACGCCCATGTCATACAGTACACGCCCGTGTTCAGGGCCGTGTCCCTCAGTCGGCACAGGACCAAACTTCCAGAGGAGTACACGACCATGTGATACGCCCGTGTCACATGCCGTGTGCCTGACACGCCCGTGTCGCAGGCCGTGTTCGAGCACTCAACTCTTGTCGGCCTCGACTCGACTACCCGAGCACGTCACGGCCATGTGACACGCCCGTGTCACAGGTCGTGTTCACCCTACCAAGACCCGAACTTGATTCGAACACCGTCCATTTCACTTTTAAGTTTCGGGGCATTACAAATCTCCCCCCTTAAAGAATTTCGTCCACGAAATTATGTAAAGATACAGAACCTAAGATTTACCTAAATGAAATAACTCAGGGTATTCGTCCAACATAATCTGCTCTCGATCCCATGAAAGATCTTCACGACCGCAATTATTTCAACGGACCTTAACCATACAGAAACATCTTATTGCGGCGTCGTGTGACTTAAAAGTCTTCAATACATATGGGCTTGACCTTCTTCGTCACCCCACAATCAACCGTCACCTGATCGACCGCAACCAAATGCGAAGGCTCTAGCACTGCCTTCCGCAACCCCGATATGTGGAACACATCATGTAGCCCACTCAAGTTCACTGACAACTTCAATAAATACCCTGCTTCACCACTCTGCTCCAGGAGCTCAAACGGTCCAAGGTACCTCGGACTCAGCCTCCTCAGGCGTCGAGCTCGCGAGACACCATTGAACGACTTGATTTTCAACTATGCTCAATCGGCAACAGCGAACTCCACGTTCCTATGCTGTGGCATTATAGTATTCTGCCTATATGTCGTGATCGATCTGCAACCATTCCTGAACTGTATGTACCGTTGAAGTGGCGTCTTCCACTGTCTGTCATTTGTACAACATTGACTCACCTGTCTCCAACCAAGACGACGACGTGTGACTTTTTTCTCCCATACAAGTTCTCGACAGGCGCCATTAGTTTACTCGCCTGGTAGTGGTTGTAATACGCAAACTCCACCATGTACATGCGATCTTTCCACTGCCATCAATAATCCAAGACACACATGTGAAGTATGTCCTCCATCGTTTGCTGGACCATTCGGTCTTAACATCCGTCTGTGAACGGAAGACTGTACTGAAGCTTAGATTAGTTCCTAACAATTTATCCACCAGCCTGGTATCGTTGGACGTGAAGCGTTCATCTCAGTCACTTACAATACTCCGAGGTGCACCATACAACCGAACAATGTTATCCATGTAGAGTTTTGCTAACTTTTCCACCGGATTAACCTTTTTTAGTCCGGGCCATCAGAACAACTTCTTCAAACCTCTAAACATTTTGTGCACTTTTGGTGAATTGAGTACTTAGTATAATGAGCCTCGTACATCAAGTCCTGCAGTTGACTCTCCACAGGTTGGGCGCACAGACGACTATCCTTCCACAACAGTCCGTCTTCAAAACCATATTGGGGATTTGACCTATCAAAAGAATCATCCATGATCTGCTTGTCCACGCAAGAGATTTCCAATATCTCAAAAACTTGTGCCAAAATGTATGTCGAAGGTGTTGTCCCCTAATAAATCCATCCACCTCCGCTGCCACAAGTTTAAATCCTTTTTATCCATTAAGTACTTCAGGCTCCTGAGATCGATTTAGATACCGACCTTCACGCCATTTAGGTAGCGCCTTTAAAGCTTTAGGGCGAATATCACGGCCGCTAACTCGAAGTCATGGACCGGATAAATCCTCTCGCGTACTTCCAACTAACGCGAGCTATATATTATTACACTCCCATGCTGGAGCAGAACACAATACAAGTGACTGCCCCAAGCATCGCTGTAAATCTCAACTTCTTTGGTCCTACTCGGTGAACATGGAATAGTTGCCGAGGTCAACCGACTTTTCAGCACTTCGAAAGCTTGCGCGCACTCCAGCGACCACACAAACTTTTGATCTTTCTTCGCCAAAGTCGTGAGGGGAAATGTTATCCGCTAGAGGTTCTCAATTAAGCGTCTGTACTAGCCGGCCAGTCCTATAAACTTCGGACTTTTTGCCAATGCAGATAACGCAAGCAACTCACGTATCACAAATATCTTTGATGGGTCCACCACAACACTTTCTCCACTCAAGACGTGACCAAGAAACGCTACTGAGGGTAACCAAAGCTCGCACTTGGAGAATTTGGCATACAACTGATTTCTCCTTAACGTCTCCAATACCGAATCAAGATGTTTGGAATGATCACCCTCATACCAAAAGTATACCAGTATGTCGTCGATAAAGGTTATCACGATATGGTTCAGGTACTCACTGAACGCCCTATACCTCAAATCCATAACACGTACGACACATTTGCCAGCACAAGCGACATAACGATGAACTCATAATGCCCATATTGTGTGCTAGATGCCGTTTTGGGAATATCACTTTCCCTTAGCAACAAATAATAGTATCCAGACTTCCGATTCAACTTGAGTACACACTTGACCCATTGAGTTGATCGAACAGATAATCACTCCTTGGGTTAGATACTTAATCTTTTCCCGTTAACTTAATCAACTTCTAGCAACCATTACATAGTTGTAAGCTTCCATCCTCTTTTTAACAAGAGGATTAATGTGCTCCAAGGCAATAAACTTTGACGCACATAACCTTGTTCTACCAGCTCTTGAAGTAATACTTCAGTTCCGACACCTCACAACCATAGCTAGTACCAAACTGACCACCTTACATTTGAAATTGATGTACGCACATTGCTCCGGGAGCCAATCATTCCAAAGATTACATCGAACTCTACAGACAGCAGTAGCGACGCTTGCAAGTCAAAACTCCTAACTCACTAACCATAACTTCAAACAACAGCTCTATTCGGGTGTAAAGAGTACCCGTTAGGCAGCAGTATTCTCGATTTGACTCTTGCCAACGAAGAAGGAACTCTGATACACGATACACGTCCTTCGGGCAAAAAGGAATGAGAATTTCCCATAACGAATCGTGTTTTCGTCGGACACTCAGAAAATCAATACAAATCCTATCATAACCAAACATAGGTTAATATGCGTAAGGCAACAAGTATCTAAAACTGACATACCAAAAATTAAACCATACCTGTCACCATGTCAGCATATTTCATAACCTCATGATGGCCAAAGTTGTATCCTCTAGGTTGGGATGGAGCATATTGAGGTGTAGCAGTCTCCAACCCCTTGCCCTTCTCTTCGTTAGTCGCTCTAGGCTTTTTCTCGGACTCCAGACGTCTGCTTCGACACTCTCGGGCAAAGTGTCCCAGCTTTCCACAGCAAAAGCATGCGTTCGGGTCTCGGCCAATAATTGTTCCAGACGCACCAAAAAAAGGAACTAGACCCGACCTCCTTGCCTTCTTACACCATCTATGGAAACCAGACTTCGAGGTGGGTAGCGCCTTGAACTCTATCTTCTCAGCACTGGAGTCTTTCTTCTCTTGGACTCCCTTCATAGATTTCTCTGTCCCTTGATCGTCTTTACGACAATCTCAGGCAAAGTGACCAAACCTTGAACATTTATAACAGTAATATGGAGTTTGACTAACAGATACGTCAGGCCTCACTTTACTCCTCTTTCGGTGTACAGACTTTGCGGGACCTGGGGAGTTTGGTAACCTGCGCACTAACATCTGGTTGATTCTGGCCAGATCTGCTTCCAAAGCTCTAGCCACCTCCACTAACGCTCGGAATCCAAGTAACTTTGGTCCTATGAGTAGAAGTCATAATTCATCACGCAGACCATTGTAGAATCTATTAACTATAGTCTGCTCGTTCTCCAAATCAAACACTGGGTAACGCCTTATAATAAGAAACGCCTGCAAATACTCCTCAACTGAGTGCGTACTTTGCACTAAAAGCATGTTGAACTGCTGATCCAAAGGTCTTATACATGCCAGTTGTTCCATCACACCACTCGGTGTTGAAGTTACCCCAGGGACAGGGGGCTGCACTTGCACTCCAAGTTGAGCTTTAGTCACTGCGAACACCACTTCAACTATACTTCTTATGGTTTCAACAGAAAGTATGGTCTTAGGCACATTGTTAAGTGCACTACTCTCCGTGGAGTGCTGACCTTACGACTGCCCCGCACTACTCGTAGTCCCATATAAAGCATAACTATTGATTAGGCGACATACAAATTGCTAAAAGCAATCATTGGAACACTCAGGTTCCTCAAAAACAAGTGTATTTTCATTTCTAAGTGGACATTCATGGGTTCTTTTTATGTTATAACGATGACGGACATACATGTGCTCACCACCCCATAAAAGAATTCGCCCACAAATTCCAATAAGCAAGACCAGAACCGGTAGTCTGATACCAAATTGTTACATCCCTATCCGTCACATGGTATATAGTAGTAGGTCTGGCCAGGGCCCGACGCCATATACTATAGACAGACCAAAAGGTTACAGAATGAAACCATTCTCCCAAACATAAACGTCCTACACAGAGCAACTAGCGGAAGCTTTTAATTAGTTGAAAGAACCCAAATAACAGATAGTATGAAACATGAATGTCCACTAATCACATTAGGAAAGAAATACCACAATACATAAAAGTACTTGGCCTTATGGCCTTACAAATGTTCACTTAACAACATAGTGTTTTACAGACATCGGCTCACAGGCCGGCCACACATGATAAAAATAAAATAACAGTTCACTTTGGCCTTCGAGGGCCAGCACAACAGCTTGGGCTTCAGCCCGTTATTTGGTACTTGGTTCTGCCGCGCCTGCAAGCAACATTCCACCGTACGGTGGCAAATAAAGCAACGGTCAGCTAAAGCTGACCAAATTATAACGCCCCACCCCTTATTCGGGATGGCGATGCTCCTTCCCTGCATTTCATTAGCCCATCTAAACAATTAAGTGCATAAGTATATTTCGCCACAAGTATAGGCTCGCTCGGCCAAACACCCCGTGCACTCAGGGCACATTCTCAGTGAATCCGATCAATTCCGTGGCTTCACTACCATCCAAAAATCCTAGTGAAAGTACAACCTAGAACAGTACACCATAATTGGAGGCTCGCACAGCCGTCCACCCCGCGCACTCAGGGCACATTGACGGTGTACCAGACTTCCTGGATACCACCTCTATTCAGAGGTCCTTGACTTGACATATTACTTTGAGCATTTCAGTCTTTACGACCCCTAGCCTGACACTCTCATTATTCCACCAACGAGAGCCAATTTCCTCTACTCTCATGTCATAGTTCACATAACGCAGGTACAACTCCACCATTTCCCGTTGCTCAAGTCGCCCTACCATCTCCGAATACCGTAGTACTCATGGCCAAACCTGTAGGATGCGGGTCGGTTTTGCCTTTCCTGTTCGGCTGCCTGGCCTAATAATTCTGAACCCCATGGGCTCAACGTTTTCTAAAGAAAGACCCTACATTTCTCCTGGAGACAGGCCTCGCACATACAATCCTAATTATACAAGGTTGGCCCCCGACCACCTACTTGGCAGGAATGTGTTTCCGCCCAGTTTTTTGGGTGCACCTTAGATTTAATCCCCAAGGCTCCCTGTTTCAATCTACCGTGTAGAAAAATCGAAAAACAAAACAATACGGAGTCTTCTCTGACAATCAATGCACAATGCAACATCATCGATCCAGACAAACACGTCCGAGTAGGCTTCACACACAATGCATATGCCCGTACTTTGATTCCGGACTCTAAACAAGGGGGACTTCACATATCTACCCAAAGGAACACTGCGCACTCACCGCACACTCGCGAGAGCGGGTTTCCCATGCAGAAAGGAAGAGGACTTCACATGTCCAAGTTGAGAATCGTAACCCTTGAAGTCCATTTTGACGTCATGAAAAACTAGCCAGATGGAAAGCTTCGCAACGAGAATGCCTCCGCGGATCCGGTCTCGATTTTTGATTTGGTGCTCCGATGCTCCGCCGGCGGCTGGGATCCTCCTACTCCTTCTTCGTTGCATTCTCCTCTCTCTAAGACTTAAGAAAGAGAAAGGCCAAAAGAAAATGAGGAGTTTAACCCCCACTCCCGTCCTTAAGGAAGGACGATTAATCCTAAGCCGTCAGATTTGATTTAAAGAAAACGAACGGCTCGGATCCAGCCAAAAAGTCACTAAAATAGGCCGAACACAGCTTTGCACACGACCGTGTCCTAGGCCGTGTGCCTTGATCCAGACACGATTGTTTAGTACAGAAAAGTACACGGGTTAGGACACGCCCGCGTCCCAACTTGACACGCCCGTGTCGGGTCATCGACACGCCCGTAACTAGGGGCGTGTCATGCATAACCGCCACGCCAACCGTCACGCCCCTTGGTGTACATGGGTGGCTACACGCCCGTGCCGAATCTGACATGCCCGTGTCATACAGTACATGCCCGTGTTCAAGGCCGCGTCCCTCAGTCGGCCCAGTACAAAAATTCCATAGGAGTACACAGCCATGTGACATGCCCGTGTCACATGCCGTGTGCCTGACACACCCTGTGACATGCCCGTATCGCAGGCTGTGTTCGAGCACTCAATGCTCGTCGGCCTCGACTCGAGTACCCGAACACAACACGGCCATGTGGCACACCCGTGTCACAGGCTGTGTTCACCCTACCAAGACCCGAACTTGATTCGAACACCGTCCGTTTCACTTTTAAGTTTCGGGGCGTTACACAAAATCCTACAAGCTAAGGTGAATTGCACATACTAAATAACAAAATTAAGACTTGAAAAGATGAATGAAATTATAAGGATAATAGCACGCATTCCAAGATAATTATAGAAATTATATATATATATATATAATATTTAGTTTTGGGAGGGCAACCCACAACACTCAATAATTGATATATGATAGTCAGTTTTGCCAGTTCTGATTCTTCAACTGCTACCTCTCAAAATATTATCTGGGCTTGGGATAGTACTTAGGAGGCGCTAGAGGCATCAGATCAACATCATGGTTGTTCCTGAAGTGTATCCTCCTTCTGGTGCACGCTTCCTTGTATTTGTTCCATTCTTCTTGGCTGTAGTGGTCCTAATGTTACTCCACTCCGAGCTCGACCAAAGGAAAAGTATCCAAAATGATTCCTTTGGACATAGGGCTCCATACCTCTTTCATCTCTCTATTTAGCTCTACTATAGCTGGTCCTGGCCTTACCGAATCTGGCCTGACTTCAGATGTGCCTTCCACATATCTTCTTATCTTGTGAACTGGGGGAGCAGGAACTTCAGTCCTCTGAACCTTTGGAAAGAATGCAGTAGCAACAGCAAAATCTTGATCAAAATTCTGTATATTCTTAGTGTCTGACCAGTACTGAGAGTAATCCTGGGAAGGATGAACCTTATCAGAAGCTGGTATAGGCACAATATGAACTTGATTTCCAGTTAGCTGATTACATAGCCACTCAGTATTATCATATATGTAGTTATTTGTTGCCTTGAAGTTTTGTCCCATAGAAGTAGACAACAAATCCACCTTAGCTGTAAGGGCATTCTCCCCCTTTTTGGCTTCGACGACGATGGAATTGGCATAGCTGTGCATTGTAGAATCAAAGGGTACCATGGATCTGTTTTGATCATCAATCATTGTAAGAACATTTGAATCAACATTCTTTAATACCAACATGTTTTTTTTTCAGTCCTAACATAGTATGATCGACGTCTTTGCCTCCCTGAACAAACCATGAGTCCAACTTTTTATCCAGCTTGCTAATTTTAACTTTGACATCTGCTAGGCCATTCAACATATATTTCTCAGAATCGTTAACTCTTTTCACAACATTTTGCAGAAAAGCCTCAAACTTAGCTTGTTGCTTTGCCAACATCACTTCGACTGCTTGCAGAATGGGGTCATTTGTACTGGAGAATGGAATATCCGCAATCTGTGGCACTGGAACATCATCTAGGATCTTAGAATCACTGGAGGACTCGTCGATCGGAGAACGATGAGCTTTAGAACTCAGTACCTGATCCTCAACATCTAGGACATGAGCATGCTCTTTTGCATCTCCTTCCTCATCAGAAAGATCAATTACGCCTTCGGGCACAGTTGGCATCCTGCCAAGTCTCTTCTCTAGGTTGCGGATAAATCGGTCAACCTCAGTTGAGACAGAGATATGGGACTGAGCTGCCCCCCCCCTCAGAAATTGCAATAGGAGTCATCCTTGGGAGAGGAACTTTTAGGTTGTCTATAGACATTGTCTCAGTAGCAGCAAAAATACTTGCACTCTCAGACTCAACAACATTAATAGCAACAACCTTGTCCGAATCAACAATATTCTCTTCCGCAGCAATCTCATATTCATCAACAGGAACCTCAATCTCGTAATCGTCAACCCTTAGGTCATCATCATCACCAGCCTCAACATCTAATTCATCAGCATCCTCTTGATCTGACGGAGATGGGTCCTCTTCCTCTAGGGTCACTTCTGCATCCTCAACTAACAGAACCTCAGCTGCAGTAGTACCAATAGCAGTAACCTCTACTAGGAGATTAACTGTCTCTGAGTCAGTAAGCATTATATTTGGGGCCACTGAATTAGGAACTAAATCTGGAACAGCTGGAACTGAATCTAATAGAGCAATTGTCTCCCACTCAATTCCTACACTCATGCTAGTAGGAATCTCATTGCGGGTGTAGTAGGAATCCTGTTATCAGGTACTTTTTCTTCCTCCTCCACTAGCAATGTTGGGGATCCCCCTAGCTTCACTATCCTCCGATCCCACCTAGAGAATATTGTGGAGTCTATCTTCTTGAGGTGATGGATAGGAACTCCTTTGGTCATATCAAACTTATCACCATCTATTTGATTCAGGTATAGGCTGATAATCCTCCAAAGGTTGGGAGTGCGGAGGTTGTCCTTTATCTTGTCAAATAGTAGTGCACCCCAATTAACCTTCTTTCTACAGATAATACAACCAGAACTTTGAACATCTCTGAAGACAGGTAATCATGAGAGCCCGTCTTGCAAATCATCACCTTGCCGATGATGTATGAGAGAAGCTTGCCTTCCTCATTCATCCCTTTGCGTTTGATAGCCTTGGTGCCTCTGGGCAGCCCACAGAAAAACAAAGCTTTGGAGAAATCAGCCTCATCAAGGTAATCGACTTGCTCACAGACTGGAAGCCGCAAGTACCTAGACATAAGAGAGGATTTCACCTTCACTTTGAATTTCTGAATCTTTCTCTTAATCACCGTGTCTGAGCTTGACGTTCTGGAAGAACTCAAGAACTTCCTTGCCCAAAACTTTGCATGGATGTTCTAGGACAAAGGATAGTCATGCAGTCTCCAACATGAGAATCACGTTGCGAAACTCATCTGAGGCATGAGAAAATCCAGTGTGAATAAGTTCGCCTCCTCCTAGCAATCCACTCGTACTTCTGGGAGCCATGGAGAAAACTGAAATTCTGGAAAACTATTGCTATAAATCTGGACTTGTCGGAATTTTTCTATGTTGCACTGAAATCTCACTAGATTGTATTGATGTCGGATCGGTGAGACAAAGTTGTCGGAAACGCACCACTGCACAGAGTCGTCCGGGGGAGCCTGGAATGACTATCGGCTAGGGCTTGAAAACAGTTCAAAACCTAATCGATGAAGGATGAGTCCGAATTAAGTGCTATCCCCGGCAAGGAAGATGACGCACTGTCAGAACGAATGCGGGAGCCGAAGAGTCGCATAGCAGATATGGCAATTCAACGAGTTTCGTACGGTTGCCCTCCCTTTTGAATTATACATATATAGAGATATAGATATATGATTATTTAAATTGACCTAGAATAGGCGTGTACCTCAAAAATCGAACTGACGGATCCAATGTAAAGTGTGAAAATTTGTTCAAAAATGAGTTCGTCGAGATACGCAGAAGGAGGAGTCCGATTCGGCGTGAATTACATGAATCGGCCGGCATACGCCGAATTTGGCTTGTGCAAAATTTCTTGCTTTGCTGAAGTTGTTCCCAAGAGATTTTATGCTTGCTTGGACTTCTTCAGGAGTCAATTTTCAGCATACCTAGTTCCATTTTGAAAAACTAGAACTTAGTCTCGTCTAATGGCTTTGTAAAAATATCCGCGACCTGCTTATCCGTCGGGACATAGCTGAGGGCTATATCCTTATTCTCCACATGCTCCCGTCTGAAGTGATAACGCACCTTGATGTGCTTGGTCCGAATGTGGGAAACTGGATTGTTCACGATTGCTATTGCGCTGGAGGAGTCGCAATACATTAGAATCTCTCTGAACTTCAAATTATAGTCTTCTAGTTGATGCAATATCCAAAGAAATTGTGCGCAACAACTAACTGCAGAGATGTACTCTGACTCGGCAGTAGATATTGCCACACAATTTTGCTTCTTACTTCTCCATAAAATAAGCCATCTTTCGAGGAATTAACACGTCCCGGAAGTGCTTTTCCTTTCATCCCTGCTTCATGCAAAATCGGCATCTGAAAAACCAATTAGCTCGACATCATTATTTCTTGGGTACCATAAGCCAAGATTGGGTGTACCCTTAAGGTATCTTAAAATCCGCTTTGCAGCAACGTAATGAGATTCCTTAGTGTTCACCTGATATCTAGCGCAAAAACATGTGGAAAACATTATATCTTGTCTACTAGCTGTCAGGTAGAGCAATGATCCAATTATGCTTATGTACTTGGTATCATCAAAAGGTTTCCCTTTCTCATCCTTGTCTAGAGACACAGTTTAACCCATTGGAGTCCTCATAGAGGATGCACTCTCCATTTCAAATTTCTTAAGAAGCTCCTTGGTGAACTTCATCATAGAGATGAAAATTTCATCTTCAGATTACTTCACCTGAAGTCCTAAGAAATACTTCAGCTCACCCATACTGCTCATTTCAAACTTCCCTTGCATAAGTTTAGAAAACTTCTTGCAAAGATTTTCTTTCGTAGAGCCAAAAATAATATCATCAACATAGATTTGCATTAGCAGAATCTTGCCTTTAACTTCCCTATGAAATAATGTCTTGTCTATCTTTCTCCTTGTGAACTTGTTCTCAAGAAGAAACATAGACAACGTCTCATACCAAGCTCGAGGAGCTTGTTTTAAGCCGTATAATGCTTTATTCAAAAAGTAAACATAATCAAGGAAATTTGAATTGACAAAACCTGGTTGTTGCACTACGTATACTTCCTCTTTCATATTTCCATTGAGAAATGTTGACTTCACATCCATTTGGTAGACAATGAAGCCTTTGAGGGCAGCATACACAAGAAACAACCTGATCGCCTCGAGCCTGACCACTGGAGAAAAGGTCTGGCCGAATTCGATCCCCTCTTCTTATCGATATCCTTGTGCTATAAGTTTGTCCTTATTCTTGATGATTAATTCGTGTTCGTCTAGCTTGTTTCTGAATATCCACTTGGTGTCGATCATGTTCTGTCCTTTTGGCCTCGGTACTAGCTCCCAGACTTTGTAATGCTCAAATTGATTGATCTCCTCTTGCATTGCCAATATCCAAGAAGCGTCCTTGTTTGCCTCTTTGAATTTCTTTGGCTCAACCTATGACAAAAAACTTAGATGCATAACTTCATTAGCAGTACCTCTTCTTGTTCTCACAACATTGTCTGGCTCTCCTATTATCTGATCAGTTGGGTAATCTCTTAGGTGTTTGAACCCTAGATTCCTTGCTCTCCCTCCAGCAGGCTCTATAATATCTAGTGCATCCTCTGTAGGTTGTCGCAATTCTTCCTCTAGCGGTTCTTCATCCACCAAGCCTGGATCGACGAGCTTGACTAAGCTTAAAGCTTCTTCCTTGATAGCTTCATCCAAGATTAGCTCCTTGAACTTGGTACCTGCATCTACACCAATAACACTAGACGAGCTGCTGTGGAGCATGCTAGTCTCATAAAATAAAACATTTATAGACTTTTCTATCGCCAGAGTTTTCTTATTAAAAATCCTATATGCCTTGCTATGGATACTATATCCTACAAAAATACCTTCGAAACATTTTTCACTAAACTTCGTGCGGTAATACTTGCCATTATTAAGTACGAAGCATTTACTTCCAAAGATTCTAAAGTAGGACACTGTCGGTTTTCTGCCCTTCAATAGCTCGTATGGGGTCTTACGATAGCTTTTGTTGATAAGTTCTCTGTTTTGCACGTGACACGCTGTGTTGCCTACTTCAGCCCAGAAGTACTCCGAAAGTGAAGCATCGTACATGCTTCAATTAGGGTTCTATACCTTCTCTCAGCAATTCCATTTTGTTGTGGAGTGCGCGGGGAGGAAAACTTATGAAAGATACCTTGGCTTTCACAAAATTTTGTCATGGCACCAGACTCAAACTCTATTCCGTGGTCACTTCTGATTTTGACCATTGAGTAGTCTAATTCGTTATGAATTTGCTAGACAAAATTAGTGAGAGAATCAAAGGTATCTGACTTGTATTTCAGAAAGAACACCCAAGTAAAAAGCGAGTAGTCATCAACAATTACTAATGTATAGACCTTACCTCCTAAGCTGTGAATTGGCATAGGACCGAATAAGTCCATATGAAGCAAGTATAAGCTTCGTGAAGAATCTTTTTCATCAATACCCTTGAAGGTAGCCGGTGTCTGCTTACCCATTTGACAGGAGTGACATGAACTCTCTTTAAGTCACTTAATGCTAGGGGCATCACGCACTAAGTTGTGAGAAAATAACATATTTATAGTTTTGAAATTAATATGTACTAATCTCTTGTGTCATTGGTCACAAAGAAACGCACTACTTTTGACCATAAAACACACTGGTGTAGAATTGTCTAAGCAAAGAAAATTTAAACATAAGATGTTTCTACTTCGAGTGCCTGTTAAGACCGTCTCCAAATTTGCATACGATTTTATCAAACACTTGTCCTTGCAGAACTCAACGATGTAGCCTTTATCACATAGCTTACTTATGCTTATAAGATTATGGTGTAATCCTTCAACATAATCTACGTCTGTAAAAGAGACTATGCCGTTGGAAATCATACCATAACCCTTTGTTGTTCCTCTGTCTAACCCTCCAAATATCACTTTTGATCCGTCTTCGACAGGGGTGTACTCAAGTAAAAGGCTTCTTGTCCCGTTCATGTGCCGAGAGCATCCACTGTCCAAATACCACATCAGATTTTTGGTGGCCTTCAGACATACCTGCAAAAACAAATCATTTTACCTTAGGAACCCAAACTTATTTGGGTCCTTGGTTCCTGGTACGCTGAACACTACCAGGAACATTAACCTTGTGAGTGCTCAGTCTCGCATTGCTAACTCGTGGGGTTACATAATTGGCAGGATTGAACCAATAATCTGCGCCAAATTGACCAATTTTGCAGCAACACCAACAGTCAAACCTATTGTACCTCCTTTTGCACTCCTGCTTTATCTTTTGGAGCTAAGGTCTAGTAGGGGCAGCATTCCTTGAGGTGGAGGCCTCCTGGTTGCAGCATACACAGAAGATCCCCATCTCTTTAGCCTTAGGCACATCAGTTTTGGCTTTTGGTGTCTTCTTATTTTTATGGACATGTACATACAAACCATAACTCTTCATTTGAATTTCTTCAAAAGGTGCTTTGAACAGGTTGGAACCAAAGTCATGGGGACGGGTCCATCCCTAATATTTCTTCTTGGGCTCTACATAAGTAGGCCTAGCATGATGACCATAGGACGACTCAAGGTCAAACTTATTCGTCAGGAAGATTACTGATAGTTTTACTTTCAAGACAACCTAAACACCTAGAGGGGGGGTGAATAGGTTCTAATTTCTTGTTTATACTTCTAGGCAGAATTCAATTACAAATTAAGACATCTAGCACAGCATTCACAGATAATTAAGCATCACAGATTGCACAATGTTTTATAGTGGTTCCCTAAGGTCTGGGTACATCCACTTTCCCCCTTCACCTATCTAGCAGTATGCTAGATAGGCCAAACTTCCACTATTCTCAGATCCTCAGATCCTACAGCTCAGAACCTGGATAGGTTCCTACAACTCAGGCTCAACAGCCCTACCTCAGCCTTGCCTCAAGGCCTACCACTCAGAGAATAACTTTCTCCTACACTCAGGCAAATAGCCCTACCACTCAGAGATCACCTCTCCTACACTCAGCCTTTATAACACAGGCTTACAACTCAGATCTGTATAAACAGATCCTACAGAAATTTAGAAAAGATATTTTAATGTCTTGCCTTTGTTGAGAAAGAAGAGGACAAGACACTTCTTGATCAGTTGATGAAATCAACTGAATCTGAGCTTTCTTCAAAGCTTCTTGAATCTGAACTTAGCTGAGTTGATTTCCAAACAGCTTCTTGAGAAACCACTGATGGCTTCCTTCTTCTTCTTCAAGATGACTGGACCCCTCTCTATCCAACACCTTTTCTGATACTTCAGACTTCTTCTTCTTCTTCTTAGATCTACTGATGAAGATCTTCTTTAGAGCTTAGCACTTTCTTGAATTGAAGCTACAACGGGATTGTAATCCTTCTGTTTCTTCTTCTTAGATCTTCTTCAGTTATCCTTTTTTTTAATTAATTTCTTTAATTTCCTTCTGAATATGTCTATTTATAGACTTTCTTCATGGTAACCGGCTGATCCGGTTTCTAACTGATTTCTGATAGGTCTGACAGCTTCAGTTAAACGGTGGCAACCCACAGCTGTCAAGTCTTCAAACAGTTCATGTACCTTAGCCTTGGATAGCAAAATGTCGAGACAGTCTGTTAGAAAGTGTCGAGACCAATCTGTCTATCTGTGTCGACACAAGTGACTTTGGTGTCGACACAGTCTTTGATGATGTCGACTGAGTTGCCTTTAAGTCGACACAGCTTCTTCAGAAAATAACTTGGTCTAGACTCTGCAGTGTGTCGACACAAGTCCTGTGTGTCGACACAGTTGTTGTAGATTCAGAACTCAGTATGTGTCGACTCAGCCTTCAGGTGTCGACACAACAATATTCAACTCTGCCAAAATGTGTCGACTCAGTCTTTTGGTGTCGACACAAGCATAGTCGACTTCTGCCAATATGTGTCGACTCAGTCTTCTGGTGTCGACACAAGCATAGTCTACTTCTGCCAATATGTGTCGACTCAATCTTCTGGTGTCGACACATCCACCCAATGTCGACACAGTTGAGGTCGACTATCCTCTTTTGTGAGTCGACACACTTTCTCTGGTCGACTATCTTTCACTAGTCGACTATCTTCCACTAGTCGACTATTTTTCTCTGGTCGACTATCTTTCACTAGTCGACAAACTTTCTCTGGGTGTCGACTATCTTTCACTGTGTCGACACTGCTTCCCAGTGTTGAGGTCGACGATTTTCTTTATGTGTCGACACTGCTTCCCAGTGTCGACATAAGTGTGGTCGACTATCTTTCTCTATGTCGACACTGATATTCTGAAGTGTCGACACAAATATTCTGAAGTGTCGACACAATTTCTTCAGGTGTCGACATGTGGACTTAGAATATTTTTCTGCATTCTTTAATACTTCTTCACCTGCACATGTCAACTCAAAACAACATCAAATACACCTTGATGTATATCATTGAGCTAAGTTGGGCTTCTTTAAATCAGGTACACATTTTCCAATGTACCCAACAATCTCCCCCTATTTGGAGAAGTCATAACCCTATAGCCAATGATATACACCATTTATAACAAGTATAAACTGATGATAGATGACATAACAGGAATACTTAATATAAACAAAATAAAAACAATCCATCACAGAATGAACATTATTTGATACCAACCAACATTTTGTTTATAACTTGATAATGTTTGAATACAGAGATTTACATTTAATGATTTAATCAAAACATTACAAAATACTTTGAAAGAACTAAAAATTAAGACTGATCAGGCTCTTTAATGACAATCCCTTTGCCAGATAGAACTTGAGCTTTCACAGGAGCTTCAGAATCTTTAGCTGGCTTCTTGCCTTTTAGATCAGCCTTCTTCTTTGCTTCTTCCTTGAGCCTTTGCCTTTCAAAATAATGAAAGGGCTTTGGGAAGTACTTGCTTGGCTCCTGAGCATCTGGAGGCAGCCTACCCATCTTTGCTTTTCTTCTAAACTGTACTATGGCCTCTTGCCTGGCTTCATACTTCTGTCATTCCATCTCATTGTACCACTTGCCTCTTTCCTGCACTTGGTCTTTGACATCCTTCCATGCAGTGAGTATTATATTTCTGGAAGTAGGACTCCACTGCTCAAAGTCTGGCTTAAGTTCAGCCTGCTCTCTAAATCTTTTCTTAGAAAGTAGAGCATCTTGCTGGTCTTTCAAAGTAGCCTCAGGCTTATCAACCTTCCCAAGAACAACATTAGTAACCTCCTTTGGAGGACTATACATTCCTTGAACTTGCTGATCAATCATGTCAAAATCTGGAGGAGGGTAAATGACTTGGGCAACCTTAGGTTGATTGCCTTCAAGTAGACTTGTTTGTATTCCTGACTCAGCCACCATAGCATCATCACATAATGATGGATATCCCAATGTGGCTCGAATACTATTGGTCACCCATTTGGTGTGCTCTGAGCCTGCATGAACTAACATCCTCTCCCCCTTTATGGCTTCTCTAGTAACATGATCTCTCAGATCTTCCTTCTGAAATCGAATTTGGCCATCCAGATAATTCACACCCTCTTTAAAAAATGGTTTTAACTTTTGAAGCTTGTCAGATATTTCTTTTTGAGAGGACGTGATAGCAGTTTTAACAGAATCAATAGTAGCTTGAAAGTTCTTATCAAATTCTTCCATTTCTTTTGCTCTAGCTGCAGACAGGCCTGGAACAATCTTTTTCAATTCCTCTATGATCTCATGATGAGATTCAGTTAAATTGTCATTCATTCTTAACTGATTTTCCAAGACATAGCTTTGCTTTAAAGCAATATCATCCACCTTAGGGATGATAGTCTGCTGTTGTTTTGCCAAATACACCACAGCATTACCTCCCTTATGGAAGCAATCTGTCATCTCCTTTTTATGCATATTGACCTCAAACCTAATAGATTTTATATCTTGAGCTAAGTCAAACTGCAGGGACTTGTTGTTCTCATCAACGTATTTTTCAATGGCCACCCTGTTTTCATCCAATTTCACTTGTAAATCAACCAAAACTTGTTATAATCAAAGTCAGAAGGAGTGTGATGTGCTGTAGACTGTAGAGCCTGCTTATAGCTCTTGCTCCTTCTCTGGAAGACCATAAGTTTTCTCTTCTTAGCCACCCTGGCTTCTTCATTCTCAGAATCAGAAGTACTATCAATTTGAACTCTTTCTTTGGGAGGAGGAGGAACAGCTGCTTCAGTGCCATGTTGTACAGTCTCAATATGCACTGGCTCCCCCTCAATTTCTTGCTCCACTTCCAGGCTATCAGTAATTATTTCATCATTTGGGAATAACTCCTCCAGAGTATATTCCTTCTGTGCTGGATCATTTGCAGTATTCAAATTTGGAGATAGATCAATTTGAGCATCTTCTTGCACTTGCTCCCCCTGGACCTGTGCAGAAATAGAAATATTAGAAATCTCTTCTGTAGGAAAATACACCAGCTCCCCCTGCACCTGTACCTGGTCATGAGTAGATACAGTTTGTGTAGGTGAATAAACTTGTTGAGCAGGTATTCTTACTTCTTCTTCTTGGATTCCAGGTATTATGGCATCCTGAACTTGTGTAGAAGCAGGCTGATCTTCAACCTCTTGTCTTACTTGCTCTTCTTGTTGGTGCTCAGCACTGGTAGCATGACCTGGGGAACTCTTAGGTGAATCCTGCCTTTCCACTTCAGGCATCTCTTTGGTCAGCACCCTATCCCATCTGGAGAACAATCTCATGTCCATCCTTCTCATGTGATTGATTTTTGTTCCAGGTTGTTGTTGCATAACAGCAGGAATCTCCTTACTTAGGTATATACTCATTATCCTAGCCAGATTTGGCTTCTTGATTCCTTCCTTAATCTTTTCAAAGATTACAGATGACCAATCTGTTGGAATTGTAAACACAATCCTGGTCATTAGGCTGAACATATAGGCAGAAATCCTATCATGTCCACCTGGCTTGCACAGAATAACTTTTCCAACCACTTCTGACAGAAATTTGCCCTGTTGATTCATTCCTTTCCTATTGAAAGCAGCTCCAATTTTCATGGTGGAATCCAATCCACACCATTGAAGAGCCTCCCTTGATTTAGAAGCAGGGACATCCTCTTCATTCTCAATTATAGGTAATTGCAGAATTGTTCTTAACTTACTTGGTGTAATCTCCACTAGTGACCCATGAACTGTGGATTTTATCTCTTGACTTTCAGAGACTACAGATGCAGAAGTAAAGAACTCATGCACCTCCTTCTTCCATATCTTTGATGGTTCGGAGACCAGAAATTCTAAACCTGAGTCGGAGAGGAGAGAGATAACCCTGAGAACATCTGGAGGGGCAGCAGCAAAGGCCTGGCGCACCAACTCATATCCTTCATTCACATTATCTTCAATCTTTGGCGCCATTGATCAGTCGAGAAATCTTGAAAGATGAGAGAAAGAGAGAGAGAGAGAGAATGTCGACACAGGGTTTCGAAAACCTTGTAAGCGTGTCGACGGAATGGGTTTTTGACCTATTTATACCTTCTGTTTAAAGAAGATCAAAAGTCGCCAAAAACAGACAATAAGTGTCGACACAGATGGAATGTGTCGACACAAATGTTTATGTCTCGACTTCATGTCCGTCTATTATGTGTCGACATCAATTTGCTGTTTTGTCGATACCAGAGATATATAGTAGAGCTTCAGAAATTCTGTGTCGACTCTTAATATAAGTGTCGACACAAAATCTGTAAGTGTTGACACCACTATCCTGGTGAAGTCGACACTACATTCCTGGATAAGTCGACAATAAGATTCTTAAGTGTCGACACATATTTTCTGTGTCGACACAACATCTCTGAATTGTCGACATTACTACCCTGAGTCGACACATTATTACTGAATGTGTCGACACCAACTTACTTAGCCAATTTCTGTTTGTTCAACATAACTTATAAGTACTACAAAGTACTTGATACTACTTCAATGTGTCTTTATATCACTTGAATGTCTTGTTACCACTTCAACTCCATTGTTGATGATTTTGTGATTACACTAATCAATGGTTAACATACCTAATTCAATTTTGAATTTATTGAATTTGGTTTCATCTAGGGGCTTAGTAAATACATCTGCAATTTGATAATCTGTTTTCACAAATTCCAATGAAATGTCTTCTTTTTCTACATGTTCTCTAAGAAAATGGTATTTTATTTCTATATGCTTAGTTCTACTATGAGAAACATGATTATTAGCAATAGAAATTGCACTCTTAGAATCACACAGAAGAGGTGTTCTACTTACTTGAATACCATAATCCTTAAGCTGATGCTGCATCCATAATAGCTGTGCACAGCAGCTTCCAGCAGCAACATACTCAGACTCAGCTGTGGAAATTATCACACTGGTCTGCTTCTTACTACTCCATGATATTAGTCTTCCTCCCAGGAATTGACAAGTACCTGTAGTACTCTTTCTATCCTCTCTACATCCTGCAAAATCTGCATCTGAATAGCATGTTAGTTGAAAATCTCTATTCCTAGGGTACCAAAGACCTAGATTAGGTGTGCCCTTAAGATATCTCAGAATCCTTTTGACTGCAGTATAATGAGATTCTTTAGGGCAGGCTTGGTACCTAGCATAGACACATGTAGCATACATAATATCTAGTCTACTAGTAGTGAGATATAGTAGTGAGCCAACTATCCCTCTATAATAAGTCTCATCAACAGGTTTACCTGCATCATCTTTGCATATAGGCATACTTGTTCCCATAGGAGTTCTCATGGTGGAGGATGACTCCATACCATATTTCTTAATCAATTCTTTGGTGAACTTAGACTGTGATATAGTCAAGCCATCATCAGTCTGTCTTACTTGGAGTCCCAAGAAGAATTTCAGTTCCCCCATACTGCTCATCTCAAACTTCCCTTGCATAAGTTTGGCAAACTTTTTACAAAGGTTGTTTTCAGTAGATCCAAAGATTATGTCATCAACATAGATCTGTACTAAGATGATCTTGCCTTTGGATTCCCTAAGGAATAGAGTTTTGTCAATTTTTCCTCTTGAGAATTTATTCTCAATAAGGAAAGTAGACAGGGTTTCATACCAAGCCCTTGGGGCTTGCTTTAACCCATACAGAGCTTTCCTAAGCTTATAAACAAAATCAGGTTTAAGAGGATCTACAAAACCTGATGGCTGCTCTACATATACTTCTTCTTTAAGATCACCATTCAGAAATAC
Organism: Platanthera zijinensis; assembly: GCA_039513925.1. Taxonomy (NCBI): domain Eukaryota; kingdom Viridiplantae; phylum Streptophyta; class Magnoliopsida; order Asparagales; family Orchidaceae; genus Platanthera; species Platanthera zijinensis. The sequence continues at coordinate 20,705,595 of CM077095.1, forward strand.
TGACTTCACATCCATCTGGTATACTTTGAAGTCTTGATAGGCTGCATAGGCAAGGAATATTCTGATTGCCTCCAGCCTTGCTACTGGAGCAAAGGTTTGATCAAAGTCAATCCCTTCTTCCTGCCTGTATCCTTTTGCAACCAATCTTGCTTTATTCTTTACTATTATTCCACTTTCATCTAGCTTGTTCCTATAGATCCATTTTGTGCCAATTATGTTGTGGCCTCTTGGTTTAGGAACAAGCTCCCAGACATTGCACCTTCTGAATTGATTCAGCTCCTCTTGCATAGCATCAATCCAGTGCTGGTCTTGGATAGCTTCTTCAAACTTCTTAGGCTCCAATTGTGACAGGAAACTTGAATGTAGAACTGTGTTTTGATTTCTGCTTCTAGTTTGCACCCCCTGTCTTGGATCACCTATTATCTGATCAGCTGGATGATCTCTTAAATGTCTTGTAGCTGGAGGAAGATTCCCTTCTGGTTGAACATCTCCAGCTCCTTCATTTAGCTGAATCTCTTGGTTTTCTTCAGCTTCTATAGTGTCTTGTTCTCCCCCTTGACAGAAGTCTTCATTTTCCAATGCCCCATCTTCCTTTGATACTTCAGTAATGGTGAGCTTGTCCATACTTTTGCTTATATCTGTTGAGTCATTTGATCTACAAGACAACTCACAGTTGATTAATCTTGTTTCATCAAACACAACATGCACAAATTCTTCAACAACTTGAGTAGTCAAGTTGAAGACTCTATAGGCCTTACTATTTGTGCTGTACCCAACAAATATCCCATCCTGGGATTTGGCAGCAAACTTAGTCAAATATGACTTGCCATTGTTAAGTATATAACACTTGCAACCAAAGATCCTAAAGTAAGATAGATTTGGTTTTCTTCCTTTCACAATCTCATAGGGAGTCATTTTGTGGCTTTTGGTGATAGTAGCCCTATTGATCACATGACAAGCAGTGTTAACTGCCTCAGCCCAAAAATATTCTGGGAGAGAGGTGTCACTCAATAGAGTTCTACCAGCTTCAATTAATGTTCTATTCTTTCTTTCAGCAATTCCATTTTGCTGAGGTGTTCTAGGTGAGGAGAACTCTTGGAAAATCCCAAAGTCTTTACACAATTTTGTTATGCTTTCAGATTGAAACTCAGTACCATGGTCACTTCTGATTTTGACCACTGTACTATTTAGTTTATTCTGAATTTGCTTTACAAAATTCAGTAATACACTTGGGGTTTCAGATTTTTGTCTCAGAAAGAACACCCATGTAAATCTTGAATAGTCATCTACAACCACAAAAGTGTAGACTTTCCTACCTAGACTGTGAACTGGCATAGGACCAAAAAGATCCATATGCAAGAGGTATAAGCACCTCACAGAATCCTTGATTTCAAGGCTTTGAAAGGAGGATTTTGTCTGCTTGCCCTTTTGACAAGCTGAGCATATCCCTTCCTTTATACACTTAACTTGAGGTCCATTCCTCACTAACTCTTTGCTAAAGAGTTGGCCAATTGTCTTGTAGTTTAGATGAGCCAATCTCTTGTGCCACTTAACACAATGAGAAGCATTGTCATCAGCTACAAGACAGATGGGTGAAGCCTTATTCTCACATTCAAAATTAAGACAATATACATTTCTCTTCCTATACCCTGTTAGAATGATCTTTTGATCACTTGACCTCTTGATATGACATCCATCTTTAACAAATGAAATGTCATATCCTAAATCACTTAGCTGGCTTATGCTTATTAGATTATGTTTCAAACCTTTTACATAAGCCACTTGAGTGATAGTAATTAGGTTAGAAGAAATGTTACCAAACCCTTTGATGACTCCTTTTTCAGATCCACCAAAGATCACTTTAGGTCCATCTTTGACAGATGAATACTCCTTCAGCAGCCCCTTTGTTCCAGTCATGTGCCTGGAACAACCACTATCCAAGTACCATATAGGGGCATGGTTACTTGGATTCACCTGCAACACAGAATTACTTACCCTTAGAACCCAAGTAAGTCTTGGGTCCTTGGTTCAGGTTAGCATTAATAAAGCTACCATAACCTCTTCTAACAGGTAGACTATTGTTCTTTATAACACTTGGGTTATACCAGCAGTCTAGTGCAAAATGGCCTCTCTTGCCACAACACCAACACTCAAACTTATTGTATCTAGATCTAGATGCATCCTTGTCAGAAGAATTTCTGTTCATTGTTGGTGCTTCAGCAACTTCACCTACTGATTTCTTAAAACCATTGGGTTTATGACCATAGGTAGGCCTGCTTGCATTTACACCCTTGTTCTTCAGAACATTAATCTTAATATGACCTTGAATATCTTCATGATCATATTTGTTAGAAGGCACTTTCACCTTACAAAACTTTATAGGGACTGAAAGGTTTAGTGGCTGAGCAGGAGCTTTGCCTTTCCTCTTGAATCTGCCAACCCTGAAGTTACCTTTGAATCCTAATCCAGCCTTACCCTTTTGAGTGACAAATTCATCTATCAAGGGTAAGACAGATTTTGGCTTAGAGTAACTAGCCACTAAATCCCTTTCAATTCTAAGTCTGGCCTCCAGACTCTTCACTTGATCATTAGTATAATTAATTGTGCCCATCTGAATAATAGTTATATTCTTCAGCTTGGCAATTTCATTTAATTTTTGATCAATAACTTTCTCTAACTCAGTTGTAGCAACCCTTAGTTCAGCAATTTCCTGAGCCCGAGATTTAACCAAGTTCTTACTTTTCTTAAGGGCCTGCAACAAGTCCCCATACTTGTCTATCAATTGATAGACATCTCCTTCAGATTCAGATGCATCTACATCACTTGATGCAGATGTAGCTGATTCTTCACCGGTACAACAATCAGATGTAATAGAAGGACATTGTACCTTATTAGGACCAGACTGATTCTGGCATATGTCCTCTTCTGATCCTGCCATCAGCCCCATATACTGATGATTCTTTTGTTCATTGATGGAGTCTAGCAACTGCAGAAACTCCTCTTCTTCAGATGCAGCATATAGTCCAATATATGCTTCAGCTTCAGATTCTGACTCTGAAGTTGACTGGTCTGTTAGACTCTTATCTTTCTTTGCAACAAAGGATTTCTCCTTCTTGCCTTTCTGATGAGTCTTCTTCTTGTCTGAAGACTCCTTTCTCTTATCAGGACAGTCAGCCACTACATGTCCAGGCCTATTGCAACAATAGCAGACAATCTTTGAAGTAGAGGCTTTGCTGGGCTTTGATCTACTCTTCTCTTTCCTTGATGACCTTTTCTTCTGATAATAGTCATCAACTTGCTGTGATGTGGAAGGCCTAGACTTCCATTGCTTGTTTTTCAAGAACCTCTGGAATTGCCTTGTGAATGCAGCAAAATCTGCATCTGAATCATAGCTTTTTGAACCCTTATCTGAATTTTCAGCACTATCTTCTGTAAATTCCTTAGGAGGAGATGGTGATTTCCTCCTATTCTTTCTAGTGGCTTCTGCATTAAATGCCACAGTCTTTTCTCTATGCTCTCCTCTTGAATTCTTTTCCTCCTCCTTCCTCACCATAAGTTGCATTTCATAGGATAGCAACTTTCCAAACAAGGTGGGAGGAGATATCTCTGCCAATTTAGCCACTTCTCTTATGGCACAGATCTTTGTGTCCCAATCCTTTGTTAAGGATCTCAAGAATTTGTCATTCAGTTCATAAGTACTGAAGACTCTTCCATAGGATACAAGCTCATTCACAATTCTATAGAATTTCTTGTAGACTCAGTTATGCTATCAGATTTTCCTTGTCTAAAACTTTCATACTCCTGATTGAGCATAGATTTCCTGTCCTGCCTTACTTCTTCAGATCCCTCCATGTAGACAATCAATGTGTCCCACATCTCTTTGGAGGTCTTGTAGTGAATCAGATTCTGAAATGTTGAATCATCTATGGCACTAACAATAATGTTCTGAGCTCTTTTGTCCATGGTTGCCAAGATGATTTCATCCTTGGTCATTTCTGAATAACTCTTTGGAGTTTGGATATTTGCATCAAGAAAAGATACCTTCATTGGAATGAAGGGGCCTTCCTGTACAGTGATGTAAATCCTTGGGTCAGATGCCTCCATAAACAGTCTGACTCTTTCTTTCCAAATTCCAAAAATTTCTTTCTTGCATATGGGTAATTTCATAGACCCTAGCTCCTTATGATTCTCACCAGAACCCATCTTTTTGAATCTTGATTCTGCCTTTCAGATCTACCTCAGACTGTTAAGTCCTTTTTGAGGAACCTCCCTCTGATACCACTTGATAGTTTTACTTTCAAGACAACCTAAACACCTAGAGGGGGGGGGTGAATAGGTTCTAATTTCTTGTTTATACTTCTAGGCAGAATTCAATTACAAATTAAGACATATAGCACAGCATTCACAGATAATTAAGCATCACAGATTGCACAATGTTTTATAGTGGTTCCCCAAGGTCTGGGTACATCCACTTTCCCCCTTCACCTATCTAGCAGTATGCTAGATTCGGCCAAACTTCCACTATTCTCAGATCCTCAGATCCTACAGCTCAGAACCTGGATAGGTTCCTACAATTCAGGCTCAACAGCCCTACCTCAGCCTTGCCTCAAGGCCTACCACTCAGAGAATAACTTTCTCCTACACTCAGGCAAATAGTCCTACCACTCAGAGATCACCTCTCCTACACTCAGCCTTTATAACATAGGCTTACAACTCAGATCTGTATAAACAGATCCTACAGAAATTTAGAAAAGATATTTTAATGTCTTGCCTTTGTTGAGAGAGAAGAGGACAAGACACTTCTTGATCAGCTGATGAAATCAACTGAATCTGAGCTTTCTTCAAAGCTTCTTGAATCTGAACTTAGCTGAGTTGATTTCCAAACAGCTTCTTGAGAAACCACTGATGGCTTCCTTCTTCTTCTTCAAGATGACTGGACCCCTCTCTATCCAACACCTTTTCTGATACTTCAGACTTCTTCTTCTTCTTCTTAGATCTACTGATGAAGATCTTCTTTAGAGCTTAGCACTTTCTTGAATTGAAGCTACAACAGGATTGTAATCCTTCTGTTTCTTCTTCTTAGATCTTCTTCAGTTATCCTTTTTTTTTAATTAATTTCTTTAATTTCCTTCTGAATATGTCTATTTATAGACTTTCTTCATGGTAACCGGCTGATCCGGTTTCTAACTGATTTCTGACAGGTCTGACAGCTTCAGTTAAACGGTGGCAACCCACAGCTGTCAAGTCTTCAAACAGTTCCTGTACCTTAGCCTTGGACAGCAAAATGTCGAGACAGTCTGTTAGAAAGTGTCGAGACCAATCTGTCTATCTGTGTCGACACAAGTGACTTTGGTGTCGACACAGTCTTTGATGATGTCGACTGAGTTGCCTTTAAGTCGACACAGCTTCTTCAGAAAATAACTTGGTCTAGACTCTGCAGTGTGTCGACACAAGTCCTGTGTGTCGACACAGTTGTTGTAGATTCAGAACTCAGTATGTGTCGACTCAGCCTTCAGGTGTCGACACAACAATATTCAACTCTGCCAAAATGTGTCGACTCAGTCTTCTGGTGTCGACACAAGCATAGTCGACTTCTGCCAATATGTGTCGACTCAGTCTTCTGGTGTCGACACAAGCATAGTCGACTTCTGCCAATATGTGCCGACTCAATCTTCTGGTGTCGACACATCCACCCAGTGTCGACACAGTTGAGGTCGACTATCCTCTTTTGTGAGTCAACACACTTTCTCTGGTCGACTATCTTTCACTAGTCGACTATCTTCCACTAGTCGACTATTTTTCTCTGGTCGACTATCTTTCACTAGTCGACAAACTTTCTCTGGGTGTCGACTATCTTTCACTGTGTCGACACTGCTTCCCAGTGTTGAGGTCGACGATTTTCTTTATGTGTCGACAATGCTTCCCAGTGTCGACATAAGTGTGGTCGACTATCTTTCTCTGTGTCGACACTGATATTCTGAAGTGTCGACACAAATATTCTGAAGTGTCGACACAATTTCTTCAGGTGTCGACATGTGGACTTAGAATATTTTTCTGCATTCTTTAATACTTCTTCACCTGCACATGTCAACTCAAAACAACATCAAATACACCTTGATGTATATCATTGAGCTAAGTTGGGCTTCTTTAAATCAGGTACACATTTTCCAATGTACCCAGCAATTACCTTCCTAAACAAGGGTTGACCCTTGGGTACCTTTGTAACACCCCCATCCATCGTATGGCATATAACTGAAGGTTCACTTGACAATATAATGTTTTACATACATCGGCTCACAGGCCAGCCACACATGAAAAAAAGTAAAACAACGGTTCGCTTGGCCTTCGAGAGCTAGCTCAGCAGCTTGGGCTTCGGTCCACTATTTGGCGCTTGGTTCAGCAGCACCTGCAAGAAACATTCCACCGCATGGTGACAAACAAAGCAATGGTCAGCTAAGGCAGACCAAAAGATAACGACCTCGCCCCTTACTCGGGACGGCGGTGATCCTTCCCTGCATATCTTTAGCCCAGCAAAATAGTAAAGTGAAAATATATAAATTTTGCCACAGGTGTAGGCTCACTCGGCCAAACACCCCGTGAACTCAGGGCACATTCTCGATGAATCTGGTCAATTCCATTGCTTCACCACCACCCTCAGGATGACAAACATTGTGAGCATTTTTGAGTCTTTCCGACCGCAGTACAAGACTCCCGACTATGCCAACAACCAGTTCCACTTTAGGGCCTCTAGCACCGAACAGGAAAGCCCAGGTCCGTTTCCACCCGCCCGTTGCTCACGCCGCCTAGTCACTTTAAGACGTACACGCGGGCCAAGCTTCACCCGGATCCTAAAACATTCCCAAACATCACATAACCCAGTTATGTTCAAGGCTGGCTCCCCGACTGCCAAGTTAGCGGAATCACGTCTCCACCAAGTTTTCCGGGTGTGCCTTTGAGTTAATCCCCATGGATCCTTGCTGCAATCTACCGCGTAGAAACCCGAAAACAATCAAAGGCATGGAGTCTTCTCCGGCCACTCATGCAATGCAACATCACCGATCCAGACAAACATGTCCGGGTAGGCTTTACACACAATGCCTATGCCCATACTTCGATTCCGGACTCTAAACAAGGGGGACTTCACATATCTACCCCAAGGAACACCGCAAACTCACTGCACACTCGCGGGAGAGGGTTTTCCTATGCAAAGAAATAAGAGCTTCACATGCTCAAGTTGAGAATCGTTACCCTTGAATTCTGCTTAGGCGCCATGGAAAACTAGCCGGATGAAAGGCTTCGCAAGTGAATTCTCTCCACGAATCAGGTCTCGGTTCTCACTTTCGTGCTCTGATGCTCCGCCGACGGCCGGATTCCTCCCTTCCTTCTTCCTTGCTCTCTCCACTCTCTAACTTCTTAGAAAGAGAGAGTTTAGGATGAAATGAGGAATTAACCCTCAATTCCTGAACTTAACTCAGCAGGAACTCACCGTGGCCGTCGGATCGTATTTAAAGAAAACGAACGGCTCAGATTTGCCTAAAATCTCCAAACCTTGGGCAGAAAACGGCTTTACACACGACCGTGTCCTAGGCCGTGTGCCTCGATCCAGACACGATTGTCGAGGACAGAAAAGGACATGTGTTGGGACACGCCCGTGTCCCAACTTGACACGCCCATGTCGGGTCATTGACACGCCCATGACCAGTGGCGTGTCACAAATAACCGCCACGCCAACCGTCACATCCCTTGGTGGACACGGGTGACCACACACCCATGTCAAAACTGACACGCCCGTGTCATACAGTACACGCCCGTGTTCCGACCCGCGTCCCTCAGTCGACACAGGACCAAACTTCTAGGGGAGTACACGGCCATGTGACACGCCCATGTCACATGACGTGTGCCTGACACGCTATGTGACACGCCCGTATCACAGGCCATGTTTGAGCACTCAACGCTCGTCGACCTCAACTCGACTACCCGAGCATGACATGCCCTGTGACACGCCCGTTTCACTGGCCGTGTTCACCCTACCAAGAACCGAACTTGGTTCGAACACCGCCCATTTCACTTTTAAGTTTCGGGGCGTTACAAATCTCCCCCCTTAAAGAATTTCGTCCACGAATTTATGTAAAGGTACACAAAACAACTTAAAGATTACCTGCATTGAATAATTCGGGGTATGCTTCCAACATAGTCTGCTCTTGCTCCCAAGAAAGCTCCTAACGTCCGCAGTTATTCCATCAAACTTTAACCATTCGAATTTCCTTGTTGCGGAGCCATTTGATTTCAAAGTCTTCGATGCGAACTAGCTTGACCTTGGTCGTCAACTCACTATCAATTAGCACCTTATCAACCGCAACAACCTGAGAAGGATCTTGTACTACCTTCCGCAACACCAAAATGTGGAATAACTCGTATAGCACACTCAATTACACGGACAACTTCAGTCGATACGCTGCTTCACCAATACGCTCATGGATCTCAAATGGTCTAAGGTATCTCGGACTCAGCTTTTTCAAGCGTTGAATCCACGAGACACCCTTGAACGGCTTGATTTTCAAGTACACCCAATAGCCAACATTGAACTCCACATTCCTATGCTTGACATTATAGTATTTTGCCTGCCTATCCTGAGCGATCTTTAACCGTTCCTGAATCGTACGTACCATTGAAGTGACGTCTTCCACTTCCTGATGTTTATATAACTTTGACTCGCCTGTCTCCAATCAAGACAATAGCGTGCGACACTTTATCCCAAATAGGGCCTCGAACGGTGCCATTTCAATACTCGCTTGAAAATTGTTATTGTAAGAAAACTCTACCATGTACCGATGATCTTCCCACTGTCTTCCAAAATCCAAGATGCACATGCAAAGCATGTCCTCCATCGTCCTGTTGACCCTTTCAGTCTGACCATCCGTCTGCGGATGAAAGGCTATGCTGAAACTCAGTTTAGTTCCCAACAACTTATGCACCAGCCTCCAGTCATTATACGTGAAGCATCCGTCTCAGTCACTAACAATACTATGTGGCACACCATGCAACCGTACAATATTATCCACATAGAGCTTGGCAAACCTTTCCACCAGATCTTCCTTCCTATTCGGGATGAAGTGCGATACCTTTGTCAATCTATCTACGACCTCCCAGATGGTGTCGTTTCCCTTCTGCGACCTTGGCAAACCATGCACAAAATCCATTGAAATGTATTCAAACTTCCACTCCGAGATAGGCAAGGACTTCAAGAAACCCCCGGGCTTCTGGCACTCCGCCTTCACCAGAGCACAAGTTTGTCACTTCGCCACATAAAGTGCTACATCCTTCTTTAACCCTGGCCACCAAAACAACTTCCTCGTGTCCCTATACATCTTCGTGCTCCCAGGGTGGATTGAGTACTTGGTATAATGAGCCCCATACATCAAATCCTCCCGAAGACTATCCGCACTAGGGATACATAGGCGACCGTCCTTCCTTAGCAGTCCATCTTCAACTGCAAATTGGGAATTTGACCCATCCAACGATTCATCCAAGATCTGCTTCATACTGCTATCCTGAACCAAAGCCCGTCGAATCCTATCAGCTAGGTCATACTACACCTCTGTCCAACACAATATTGCCTCGACACTAGCCTGCTTGTCAATACAGGAGATCTCCAAAGCCTCCAAATCACAGACCAAACTCTCATCATGCACCGCCAACCAGTTGGCTTGCGCAGGTGACCTACGACTCAACGCATCCGCCACTGCATTTCCTTTCCCGGGCACATAATGTATTTTGAAAGTGTAGTCCCCCAGAAACTCCATCCACCTCCACTGCCTCATGTTCAGGTCCTTCTGATCTAGCAAATACTTCAGGCTTTAATGATCAGTGTAGATATCGACCTTCACACCGTAAAGATAGCGCCTCCACAGCTTTAGAGCAAATATCACGGCCGCTAGCTCCAAGTCATGGACCGGATAATTTCTCTCATGAACCTTCAACTATCGTGATCAATAGGCTATTACGCTCCCATGCTGTAGCATAACATAGCCCAAACCACTGCCCGAAGCATCACTATAAATTTCAAACCCTTCGGACCCACTCGACGAACGCAAAATAGGCGCCATGACAAACCGCCTCTTCAATTCTTCAAAATCCTGTGCATACTCCAGCGTCCATAAAAACTTTTGATCCTTCCTTGTCAACGTCGTGATTGGTAGCGCTATCCGCGAGAAGTTCCATTTGAAGCGCTTATAGTAGCCGGCAAGCCCCAGAAAGCTCTGGACTTCCGCCATCATAGTCAACACTGGCCACTCCTGAATCGTCGCTATCTTTGCCGGATCCACCGTTATGCCTTCACCACTAACAATATGACTAAAGAACGCGATTGAGGATAACCAGAACTCATACTTGGAGAACTTAGCATACAACTGATTCTTCCTCAACATCTCCAATACCATATGTAGATGTTTGTAGTGATCATCCTCACACCGCGAGTACACCAAGATGTCGTCGATAAATACTATCACGAAATGGTCCAGGTACTCTCTTAACGTCCTGTTCATCAAATCCATAAACACAGATGGCGCATCGGTCAACCCAAATGGCATGACCGTAAACTCGTAATGCCCAAACCGCGTGCTGAATGCTGTCTTTGGGATGTCACTTTCCCTTATCCTTAGTTGGTAGTATCCAGATTTTAGATCTAGCTTCGAATATACCGTTGACCCAACCAACTGATCAAATAGTTTGTCAATCCTTGGGATCAGATACTTATTCTTTTCCGTAAGCTTGTTCAACTCCCGATAGTCGATACAGAGTCGCAAGCTCCCATCTTTCTTATTAACGAAGAGGACCGGTGCGCTCCAAGGCGACGAACTTAGACGCGCATACGCTTGCTCTAACAATTCTTGCAGTTAAACCTTCAACTCTTCCATCTCCATAGGAGCTATCCGATACGGAGAGTGTGACACCGATTTGGCACCCGACACCAGCTCAATTGTAAAATCAATCTCCCGCTGAGGAGGGGCTCCCGCGAGATCGTCTGGGAATACATCAGGATACTCGGACACAACTGCAATACTGTCAAGACTAGGTTTAGGCGATGAATCATGCACTAATGAGACAAACAGTTCTGCCCCAGACCGAACTGCCTTAATCACCTGAAGAGCCGACATCAAAATCTTGCTCGACCCTTTCATGCCTACAAACGTAGTCTCCTGATCGGTATTCAGTCCCAGCTTAACCTCCTTTCTACTGCAATCAATGCATGCTTGCTGCTCCGAGAGCCAGTCCATTCCAAAGATTACATCAAACTCCACTAACGACATCACTGACGCTTGCAAATGAAACTCTTGATCCCCGATCCGTAACTTTACCATGCAGACTCTATCCGCATGCATTGAGCACCCATTGGGCAACACCACATCCAACTTGTCTTTTACCATCGTGGAAGGAACTCCAATGCGCGATACAAATCTTTCGGACAAGAAGGAATGCGAAGCTCCCGAATCAAACAAGGCTCTCGCCGGACTATCGAAAACTAACACAAAGCCTAGCACCAAGATTTAAAAGCTAACATGTAAAAAGGTAACGGCTATGTTGGAACACCCTATTACTAATTTGGGTAAGGATCACTATGTGCTTAGGAATTTGTTTTGACCTTGCTGTATAGTCTGATAGGTCAATTAGAATGAGTCTTAGGGTTAGTACTTAGGTTTGAAAGCTGCCCTCAAGACCTTCTAAAGATCAGGATTCAGTGTTGAGGACCAAGACAATTTTCGTCGAGCTCAAGTCGACGAATCGTCAAACTCCATTCGATAATCTTCGAGCTCAGATCGACGCTCTGTCTCTAGTTGTTTTCCAAGTCTCTGAGCTCAGTTCGACGATCGTAGAGCTCAGTTCGACGACTTCTGTTTTCAGTTTAAATCCAATCTCTGAGCTCAGTTCGACGATCGTTGAGCTCAGATCGACGATTTCTCTGAGAGATCGATGATTTCAGGATTCAAATTCAGGACAGTTATGGAATTCATTAAGACTTATTTTCAGAATTTATGGCAAAGGATTTTGTAGCCGTTTCAATCAATCTGGAGCAAGTTTCAAGGAAGACTAATTAGAATGTTTCTTAAGGACTTTCCTCTAGAGACAGATATCAGTTAAGGTAGTCATTTATGACTGATTAACCGCTATCAAGAAGTTAGAATCTGATATACTCCCTAGAGAATCATTCTTAAAAAGAGAACAAACAAGATTTGAAAAATAATACAGAAGAGAGAACAAAAAAAATTATTCATTAAGAATTCATCTTCTGGGAATAGACTCAGTAGACAAAAGTTTACGGAATTACTGAGTCAGAATTCTTCAAGAACACAAGGAACATTACTGTGAAGGAGATCATCTGCTATTCTACTCCTTCAAGCATCATGTGTTCAAAAGCTTCTTCATCAAGGACTCCAGACATCACACATTTCAGCATCTGCTAAAATCATCTATTGCTGGAGATCTGAAGCAACTGAAGGCCTATCACCCTAAGAAAAGCTCATCTTCCTGAACCCTTACAGATCTCAGGGGGAGCTTTGACAACATCTTCCACTTGTCTTCTCTCAGATTATTGACAGAGAAGAACAACTCAACCTTTTTTTTCTTTATTCCTTCTATAAAATGGTTTCTCAAAACTCCCTTCAAAAGTTTTGTGGCTAGTTTCTGAGACCTTGTCAAAACTCAGTGGTGGCAAGACACCTTATCAAAAAAATCTAGGTTTGGTTTTTGAGAACCTTATCAAAAGCTCATTGGTGCCCAGGACACCTGATCAACTATTCCTGCAGTGGATTCCTACCAAGGATGGTAGAAGAGTGGATGTACCCAGGTTGTTGGGGAACCAATATAGCTCCTTGTCTCGTCTGGCTTACTGTGTTTTGTTTTTGTTGTGTGTTGTGATTTCTTATTTCTTGCTTACTTAGTTTTTCTTTTTGCAAGCACCTTACACATATACATAAATCAAGACTTCCACTGCTTTACAGTTTTAAATTGTAAATTATTTTAAAATACTCTATTCACCCCCCCTATAGAGTAAAGGTAGATCTTACACTCACTTTCAATTGGTATCAGAGGGAGTTTGGTTACTTAACAACAGAATCTTCAATAGAACAAAGATAAATCTTCTATAGAGGGTTATTACTTTTTGTATTATATTTATATTCATTCAAAACCATGGCACAGAACAAAGATTATGCTAGCACCAGACCTCCAGTGTGCAACCTTTCTAAGTTTGCACTTTGGAAGGCAAGGATTAGGCTTTACATGAATTTTATTGATGAGGACATCTTTAATTCTATTTTGATAGTTTGTCCAAGACCTCCAGAGATCACAAGTACAAGTGCTGTTCCACCTCCCTCAGGAACAGATATAGAAATACAGAAATGGAAAGTTGCAGATGCAAAGGCTATGAATATCCTTGCTCAGACTATGTCTGATGAGATATTCCAAAAGGTGGCTGAATGCAGTTCAGCAAAAGAGATATGGGACAAGTTATCTGAAATTGTCTCAGGATCTGCTGATGAAAGGAAAGACAGAAGATCTCATTTCATATCCCAGTATGAGAACTTCAAGAAAGGAGAAACTGAGTCAGTTGCTGATATGTACAATAGGCTCAGCCTAATTGTCAGTGAATTAAGAACATATGACAAGGAGATCTCACTCACTGAACTAAATGACAAAATCCTAATGTGCTTCCCCAGCACTTGGTATTCAAGAATCTGGCCAATTAAGGATGCCAGAAGCCTAAGTGAGATCACCACAGAGACTCTTTTGGGCAAGCTCAAATCTTATGAGCTGCTCATCAAGAATAGGGAAGAAGAGCAAAAGACTGCTTCTCCAGCCATCAGAAAGGAGAAGACCATAGCTTTCAAAGCTATAGAGGAGCAGCCTGAAGACACAATCACATGCAATGATGAGCTCTTAAGCTTGCTGGCCAAAATATTCTATAAAATGGCCAGAAAAGATTTCAAAAAGAAGTAATTCAGAGGGCATGAGAAGCCAAGGTGTGACAAATCTAATAATAAAGAAATTATTTGTTTTGGATGCAGGAAACCAGGCCACATTGTGCCTGATTGTCCAGAAAATCAGAATAAGGACAAGAGGGACAGAAAAGATAGGAGAAAAGACATGGACTCCAGGAGAAATAATAATGACAAATCCTCCTCCAGCAAGAACAAAAACACCAGGAAGGGATTAGTAGCTGAAACCTGGAGTGAAACTGAAGAAGAATTAGAGGCTTCATCAAGATCAAGTGATGATGAAGATGATGCTGAAGAGAAGGAGTTCTGCATGATGGCTATCAATGCCTCTCAACATAATACTGATGCAGAACAAGAGTTAGAGTCTGAATCTGAAACTCAAACTTAAGAAGATCAGGTAATAGATTCCTTTGATTTTGATTCAGAGGACTTTAGATCTAAATTTAAGGCACTTTGTTTAGACCTGTTAAAGTCTGAGAAAGAGATTATATCTCTCAGAAATCAACTATCTGAACATAGCACTTTAAAATCAGATAACATCAAACTCTCTGAGGAGTTAGAATGTTGTAGGGAGGAGATAGCTTCACTGAAAAGTGAACTATCCCAGGCAAAGAAATTTGAAGAATCCTTTAATCGGAGAAGCATCAGACTGATGGACATCACAAGCACAGTGAACTTTAGACTTAATAGTACACTGGGCTTGGGTGCTTCATCCAGCCAACCTATAGTGTTAACAACCCCAATCAAATTTATTTCTGATAAAGGAAAGGAAGTTGTAGAGGTAGCTAGGAAGAATCCTGATTTACCTAAGAAAAACAAAGTTCAACAGAAAACGTCGAACAGAGCTCGACGATCGTCGAACAGAGCTCGACGATCTCAGGATGAATCGTCGAACTCAGGTCGATGACTTCTGAACTCTGGCATATTCGATCTTCGAACGGAGCTCGACGATCTGACCCAAGATCGTCGAACTCAGATCGACGATCGTCGAACGGAGCTCAGAGCTTTGAACAATCTTTCAGAGGTAAATCTAAAATCAATCCTAGAAGTCCTACATCCCAAAGCTTCAACCCTTATACTGAATGGATAGTACCTCCTAGGAGATACCAACCTGAAGGATATAAGAGTCAGCCAGGGATGTCTTTTATTTCTGAGTTTAAAGGTTATCAACCTAGACCCAAGATAAACTGGGTCAAAAACATATAAATTGTTTATGTGCAGGTGAAGACCTATCCAGCAATGAACCAACAATGGTATCTGGATAGTGGGTACTCAAAGCACATGACAGGGAACAAGGAGAATCTAACATCCTTCAAAACCAAACTTGGACCCAAAGTCATATTTGGTGATTCAAACTTTGGTCAAACAAAAGGATATGGTGTTGTTCAGATTGGCTCAGTCACATTCAAAAAGGTGGCTTATGTGGAAGGATTGAAGCACAATCTAATCAGCATTAGTCAACTCTGTGATTAAGGCTATCAAGTGATATTCAACAAATCCTTATGCAAGATCAAGTCAGAGGATAACACAACAGTGTTAACAGGTAAAAGGAAAAGTAACATTTATCTTGTAGATTTTCTTTCAACAAATATAGATATCTGTTTATTTAATTCAGTTTGAAAACCAAATGATCTTTGGCATAAGAGACTAGGACATCTAAATATTAGAACCATTGCTAGGCTATCCAAGGACAACCTTGTTAGAGGACTACCTTCTGGCCCTTACAAGAAGGAAGGACTTTGCAGGGCTTGTTAATTAGGCAAGCAAACTAAAAAAAGTTTTAAGTCACTTAATAAGAGTGATTCATCTAGGATCTTGTATCTGTTACACATGGATCTTTTTGGACCCATCACAGTACAAAGCGTAGGAGGGAAATCTTACACTTTAGTGATTGTAGATGACTTCTCTAGATTCACATGGGTGTTCTTTCTGAGGAAGAAGTCTGATAACTTTAAGTGTTTGACATATTTTCTCAAATGCATACAGATTGAGTTCAATACTCACATTGCCCTAATCAGAAGTGATCATGAGACAGAGTTTGATTCTCTTCTTATGCAAGAGTTTTATTAGAGTGAAGGGATCAATAATACTTTCTCAACTCCTAGAACTCCTCAACAAAATGGGATAGCTGAAAGGAAAAATAGAACCCTTATTGAATCTGCCACCACATTGTTGACAAATGCTCACCTTCCTCTATCCTTCTGGGCAGAGGCAGTGAACACCTCAAACTATGTGTTGAATAGAAGTTTGATACATATGTTGAAGGGCAAGACTCCCTATGAATTGCTCAAAGAGAAGAAACCTAAAGTAGACTATTTCAAAATTTTTGGTTGCATTTGTTATATTCACAATAATGACAAGAAATACTTAGCAAAATTCCAAGCTAAAGCTGATGAAGGAGTGTTTCTGGGATACTCCATGATCAGTAAAGCTTATAGGGTTTATAACAAATCTACTCGTAAAATTGAAGAATCTGTTCATGTATCTTTTGATGAGACTAACATGTTTTATAAAGAGAAGTCTACTTCTACCATAGAACAATTGCAGGTACACTCTCTTTCAGAAAGTATGGACAGATTGCATATTAAAGAAAAAGATACAGCTCCTCCACCTATCCAGCAAAAGGATGAGAGCAGTGATGATGAAGAGGAAGCTCATCATCTAGAAGAGCCAGTTGTTGTTCCACAAGAGGAAACAACAACATAGGTTTTTGAACAATAGACACCCCCTGTTGATTTAGTAACATCAAGAGATCATCCAATCTCCCAGGTGATTGGAAACATCTCAACTGGTGTGCAAACCAGAAATTAGGTCAACCAGAACCTGATGCACACTTGCTTTCTATCTTAAGTTGAGCCTCAATCCATTCAAGATGCAGAACAAGATCCACACTGGATCATTGCAATGCAAAAGGAACTACATCAATTTGAGAGGAACAAAGTTTGGGAACTAATGCCAAGGCCTAAGGATCACTCCATTGTTGGAACAAAGTGGGTGTTCAGAAACAAGTTGGATGATCAAGGGATCATTCTAAGGAACAAGGCAAGGCTAGTTGCTCAAGGATATTCTCAAGAAGAAGGAATAGACTATGTCTAGACCTTTGCACCATTTGTAAGGTTAGAGGCCATAAGAATATTCCTAGCTCATGCTGCTCACAAAGGATTCAAGGTCTACCAAATGGATGTGAAGAGTGCATTTCTCAATGGAGACATCATAGAAGAAGTCTATGTTAGAGAACCCCCAGGTTTTATCTCTTCAACTTATCCTGACCATGTTTTCAAATTGCATAAAGCATTATATGGTCTCAAGCAAGCTCCTAGAGCATGGTATGAGATCTTAGCATGCTTTCTGTTAGAAAATGATTTTATAAGGGGTAGAGTAGACCAAACTCCTTTCATTAGAACCCATAAGTCCCATACCTACTAGTACAAATATATATAGATGATATTATCTTTGGATCTACGGATTCAAATTTGTGCAAAAAGTTCTCTAAACTAATGCATTCAAAATTTTAAATGAGTAGCATGGGTGAGCTTTCCTTCTTTCTAGGATTGCAAGTCAAACAACATACAGAAGACATATTTATTTCTCAAACAAAGTATGCAAAAGAACTGGTTAAGAAATTTGGTATGTCTGAAGCATCTTGTATGAAAACACCTATGCCTACTAATGCTGTATTAGATGCTGATGAACATGGAAAATATGTTGATCAGACAACATATAGAGCAATGATTGGCTCTCTATTGTACCTTACAGCTAGTAGACCTGATATAATATTTGCTACATGTATATGTGCTAGGTTTCAAGTAAGCTCTAGAGAGTCACACCTAACATTAGTAAAGAGGATTCTTAGGTATGTGAAAAGTTGTCCAAATCTAGGTCTCTGGTATCCAAAAGAATAAGGATTTGAATTAACTGGATTTTCAGATGCTGATTATGCTGGATGTAGAGTAGACAGGAAAAGCACCAGTGGAATATGCCAGTTTCTTGGTGACAGACTTGTCTCCTGGTTTTGTAAGAAACAGACATCTGTGTCCACCTCAACTACTGAAGCTGAATATATGGCAGCAGGTAGTTGTTGCTCACAGATTTTGTGGATTCAAAATAACCTCCTAGACTATGGCTACAACTTAGAAAGGTCTAAAATTCTTTGTGATAACACCAGTGCTATTTCTATAGCACAAAATCTAGTCCTCCATTGTAGGACAAAATATATAGAGATTAGGCATCACTTCTTAAGAGACAATGTTGAGAAAAATAAAATTGAACTTCATTATATCCCAACTGATTTGCAAAGGGGAAATATTTTCACCAAACCTTTGGATGAAAAGAAACACACCTTCTTCCTAAATCAGTTAGGAATGTTAGATGGAGGAAGTTTAAAATAAAACCCAAGATTTTAAAACTCTAAAAACAGACCAAGACTAGACTAAAAACTTGTTTTTTTTCTAGTGTCTATAGGGTGTTTCTGATCTCTGAACTGCGCTCGATGTTTTTCCCCAAGATCGTCGAACGGAGATCGACGCTTTCCAAAAACGTCGACCGGAGTTCAGCGCTTTCAGATAGCGCTAGGCTATTTTCTTCTAGTCAGAGATCGTCGAACTGAGTTTGACGCTCTCCAATATCGTCGAACGGAGATCGATGTTATTGAAAACTCTTCAGATTCCTTTAGAAGCCTAGATCGTCGAACGTAGTTCAACGATCTTTCCTTTTCGGCGTCGAACCCTAATATAAAACTCATTTTTCGGCCGTCGTTCTCTTTTGCGCTTTCATACTCTCTGTAGAAACTTTTTCTTTCCCTCCAAACCTCTCTGCACTTGGTCGTGTTTGTTTCATTTTTGCAGGTATACAATGGTAGTGTCTGTTGCCGCCCTCGCTAAAATGAAATTCGACACAGATTTTGATATAGACATGAATTCCTTTGACGGCAGCGATCAAATTTTCAAGGATATACTGGAAATTTTCAAGGAACAGCAGTTGGCCCTGATTATGTCTACAAGAATAAAGCTAGCAGCCGATGAGATAAAAGAGTGGGTATATACTACACAGAACATGGATTCAACCACAGTGGTCGGTACAATAGCAGGAACACAGGTATCTCTAACACCTGCGCTGCTTACAGAGGTTTTTCAGTTAAGTTCAGGACAAGATTCTGTTGATTTGTCTGGAGAGGAATTTGAGATGATGTTAGATAGAATGGGGCATTCTGCAGCAAACCCTAACAAGCTGCTAAAAAAGAATCTGTCTGTTGAGTACAGATTCCTTACAGATGTTATGGGCAAGGTCATGCTAGCCAAACATTTAGCCCATGATACCATTTCAAGGTATCAATTCTACTTGATGGGTGCACTGGTTGTTAGGAAGCACTTAAACTGGGGAGAAATTTTCTTTGAGCTGATTAAGAAGAAGGTGAACAAAAGTCTTGTTAATTTTTGGAGGATCTTAGGGCTGTTCTTGAACAACAGGTGCCCTCAGCTGCTGGTGTCCTCTGGCATGCATATTAATGCCTCCAAGAGGCTTACCTGTGCCCTTTTTGGAAAATGGGACAGGCAGATTGTTAAGCCAACCAGGACTACTGCTTCTTTAGGCACAAGGACTGTTGCAGTCTCTTCCCCTCAGGCAACTGCCCTCATGGAAGATTTGCCTGCCTCCTCCTCTTCTCCACCTTCTCCAATTGTTCCTTTAACCATCCCCTCATCCACCATCACCATCTCTATCTCTTCCCCCATAACCATTTCATCTCCACCTCCAACCACAAAAGACCAATTCCATCCCTTATACTTCTATCCATCTCTTGACCTAGACACCACCATACCATCCTTCAATCTCATGGAAGATTCCTTTATGGATGATTCCCCCTCCTCATCTACTGAGCTTCCATCATCCACCACATCCTATCAACAACTCCTTCATGATATTCTTTCCCAACCATTATTCATTCCATCCACTTCTACTACCATAACCTCTATCTCCACCATTCCAATATCTCAACCAACCATCCAACCATCCACAACCACACCTCCTACAGCCCATCCATCACCAGCCCCAGTCACTCTATCTTCTACCTCTACTAGAGTATCACTTGAGCAAGTGGATTTCTCTGCCCTGACAGATAAGCTTTATGGGATGCTGGCTCCCAGGCTAGTAGCCTTGATGGAGACCTCCATGGCTCCACTCCTGAAGTCTATACAAGAGTTATCTGACAGGCTTTCCTCCATTTCTCCTCATCAGGCAATCCCTTCTATGGGGTGCCTTGATCCAGTTTACACTGAATCTAGGCAGGGGGAGATGCCATATGAAGAAGTGCAAGCTCTAGCTCCAGCACCAATAATATTAGTTGACCTAAGGTCACTGTTATCCAGTTTTGACATTCTTCACTTATAATGTTTTCCAGTACAGGAAGTGGAAGATCTGTCCAAGGCCATTGTGCCTTTTGATTGCTGTGATCCCAGCTTGATTGCTTCTTATATCAATTCTCTTAAGGCTGAGGAAATTATTGGTTCTGATTGTGCTGCTGCTGTTGATATAGTTGCTGATGAAATTGTTGAGTCTGCTGAAATTGATGTGTTGCATGCTGTTAGTGATGTTCCTGCTGCTGCTGATACAATTGCTGATATAGTTTCTGATGAGATAGTTTTTGATGCTCCTGCTAAGCCTGCTACTGCTACTGTTATATCTGAGAGTGCTGCTTCCATCACTGTTGCTGAACAAACCAAACAACAGGAGAAATATATTCAAAGGATTGATGAGCTTTATGATAATCCTCCAAGTTCAGACAGTGACCAACTCCATACTGATTCTGATGACTCCTCTGCAACTATTGCAAGGAAGAGGAAAGCAAGAAGCAAGGCACTGAAAAGAGTTCCTCCAGAAAAAGTAAAAGATGACAATGATATACCTTATTACATTCTTCATGACTGTCCAATTTCTGAGCCTTGGATGCAATATTCCAGAAATCAACTTAAGGCCATGAAGAAAAGGAGAAAACTTGATAAGTATGAAAAGGGATCCTCCCAATTCCATCCTCCTCCTCCTCCTCCAGATTCAGGATCTGGTGGAGGTTCAGCTTTTCAGTCTTCTTCTGCTGCTAGGCCAAGCTCTTACCAGTCTCAAGATAGATATCAACCAAGAGGCCAACAACAAAGAGGATATCAGTCAAGGAGAGTTCAGTCAAGAGGAAGACGGAGAGATTACAGGACTCACTCCAGAAATCAAGCTAGACAACACTCATATCAAAGGGAAGGACAAGGCCCTACTGATTCTATATCTGGTCCTTTCCCTTACAAGCTGAAAGATACAGTTGTCACTAGAGATCCTCCTACTGACTCAGTGGAATTAAACAGATATGAACCTCCAGTTCCATTTGAAGACCCTGAGAACAATCCACTATCATGGAAAGCCAGAATGAAAGAACTTGCAGCATTAGATCAGATCAAGAAAGCAAGAGAGCAAGGCAGAGATACCTCAACCATCACAACACTATCAGAGCAGAGAAAGAAAGAATTAGAAAGATATGCTTCCAGAAAATTCTTTGATCCTTAAAGCTACATGAAGCTGCATCCTGAGGATGTTGTTCCAAGGCCAAAATCTCAAACCTCCTTAGGTTCAGATGATGATAGAAGATCCAAAAAGGAAGCCCTCAATCCCAACAGAGAAATTCTTTTCAAAAAGGGCAATGAGTAAATTGAGTAAGCTGATACTTATATCTATTTCTGACTGAATCTGTGATTCTTGCTGTGATTCTGCAATGCTCAACATGTGTTATCTTCTTTATCGTTTCTGTTTAATTTTTAATTCTGATGTATGCTTGTTATTTTATATTCTGTCATGTAAATAGTAATCCTAACCCAAATAGGGGGAGATTGTTGGAACACCCTATTACTAATTTGGGTAAGGATCACTATGTGCTTAGGAATTTGTTTTGACCTTTCTGTATAGTCTGATAGGTCAATTAGAATGAGTCTTAGGGTTAGTACTTAGGTTTGAAAGCTTCCCTCAAGACCTTCTAAAGATCAGGATTCAGTGCTGAGGACCAAGACAATTTTCGTCGAGCTCAGGTCGATGAATCGTCGAACTCCATTCGACGATCTTCGAGCTCAGATCGACGCTCTGTATCTAGTTGTTTTCCAAGTCTCTGAGCTCAGTTCGAAGATCGTAGAGCTCAGTTCGACGAATTCTGTTTTCAGTTTAAATCCAATCTCTGAGCTCAGTTCGACGATCGTTGAGCTCAGATCGACGATTTCTCTAAGAGATCGACGATTTCAGGATTCAAATTCAGGACAGTTATGGAATTCATTCAGACTTATTTTCAGCATTTATGGCCAAGGATTTTGTAGCCGTTTCAATCAATCTGGAGCAAGTTTCAAGGAAGACTAATTGGAATGTTTCTTAAGGACTTTCCTCTAGAGGCAGATATTAGTTAAGGTAGTCATTTATGACAAATTAACGGCTATCAAGAAGTCAGAATCTGATATACTCCCTAGAGAATCATTCTGAAAAAGAGAACAGACAAGATTTGAAAAAGAATACAGAAGAGAGAACAAAAAAATTTATTCATCAAGAATTCATCTTCTGGGAATAGACTTAGTAGACAAAAGTTTACGGAATTACTGAGTCAGAATTCTTCAAGAACACAAGGAACATTACTGTGAAGGAGATCATCTGCTATTCTACTCCTTCAAGCATCAAGTGTTTAAAAGCTTCTTCATCAAGGACTCCAGACATCACACATTTCAGTATCTGCTGAAATCATCTATTGCTGGAGATCTGAAGCAACTGAAGGCCTATCACCCTAAGAAAAGCTCATCTTCCTGAATCCCTTACAGATCTCAGGGGGAGCTTTGACAACATCTTCCACTTGTTTCTCTCAGATTATTGACAGAGAAGAACAACTCAACCTTTTTGTTTTTCTTTATTCCTTCTGTAAAAGGGTTTCTCAAAACTCCCTTCAAAAGTTTTGTGGCTGGTTTCTGAGACCTTGTCAAAACTCAGTGGTGGAAAGACACCTTATCAAAAATCTAGGTTTGGTTTTTAAGCACCTTATCAAAAGCTCATTGGTGCCCAGGACACCTGACCAACTATTCCTGCAGTGGATTCCTACCAAGGGTTGTAGAAGAGTGGATGTACCCAGGTTGTTAGGGAACCACCATAGCTCCTTGTGTCATCTGGCTTGCTGTGTTTTGTTTTTGTTGTGTGCTGTGATTTCTTATTTCTTGCTTACTTAGTTTTTCTTATTACAAGCACCTTACACATATACATAAATCAAGACTTCCACTGCTTTACAGTTTTAAATTGTAAATTATTTTAAAATACTCTATTCACCCCCCCTCTAGATTAAAGGTAGATCTTACACTCACTTTCAGGCTACAAAAGCTAAACAACAAATATTTAACTCATACCTGTAACCACGTCAGCTTGCTTTTTGGCCCCTTGTAGACCAAGGTTGTAAACTCTAGGTTGGGTTGGAGCTTGGTGGGATGCGGTTGATTCTGCCGCCTTCCATTTTTCTTCATAAGTTGCTCAATGTCTCTTCTCAGACTTTGCACGTCTGCTCCAACACTCACGTGAAAATGCCCCACCTTTCCACAGTTGTAGCACACTCCTGGGACTCGACTTGAGTTTGCCCCCATCGCACCAGACGAAGGGGCTGAACTTGAAGTCTTCTGCTTCTTGTTCCATCTACGAAACCAGACTTTGAAC
Source organism: Platanthera zijinensis (assembly GCA_039513925.1). Lineage (NCBI taxonomy): Eukaryota > Viridiplantae > Streptophyta > Magnoliopsida > Asparagales > Orchidaceae > Platanthera > Platanthera zijinensis. The sequence goes on from CM077095.1 coordinate 20,729,288, forward strand.
TCGGCATTTTGAACTCTGACCTCTTTTCCCCTGGCTCCTTCTTCTCTTAACTTTCTTCGCAACCCTTTCCAAAGACCGAGCCGCATTAACCAAGGCTAGGAAGCCCTGTGCTTTAGGCCCAATGATGAGTAGCTATAGGTCGCCCCGTAGGCTCTCATAAAATCAGTTGGTGTTCCGCTCTTCTTCAGTAAACATAGCACCAGCATAACGACCTAACCGAGTAAACTCATGGAGATACTCATCCACGCTACTCGATCCCTGAGTCAAACTAAGGTACTTATTCTCCATCTCAAGCTTCTGGGCAGAAGGTAGGTATCTGGCCAAGAACAACCTTGAGAATTCCTCCATCGGCACTTCGGCAAGTTGCCTTCCCACTAAGAGATGAACCTCCAACTCGTCCCACCACATCCTTGCCTCACCAGCCAATAGGAAGGTCGCTATTTTGGTCTTCTGCCACTCCACAGTTTCTGTGGTGGTCATGACCCTCTTCATCTGTAACACCCCAAAAAGACTCAAAAATGGTTTTGAGGTGCAGGTCATTTTACACGGCCTGGGACACGGGCGTGTCCCAGGGCGTGTCGGGGGTACACGGCCTGGGATACGGGCGTGTCCCAGGGCGTGTCACTCAAATAAAATGCGTTCTGAGTCAGAAGGTTACACGGCCTAGAACCAAGCCTTGAACACGGGCGTGTCAGGTTGGACACGGGCGTGTCCGATGCCGTGTGCCTACCCATATACTGCTTGCAGCTCGATGAGGCAGGGGTGATACGGGCGTGTCTCAGGAATGAAACGGGCGTGTCAGGTTTGACACGGGCGTGTCGATGCCCGTGTTCTGGTAAAGATCAGTCGGTACGAATACCGCATGTGCCCCTTAAGGGTACACGGCCTGTGACACGGGCGTGTCACAGGCCGCGTCAGCCAAAAAAATGTGATTTTGGGAAATCGTGGCCGTTCATTTTTCTCTCTTTGGATACAAGGGCTCAGGTGATTCCTGGCTGGTTTAAATCAGCAGAAGCTTGAGTCATTCTTCACTTGGTAAAGGGAAGAGAGAAAGAGAGAGGAGGAAGAAGAAGGAGGAGGAGATCAAGCCACCGGCGGAGCTCTCGTGGTACGATTCGTGATCCGAGGCCAGCGTTGTGAAGGCAAAGCTGCTGCGGTTCTTTATCACTGGCTAGTTTTCGATGGCTCCCAAGAGATCGACAAGGGTAACGATCTCCCTTCTTGGACATGTAAAGTCCTTCTTTTCTGCATTGCATAGGGAAAACCCTTCCCCGCGAGTGTGTGGTGGGTTGTGGTGTCCCTTGGGGTAGATATGTGAAGTCCCCCTTGTTAGAGTCCGGAATTGGAGTACGGATCTAGGCATGCTATGTGAAGCCCATCTGGACATGCTAGTCTGGATTGGTGATGCTTGTTTGCATATCGGAGAAGGCTCCGTGATTATGGCTTGTGTTGCCTTGTGCCTACCTGTTGCTTTGTGTAGAAGGAAGTACTGGATGAAGTCCAGGAAATGAAGAGGGTTGGATGCAACTCTTGTGGCCGTGCATTGCCACTTTATGAGCAGTTGAGCCGTTGGGCTGCAACTCGATGAAAAGGCAGATTGCCGAACAGGAAAAGTGAAGCCGACCCGCGCCTATAAATTGCCATGGATACTTCCGTATTCGAGGTGGCACGGCGACTTGAGCAATGGGGGGTGGCTGATCCGTACCTGCATTAGGTCCGTCCGACTTGGAAGCCTGGTTATAGGTTTTGTTGGAGCGTCTAAAGAGAGTCTTAGGCCCGCGCGCCGGAAAGACTAGAATGCTCAAATACCGTGTAGACGGTGGTGTTGACCCTGGTATTCCGGTACACCAAGAATGTGCCCTGAGTGCATGGACTGTCGGGCCGTGTGGCCGACGGTTGTGATGGCTTGAATGTGCCTGCGCGCACATAGTTGCTATTGTTGATACCATGCTGTGTAGGGAAAGAAGGCTATTGCCCCGAAAAAGGGGTAGGATTGTTATAATTGGGTCAGCTGAATGCTGACCGTTGCCTTGTTTGCCACCGTTGGGTGGATTGTCCCTATGCAGGTGCTGGAGAGCCAAGTGGTAAATGAAGGGCTGAAGCCCTACTGCTGTTGCTGCTGCTGCGGCTAGCCCTTGAAGGCTAAGCGAATGTTTTTGCTTATTTTCTTTTACTCATGTATGGCCGGCCTGCGCGCCGAGGTTTGTAAACCATACGATGTGGAAAGAGGAACTGTAATGCCTTAAGGCCAAACTCTATGTATTTGTTGCACATTCCGTGGCTATATATAAAGGTGGTTTATATATTGGACATTCCGGGTTAGATTTCAAATTACAACTTAAAGCTTCCGCTAGAATGCTCTGAGTTAGGATTCGTGTATGGTATGGTATTATCCTGTGACCTCACCGTCTGTTTGTGGCATATAGTGTGGGGCCCCGGCCGGTCCTTCTACTATACGTCATGTAACGGATGGGGTCGTTACATTTTGGTATCAGAGGGAGGTTTCGATCCTCCGACCTGTGGGTTATGGGCACGTTATGTGGCTGAATACAATACCTGTGCGTTGGTGAAAGCAGAATGCCAGAAGCCTGGCGGTTTCCTGAAGTCGTTACCTATTCCGGAGTGGAAGTTCGATGACATCTCGATGGATTTCGTGCACGGGTTGCCGAGATCGCAACGCGGTCATGATTCAATCTGGGTGATTGTGGACCGGTTGACAAAAGTGGCGCACTTCCTTCCAAACAGAAGAGACGATTCAGTGGAAACCTTGGCGAATTCTTTTATGGGGTGGCGAGCGCGTGTTTATGCGCCCTGCTGTAATGCTAATGAACTCTGGAATGTCCACTAAGGAATGTACAAAATCTTGTTTGAGGAATCTGCGCATTCCTTTTTATGTTGTTTTGCTTGCATACGTTCGCTAATGTGTGTCTTGTCCACCTATAGGTGACGCGTAGTGGTGCTGGGCAGTCTGAGCCCCAGTGCTCTGATGAGAGTGCGGCACCAGATGAGGTGCCAACACCTCCTCCATCTGCGGAAACTGTTCATTTAGTTGTTGAGGCTCTATTTGCCATGATTCAGCCGACCGGGCAAGCGCAGCCGGCAGTAGAACCAGTTCGTGTTGTTGTACGACCCGAGCCGGTTGAGGCTGTAGATCCACGAGCAGCTGACCGACTGTTGAAGCAATTCATGAGCTTCAGTCCGCCTACGTTTACGGGAATGGGATCCCCAACGCAGGCAGAAGATTGGTTATCGCGGGTCAAGCGGATAATGACAGCGATCAGGGCGGAGGAAACTCTAAAGGTCACCTTGGCCACCTTCATGCTTGAAGGAGAGGCGCGGTTGTGGTGGGACGAGGTTGAGGTACACCATTTGGCGGGCAGGCAATTAACGCAAGTATCGATTGAGGAGTTCTCTCGAATATTTCTGGCGAAACATGTCCCAGCGGCGCAACGCATTGCTATGGAAAATGAGTTCCAACGGTTAAAGCAAGGAGAAGATAGCGTGGATATCTACTTGCATGAGTTTACCAAGTTGGGGCGGTATGCGGGAACAATCTTCGCGGATGACCAAAGGAAAACGAATCGGTTCTATGAAGGATTGCGGGATGAGTTGAGGTTCCTGCTTTCGAGTTCAGTGAACCAAGGGTTTCAGGCGTTAGTTGATACTGCGTGTGCGTTGGAGAAGGACATACGGCGGGTGTAAGGGAACAAGGGCTTGGTTGTGTCGAAGCCAGAGGTTCAAGCACCTCGCCCTAACAAATCGTTCTACCAGAAGAGAGGGGGCAAGAGGTCCAAGCCGTCTGGGCAAGTGACTACGACCGTTGTGTCAGGGGCGACATCAAGGCCGGATTCTCGTACATGCTATAACTGTGGCCGGGTGGGGCATATAGCCCGTGACTGTCGGGTTGTTCAGCCCAAAGGGGAAAAGAAGACGGGTGCGTCTTATGCTGAGAAGGGCAAAGCGGTGGTTGATTCCTCTGCGTCCCAGGCACAGCCCCGAATCTATCAGCTTGGCCAACAGGAAGCGATTAAGCAAAGTGACGTCGTCACAGGTACGAGTTGATTTAGCTTACTTGCTTACGTGCTATTGTTTGTGGTTATGTATAGCTTGTGCATGATGTGTGTGCTGCAGGCTTTGTCCTGATTCGGAATAATTTGGCGAGAGCCCTGTTTGATACGGGTGCTTCGCATTCTTTTCTGTCTGAGGATTTCGTATCTCGCATTGGGGTACCAAGTCATGTAACGGTGGATAGTACAAGGGTGCTATTGCCGAATGGCTGTGTGATGCTTGCGGATAGGGCTTGCGATGTGGATGTGCAAATAGGAAGTCTGGATTTCGGTTTGAGTGCAGCTGTGCTACCGTTATCGAAGTTTGATGTGATCTTTGGTATGGACTGGCTCTCGGAGCAGCGTGCCTTTATTGATTGCAACTCCAAGGAGATTACACTGGGCCAGAATACCGGACTTGTGACGAAGTTCGCTGGTATGCGAGGAGTTGGCGGAACTCTGTTGTCTGCGCTCCAAGTCGTCAATGCTGTTCGGAAGGGCGCGGAGTTATTCTTCACGCTAATTCAGGATGTTGAGCCAAAGGCCAGTGTCGGTGAAGTATTGGTTGTGTCAGAGTTTGCCGATGTGTTTCCTAAAGATCTTCCTGGGTTACCACCCCAGCGGGAGATTGAATTCTCTATTGAGTTGGTGCAAGGTGCGAAACCTGTGGCCCGCTCACCATATCGCGTCGCGCCAAAAGAGATGGATGAGTTGAAAGTCCAATTGCAAGAGTTGTTGGAGCAGGGATACATACGCCCAAGTATGTCACCTTGGAGCACGCCTGTTCTATTTGTGAAAAAGAAAGACGGTAGTTTACGGTTATGTATTGACTACCGCGAATTGAATAAGCTGACGGAGAAAAACAAATATCCGATCCCACGGATTGATGACCTATTTGATCAGCTGGCAGGATCAACAGTCTATTCCAAGTTGGATTTGAAATCGGGATATTATCAGCTGAGAATTCGGGAAGGTGACATTCCCAAGACGGCGTTTGGAACACGCTACGGTCATTATGAGTTCACGGTAATGTCGTTTGGCTTATGTAATGCACCTTCGGTATTTATGGACCTAATGCATCGAACGTTCTGAGAGTACTTGGATTTGTTCGTTATTGTGTTTATCGATGACATCTTAGTATACTCTCAGTCGGAAGAGGATCATGCAAACCATTTGCGGTTGGTCTTGCATACCCTGCGGAGGAATAAGCTTTATGCCAAGTTCTCAAAGTGTGAGTTCTGGCTCTCTTCAGTAGCCTTTTTAGGCCATGTGGTAAGTGGAGAAGGTATCGCGGTGGATCCGTTGAAGATAAGTGCCATTCGAGATTGGCCAGTGATGTCTTCAGTGGCCGAGGTCAGGAGCTTCCTTGGGCTTGCGGGCTACTACAGACGGTTTGTGGAAAACTTCTCACGGATTGCTTTACCTCTGACCACGCTGACGAGAAAAGATCAAAAGTTCATTTGGACGTCGGAGTGCGCGCGAGCTTTTGAAGACTTGAAGAGTCGTTTGACCACGGCGCCTGTGTTGACATCGCCATGTGGTACAGATGGGTATGAGATCTATAGTGATGCTTCCGGGAGCGGCTTAGGCTGCGTTCTTCTGCAGTTTGGTAAAGTGATTGCTTATGGCTCGCGCCAGTTGAAAGTGCATGAGCGTAATTACCCCGTCTATGATTTGGAGTTGGCGGCGGTAATCTTTGCGCTCAAGTTGTAGCGGCACTATCTATATGGCGTTAAAGTGGATATCTATACAGATCACAAAAGCCTAAAGTATTTGTTGGATCAGAAGGATCTGAATATGCGACAACGAAGATGGATGGAGTTCCTTGGGGACTACACCTTCGAGATTCATTATACTCCCGGGAAGGGAAATATGGTCGCTGATGCTTTGAGTCGGAAGACTCCGGTACGGGCAAGCTGGTTGCAGAGGCATGATCAGCGTTTAATCCAGGAATTAGAAGCCTTGGAGATATCTTGTGTTGACAAGGGTTTGTCGACTGATGCATGCTTGAACTGGACGGAGGTGCAATAAGACCTTACGGACAGAGTTCGGCGAGCAACGGAGCTTGATGAAAGTCTCCAGCGCTATGCAAAAGATGGGCCGGATGACCAATTCTCTTGGGATAACGGGTTGTTACGAAGAAATGGTCGAGTGTGCGTCCCGAGTGTGGGTAAATTGAGGGAAGAGTTGATGTACGAAGCTCACTTTGCAAAGTACTCAGTTCACCCAGGGAGCACAAAGATGTACAGAGATCTGAAAAAGCTGTTCTGGTGGCCCGGACTAAAGAAATATGTCGCACGTTATGTGGCTTAATGCAATACCTGTGCGTTGGTGAAAGCAGAATGCCAGAAGCCTGGCGGTTTCCTGAAGTCGTTACCTATTCCGGAGTGGAAGTTCGATGACATTTCGATGGATTTCGTGCACGGGTTGCCGAGATCGCAACGCGGTCATGATTCAATCTGGGTGATTGTGGACCGGTTGACAAAAGTGGCGCACTTCCTTCCAAACAGAAGAGACGATTCAGTGGAAACCTTGGCCAAGCTTTATGTGGAGCAGGTTGTTCGACTGCACGGTGTTCCTCGGAGCATCGTCAGTGACCGTGATGGGCGGTTCACATCGAATGATTGGCGGCTCGTTCATCAAATGTTGGGTACAAAGTTAGCGTTTAGTACGGCCTTTCATCCCCAAATGGATGGCCAGACTGAACGAACCAACAGGACGATGGAGGACATGCTCCGCATGTGCGCCCTAGACTTTGGTAAGAGATAGGAAGATTATATATTTCTTGTCGAATTTGCCTATAATAATAGCTACCAAGCGAGCATCGGTATGGCACCATTTGAGGCGTTGTATGGTCGTAAATGCCGTACACCATTAGCTTGGGCAGAAGCAGGCGAATCTAAGCTGAGTGGGAAAAAGGAAGTCGAAGAAGCTACCTCGCTCATACGCTCTATTCGGGAGAGGCTATTGATAGCCCAAGATCGTCAAGCGAAGTACTACAATGCCAAACATCGGAACGTGGAGTTCGCGGTGGGTGATTGGGTATATTTGAAGATCAAACCCTTCAAAGGCGTGTCCAGGATTCGGCGTTTGAAAAAGCTAAGTCCGAGGTATCTTGGTCCGTTTGAGGTGGTGGAGCGAGTTGGGGAAGCTGCTTATCGACTAGCACTTTCAGCAAACTTGGGTGGATTACATGATGTATTTCACATCTCAGTCCTTCGTAAGGCGGTGAAGGATCCAGCTCAAGTAGTGGAGAATGATCGGGTACCGGTCGAGTATGGGCTAACGACGAGGGTTAGACCCATTCGGGTCGAGGATCGAGCCGAGAAACAGTTGCGGAACAAAGTGATCGGGATGGTCAAGGTCCGATGGGACAATTGTGGCCGTGAAGAGCTAACATGGGAGCGAGAGCAGACCATGCGAGCTGAATTTCCCGAGCTGTTTGTATAAACTGTAGACCGTGTACCTTTTGTTATAACAGAGTTATCAAGTTATAGCATTGTTGGTTCTTGTTTCCTTACCGTGCAAATTTCGGGACGAAATTTTGTTAAGGGGGGAGGATTGTAACACCCCAAAAAGACTCAAAAATGGTTTTGAGGTGCAGGTCATTTTACACGGCCTGGGACACGGGCGTGTCCCAGGGCGTGTCGGGGGTACACGGCCTGGGATACGGGCGTGTCCCAGGGCGTGTCACTCAAATAAAATGTGTTTTAAGTCAGAAGGTTACACGGCCTAGAACCAAGCCTTGAACACGGGAGTGTCAGGTTGGACACGGGCGTGTCCGATGCCGTGTGCCTACCCGTGTACTGCTTGCAGCTCGATGAGGCAGGGGTGACACGGGCGTGTCTCAGGAATGACACGGGCATGTCAGGTTCGACACGGGCGTGTCGATGCCCGTGTTTTGATAAAGATCAGTCGGTACGAATACCGCGTGTGCCGCTTAAGGGTACACGGCCTGTGACACGGGCGTGTCACAGGCCGTGTCAGCCAAAAAAATGTGATTTTGGGAAATCGTGGCCGTTCATTTTTCTCTCTTTCGATCCAAGGGCTCAGGTGATTCCTGGCTGGTTTAAATCAGCAGAAGCTTGAGTCATTCTTCACTTGGTAAAGGGAAGAGAGAAAGAGAGAGGAGGAAGAAGAAGGAGGAGGAGATCAAGCCACCGGCGGAGCTCCCGTGGTCCGATTCGTGATCCGAGGCCAGCGTTGTGAGGCAAAGCTGCTGCGGTTCTTTCTCACTGGCTAGTTTTCGATGGCTCCCAAGAGATCGACAAGGGTAACGATCTCCCTTCTTGGACATGTGAAGTCCTTCTTTTCTGCATTGCATAGGGAAAACCCTTCCCCGCGAGTGTGCGGTGGGTTGTGGTGTCCCTTGGGGTAGATATGTGAAGTCCCCCTTGTTAGAGTCCGGAATTGGAGTACGGATCTAGGCATGCTGTGTGAAGCCCATCTGGACATGCTAGTCTTGATTGGTGATGCTTGTCTGCATATCGGAGAAGGCTCCGTGATTATGACTTGTGTTGCCTTGTGCCTACCTGTTGCTTGGTGCAGCAGGAAGTACTGGATGAAGTCCAGGAAATGAAGAGGGTTGGATGCAACTCTTGTGGCCGTGCGTTGCCACTTTATGAGCGGTTGAGCCGTTGGGCTGCAACTCGATGAAAAGGCAGATTGCCGAACAGGAAAGGTGAAACCGACCCGCGCCTATAAATTGCCATGGATACTTCCGTATTCGAGGTGGCACTGCGACTTGAGCAACGGGGGGTGGCTGATTCGTACCGGCGTTAGGTCTGTCCGACTTGGAAGCCTGGTTATAGGTTTTGTTGGAGCGCCTAATGAGAGTCTTAGGCCCGCGCGCCGGAAAGACTAGAATGCTCAAATACCGTGTAGACGGTGGTGTTGACCCTGGTATTCCGGTACACCAAGAATGTGCCCTGAGTGCACGGACTGTCGGGCCGTGTGGCCGACGGTTGTGATGGCTTGAATGTGCCTGCACGCAAATAGTTGCTATTGTTGATACCATGCTGTGCAGGGAAAGAAGGCTATTGCCCCGAAAAAGGGGTAGGATTGTTATAATTGGGTCAGCTGAATGCTGACCGTTGCCTTGTTTGCCACCATTGGGTGGATTGTCCCTATGCAGGTGCTGGAGAGCCAAGTGGTAAATGAAGGGCTGAAGCCCTACTTGAAAGTGAGGGGATAAGTTGTAAACTACTCTAGAGGGGGGTGAATAGAGTATTCAAATTTTATGAATAACTAGTCAGCTCTCTTGGAGTTTATTTGCGGAATAAAATAATCTGATACTTGAACCCTAAGAGCCTAACACAGTGACGTGCACAAGTGAGAGAGTTAACTGAAATTTCAGTTTAATTATAAACCTATCACAGCAACTAGCAATCCTAGGTAGTTCTATCATAGCCACAGAAAAGACAATTAAACAAAAACAGCCAGAGAGACACAGGATATATAGTGGTTCCCTCTTAATAGGTACTCCACTCTTCTACCACCCTGGTAGGAATCCACTACAGGTTTTTGCTAAGGTGCCCTGCCACCAATGATCTGATTCAGGTAGATCAAACAGACCCTTTGAGCTTTTGATAAGGATGCTCAACCACAGGTTGTTGATAAGGTGCCCTGTCACCAATGTTCACTTTTGAAGAGGTGTGAAAACTCTTTTACAAAGGGGTTGAGAGGGTTAGATTGTCTTCTCTGTTGTTAATACAGATTAGAGAAGACTTGTGGATTCTCTAAAGAATCAAAGTCTCCCCCTGGCTCAGTGGAAGTCCAGGGAAAGCCTTTGCTTCAGGATGAAGGAGTTTCAGATATACTGAAACTAAATCCTCAGAGATCTGTAGACTGATTTTTATCAGGTCTTCAGATTCTGGAGCACGTGAAGCAGATCTGGAGCTCTTTCTGAAGTCTTGAAAACTCTAAGCAGATGCTCAGGAGACTTGTGAATGACAGAAATTGCTTTGGACTTTTGCTTCAGGAGAGCTTTTCTTCTTCTTTTTGTGAGATGGTGAAGAGTTGCTCTGGAGATGCTTGAGAGAATGCAGCACTAAGAAAAAAATCTCTCTGTATCTGTAACTTCTTATTTTTCTGAGAAAAAAAATCTCTCTTAAATATGTCTTCTCATTTTTCTTTTGGAACGGCTCTATTGATTTGAATTCTCGAGCCCTGCAACAGATTATCTCAAAATAGAATATAGCAATAGGAATAGAATGACCTATTAGCTTACTGTCAGTCCCAATAAGGAAATAAATGAATAGGAAAATATCTCAGCATAAAGACTTATCATTCTTGGAAATAGCATACACCGCCAACGGCTAGAATACAGCCTGGCAATATGTTTTGTATAATAAGACAAAAATGCTTTATCAAAATACGAAATCCCGTAATTTATGCTTAACATATTTGGTAATTAATTCATTTGAATTTAAGCCATAAATTAGCAAAAACAATCTTCAGAAAATCTTTCTAACCACACGCTAAAACACTTGGAAATAAACCAAGGAATAAAATAAGTGCAAATTGTTAAAGGCAGACAGAAATCGTCGAACAGGAGTTCGATGATCATCGACCTAGCTAACAGATCGTCGACTAAAAGTAGAAATTTGTCGCAACAGAAATCGTCGACCAGAAATCGTCGACCAGCTCAAGATATCGTCGACCAACAAAGAATCTGTCGAAGCAGAAAACGTCGAACATCTCATGATGTCGACGACTAAGGCAAAAGATCTGTCGAGACAGAAATCGTGAAGCGAGAACACGATCGTAGAACTGCTGATGGCAGATCGTCGACCAACCTTCAGAGCATAATAAACTTGCTCTGAGATCGTCGACCATCGGTCGACGATAATTGTCTTGACTTCAACGATTCAATAGCCCTGCTATCGTCGACCAATGATCGACGATCGCGAGGCCTCGTTCGACGATGGTCGAACGGAAAAAGCCTTAACCAAAAAATACATCTAGAACTACTAGCCTAAGCTCTAGGTCAGTTATAAACTGTCCTAGGGAAACTGAACAAGGCCTAAACATGATCATATATAGTTATATGGATCAAGAGGGGCCGGAAAGGGATTACATAAGCCAAATCACATCCAGGGTACCAACAATCTCCCCCTATTTGGGTTATGTTATCCAATCCGATCTAAAACTAAAGCATACAATATCAAAAGCAGAGATTAACCAAAAATTTAAATCACAGGCAATCCACAGAAAAACATAAAAGCATAAATCAGCAGAACTGTAAAGTATCAAGCAGATTTATCAGAGGTTTTGGCATCAGATGAGTTCTTAGGGATTACAGCTGGTTTGAAAATAATTTCTCTGTTTGGATTTGCTGCTTGCCTTTTGGATAGCATTAGATCATGTTCACCAATAATTTTCTTTTCAGCATAGCTTGGCAAAACTGCAGCAGGGTGCAACTTCATGTATTCTTCAGAATTAAAAATTTCAGAGTTGACTTGAATTTTGCTGAGTTCCTTTTCTCTGAATTCAGACATAGTTGTATATGCTGTAGGGTCTAGTCCTTGAGCTTTGGCTCTCTCCATCATGCTTAGTGCAATAGATTCCTTAAATCTTGCCATAGAGGCAATTCTTTCAGTTTCAGTCATATCTGATGGAGAGGATGGTCTGTCAGTATCAGCTTGAGCTGCAATCTCCATGTTCCTTTGAAGAGCTGCGGCTAATTTGCTTGAGTCAAGAGGAATCTGTGCAGCCTTCTTAGGATCAGTTTCAGCATATAGAGATCTGGGAGGTGCAAGTTCAATGAACTTCTTGTGGGATTTCTCTGAATAGACCACTCTTTTTCCTTTTGTTTCAACTGTCTCAGAAGCAGCAGGTTTCCTTGATGTGGAGGATGGACCTTTCCTAGGAGGAGAAGGTTTCCATTCTGGAACTTTCTGTTTAGGAGCAGGAGGAGGAGAGAAAGTAGATTGCTGAAATGTCATCTCCTTTATTTGTTCCATGGGAACATTTTCATTTCTTTTCCTTCCTTGTCCTGATACATCTTGGCCTCCCTGGCTTTGGTTACTCCTTCTCTGATAAGACTTAAAGGTGTTGGAACTTGCTGATTTTGCAGATGGGGCAGAAGAGAGACTTCCAGAGGCTCCAGCACCAGGAGGTGGAGGAGGACCTCTGGGGGGAATTTCTGAATTGGAGTGTCATATCTTTTTGTTCTCTTCTTCTCTCTTGTCTGATTCTTTGAAAGTCTCATCCATGGTTGAAATTCCTTGCTCTTGGGATCAATTCCCTTCAGAATGAAATAGGGAACATCCTTGTCTGGATTAGCAGTAGGATGAGCAGATGCTTTTCTTTTCTTGGATACAGCCTTTTTCTTCTTCTGGGTACTATCAGAATCCTCAGAGTCATCATCATCAGAGGAGTGGGATGAGGTTCTGCCAGCATAATCATCAAAATCTTGTTCTGAGATATCTTTGGCAGCTATAGCATGTTCAGCCTTTTCTTTCTCCTACTTCTCTCTATCTTCTTTTTCTCTTGCTTCCTCAATGGCATCTTGCACAAGGAGGGCATCAAGATCGACATTTGGAGATCTCTTCCAGAGTTCTGATTCAGGATACAAGTCAGGAACTATCCTGGGGACCAGTTCTGCAATAGAAGGAATGGGTAGAGGATAGGTAAGGATAGGTGGAGAAAAGATGACTGTATCTGCAGGGGCAGATGCTTTCTCTAGAGAGATGACTAGGGAATCCATATGAGAATTAGCCAACCCTTCAATGTACTCAGAGGCAATATTCTCAGCCACAAAGGCTATAAATTGTTCAAGGTTGAGAGTACCTGAGCTTGATTCCTTTTCAGTCATTTTGGAGGCATTCTCTGGTAAGTCTTGTACAGCCTCAGCTTCTTCAGTAGCAGCAGCAGCAGCAGCAGGGATGTTGATTGTGCCTGCATACAAAGAAAGATAAGTTAACAACCAAGTGGGAATAGAGTATTCCCCCAAGGTGAACAACAGCAGGTAATTGATAGAGTTACCTGAGATCTACACAGGATACCACTTTGCATCTAGGAAGGAGGTTATAATTCCTTCTAGATGTTCAGTGACATCAGGGATAGACACCTCTGCAAGGCACAAGAGGAGTGCCATACAGGAAAAGAAGAGAGAGTCCTTGACCAAGGGGTCATCAAGGTACTCAGGTCTATAAGGGACCGTTTTCTCTTGAGAAGGAGGAACAGAAGGAGATGTGAGTGTGAACTCACAGTCTGAATTGAGAAAGGATTCCAAAGCATTATCAGAGTCAATGGAGATAGCAGCATCAACTTGCAACACTGATGCAAGATCATCAGCAGCTGAGATGGGAAGGAAGGGATAAGAGATTAACTCAAAGTTGGAGTTTGAATTAATTAGAAACTTAAATAAAACTATACCATCTGGTTGAGCAGTAGCATTCTCAAGTTGTTGAACCACTACTTCTGAGTCAGTAGTGTTTATTGAAACTTTTTCACACAAGTCCATGAGGACTTCCTCATTATTTTTCTCTGGGAGTTCTTCATTAGAAGCTAGATTCACTAGGGAGTGAATGTCTTTGTTAGATAAAGATATCAATTTAAAGTCCTGATTATAACCTTTAGAGGAAGTGTTTTACCTTCTGATTGCTCTGGATCTTTCATTAGAGACTCTTTCTCTGGAAACTCTTGATGTTCTTCTACAATTGCTGTAAGAGGAAGAGAAGAGTTGTCCTGAAGGGCCAAGGCATCACCTGAGACCACTTCAACAGACATCTCCCCCTGCATGACTTCAGTGGGGACTGGAGTCATGCATCTTACTGAAGAGGGCTCAGTAGAGGGTGGAAATGATTTGATGGCTTCAGTAAGGGCTTTGATGGATGCAATGAGAGGGGCATTGGCAGCCTCAATCATTTTTTGTATGGATGGAGTGATGAGCTCTACAATTTGTGCAAGCAATTCAGGAGTTATCTGAAATGCTGAGGATGTGGAGGTGGATGGAATGGAAGCAGTATGATCTACCACATGATCAAATGAATCATGTGGAGATGGGTGAACATCAACATGAGTGTGGGATTCATGTTGAGATAAGTGTGTGAGGATGGTAGCAGTTACCATGTCAACACTGGCTGCGGCTGCCAGATGTTGTGGTGTAGGTGACTGGGGTGGAGATGCATGTTGTGGTGGCACTGCAGATTGTGTGGAGGGTAATGCAGGAGATGAGGATGCAGGGGTAAAGAGGGAGGATGAAGGGATTGCTGAGCCTTCCCCAGCAAGCTGGAGAGTGGCTGAATCAGCCCTTGTGTCTGATGGAGGGTTAGGATCAACCCTGGCTGACTTCTTGATGACTCTCTGAGATTTCTTGAACAGAGAGGGGTCCAACCTCTTGCTGGCGTTCACTGCGAAGGGTGCAGAAACAAGCAGCAGGGGTGCTTTCACATATAGAAACACACCCAACACCCTGGCAAGGTTTACTTCTTTCTGATTGTTCTTTCTCCTTATTAGTTCAAACAGAACTTTTCCCCAGGCTATCTGCGTCTTATTCACCAAAACTGACATTAAGGCAAATTGTTGCCTGTTGATGTTGTCGTGAGCAGAGTGCTTTCCCAAAATGACCTTGCCCACCAGGTCTGCCAGAAACTTGTACTCTGGAGACAGGTTTATTTTCAGCAGCTTAGCTGGAATACCCTCAGCATGGCCCATCACGGTTAGCATGCGGCCATATTCCTCTGAATTTTGCTCATAGTCCTCAGTACCGGTTGGTAGACCAAACAACTCAGTCAGAACTTCAGGAGTCAGAATGACTTCTTCTCCATTTATCTTTCCAGTCATCGCTTCGTCGCTGGAGGACGAGGTATATACCCATTCTCGAATCTCTGGTATATGAATCTTTGGTGAGAATGACATAAATTTCTTTAGCCCTTGATCTTCACACAGCTGCAGAATGTCTTGGATGGATTGATCACATCGACTGAAAGAATCGAAGTCGACACAGAAACCAGTGTCGAACTTCATTCCGAAGAGAACTGCAGAAGGAATCGCCATTAGATTGAAGAGAGAATGACGAATCGAGATGCAAGGCAGGGGAGAAGAGAATCGCGCGGGATTAGAGTTCGAGAGCGAATTCTAAGCCAGAAGATGGAATATGAAAAGACGGAGCGGAAGGACGACGATCTCCAGACCTAAATCGACTATCAGATATAAATCTGCGATCGTCGATCCCGGAATAAAATCGGTCGTCGAACAATGACCGACGATAGTCAATATTTGACTAATCGAAAAACATTGACCGACTACAAGCAATCACCACGATCGTCGATCAATATGTGTTGGTCGACGATTCTCCACACAGCATAGAAAATCTGTCGTCGACCATTGGTCGACGATAGATACCTAAGGAGAGATCGTTGACCAGTTGATCGACGATTTCTGCCTTACTATCGAACGAGCTGTCGTCGACTGTTGGTCGGCGATAGTTCTGACCTGGTCGAAGATCGTCGAGCAGTCGTTCGACGATTTTAGACAGAAAACAAATCTATCCAAATTTTCACTACTCTGAACCATTAATCATACCAAGCTGGTTCAGGAAGAACAAATGCCTTTGTTCATCAAGGGGCTTAGTGAAAATATCTCCTCTCTGCAGGTCTGTGGATATAAATTCCATTGCTATCTTGTTCTTTTCCACATTATCTCTCAGAAAATGATGTCTAATCTCAATGTGCTTGGTCCTGGAATGGTGCACAGGATTTTGAGCAATTGATATTGCACTGGTACTGTCACACAGAATTTTTTTTTTTGAGTGTGTGTACCCATAATCCACTAGCTGATTTTGAATCCACAGGATCTGTGAACAACAACTAGCCGCTGCTATATACTCAGCCTCAGCAGTTGAAGTAGACACAGATGCCTGTTTCTTACAAAACCAAGAGACAAGTCTCTCTCCCAGGAACTGACAGGTCCCTGAGGTGCTTTTCCTGTCAACTCTACAACCAGCATAATCAGCATCTGAATATCCAATTAATTCAAATCCTGACTCAGCTGGGTACCACAGTCCTAAGTTAGGGCATCCCTTAAGGTATCTCAAGATCCTCTTGAGAAGAGTTAAGTGAGATTCCTTTGGGTTGACCTGAAACCTAGCACATAGGCATGTAGCAAACATTATGTCAGGCCTACTTGCAGTCAAATACAGCAGGGAACCAACAATGGCTCTATAGTTCTTTTGATCAACAGACTTGCCATTGACATCAGAATCAATAACTGCATTTGAGGCCATAGGTGTGCTCATTGATGAAGCATCAGACATTCCAAATCTTTTAACCAGCTCTCTGGCATATTTTGATTGAGAAATGAAGATACCATCAACACACTGTTTCACTTGGAGACCAAGGAAATAGGATAACTCACCCATGCTGCTCATCTCAAACTTGGAGTGCATTAGTTCAGAGAACCTCTTGCACAGTTTGGGATCAGTAGAGCCAAATATAATGTCATCTACATAGATTTGAACTAACAGTTGTGAGTCCTTATGATGTCTAATAAATAGGGTTCTATCTACTACACCTCTCACAAACTTGTGTTCTAGAAGGAAATTTGCTAAGGTCTCATACCAAGCTCTAGGAGCTTGCTTAAGTCCATATAGAGCCTTTTGGAGTTTGAACACATGAGTGGGTAAGGTTAATGAAACAAACCCTGGTGGTTGTTCAACAAACACTTCTTCCTTTAAATCTCCATTGAGGAAGGCACTCTTCACATCCATTTGGAAGACCTTAAATTTCTTATAGGCAGCATAGGCTAGGAAAATCCTAATGGCTTCTAGTCTAGCTACAGGGGCAAAAGTTTGATCATAATCTATGCCTTCCTCCTGTCTATAGCCTTGAGCTACTAGCCTAGCCTTATTCCTAACTACTATGCCTTGGGCATCAAGCTTGTTTCTAAACACCCACTTGGTGCCTATGATCAGTTGGCCTCTTGGTCTTGGAAACAAAGTCCAAACTTTACATCTTTCAAACTGGTTAAGTTCCTCTTGCATGGCTATAATCCAGTGTGGATCAAGCTCAGCATCTTTAATGGTTAGGGGCTCAACCTGAGAAAGGAAACAAGCAAACATCACATCTTTGTTGAGTTGATGTCTTGTCTGGACTCCTACTGAAATGTCTCCAATTACTTGAGATACGGGGTGATCTCTAAGTGTGACAAGATTAGTAGGTTCAACAATGATCTGATCTTCAACAGTTTCAGGATTTAATTCCTCATGTGGAATTTGATCAACTGTTGGAGCAGGTGCTTTAACTTCAAGAAGTTCTACATCAGATTCAGAATCTGAAGAAGCAACCTGAGGAGTTTGTAGGGGATGATTCTCCTGTGTGAGTCTCAAACTTTCCAAATCCTTACTTACTCCTAGGACTTGCACTGTATTATTAGAGGAAGAGTCCTTCTCCTTATAATACATGACTGTCTCATCAAAAGAGACATGTGCAGACTCTTCTATCTTAAGAGAGGATTTATTGAGGACCCTATAGGCTTTGCTTACTTGAGAGTATCCCAGAAAGACTCCCATTGAAGCTTTTGCCTCAAATTTTCTAAGGTATTCTTTGTTATTGTTATGAACAAAAGCAACACAGCCAAATACTCTAAAATAGTCTATTTTAGGTTTCACTTGCTTAAGTAACTCATAGGGAGTCTTACCCTTAAGTTTATGTATCAGACTTCTGTTCAATACATAGTTAGCTGTGCTAACTGCTTCAGCCCAAAAGGACAGAGGCATGTTAGCATCTGCCAACAATGTACTTGCAGCTTCAATTAGGGTTCTATTTTTCCTTTCAACTACCCCATTTTGTTGAGGAGTTCTAGGAGCAGAGAAGCTATGTTTGATACCTTCCTTCTCACAGAATTCTTGCATAAGAAGAGACTCAAACTCAGTACCATGATCACTTCTGATCAAGGCAATCTGAGTAGAGTACTCACTCTGTATACACTTTAGAAAATCTGTAAGAACCTTGAGGTTATCAGCCTTAGTTCTCAAGAAGAATACCCAAGTGAACCTAGAGAAGTCATCTACAATTACTAGAGTGTAAGACTTTCCTCCAAGACTCTGTACAGCAATAGGACCAAATAAATCCAAATGTAGCAAGTACAGAATCCTGGGAGAATCACTTTTATTAACTGATTTAAAGCTATTTCTTGTTTGCTTACCTAATTGACAAGCTTTGCAAAGGCCTTCCTTCTTGTAGGGGCAAGAAGGTAAGCCTCTTACAAGGTTGTATTTAGCCAGCCTAGAAATGTTTTTCAAATTTACATGACTAAGTCTCTTATGCCAAAGGGTATTATTACTGGTTACTTCATTAAATAAGCATATTTCAGATTTGGATGAGTTAAAATCTACAACATAAACATTACCAATTCTAATACCTACTAACACAACAGTATTATTTAAAGCAATATTACAAGCAGTGTCAGTAAACCATACCTTGTACCCAGCATCACACATTTGGCTTACAGAGATTAGGTTGTGCTTTAGTCCTGAGACATAAGCAACCTTCTTGAATGTTACAGCTCCTATGGTGAAGCTGCCATACCCTTCAGTCTGTCCACAGCTGGAATCCCCAAATACAACTTTTGGTCCCAGCTTGGCTTTGAACCCTGACAGATTCTTCTTCTTTCCTGTCATATGCTTTGAGCATCCACTATCCAGATACCATTTGTCATGTATGACTGGATAGGTCTTCACCTGCAAAGATATCAATTATACATTGTGGACCCAGGTTACCTTGGGTCCAGTATTGTTCACAAAAGAAAAACTAGATATAAAAGATTTTGCAGGCTTAGATTTATATCCTAAAGGGTGTGATCTCCTAGGTGGGATAATCCATTCAGTTAAAGGATTAAACAACCTAGGGTAGTGATTGGGATTTGCAATTCTGGAAGTTTGAAATTTATTTTCCAGCTTAAGTCCAGATCGTCGATCCACGGTCGACGATCGCAAGTCATATCGTCGATCATTTGTAGTAGTGCTTTGTTCTGGATTCCACGATCGTCGATCACTGGTCGATGACTCATGATGAGATCGTCGATCACTGGTCGACGACTCAAGATGAGATCGTCGATCTCCTGCACCGAAGATATCATACTTGGTGAAGGTGTTCAGCGATCGTCGATAGATGTTCGACGATTGGTTTGACGATCGTCGAATAGTGTTCGATGATTTTTGTAAAGCTAGAAATTTTTTCTTCCTGTTCTCTTTCTTAATCTTATTCTGAATTTTCTTACATTTTTCAATTTCCTCAGTATTCTTTATTCCTGATTCAGAAATAAATTTTACTGGAGTGCTAAATCTCTCCTTTGTGAGGAGGATGGGTTCACTAGATGTAGCACCTAAGCCTAGTTTATCATTACCAACCCTAGTGTTTGCTATACTGGTTATTTCAGATAATTTAAGGCTTCTGCCATTTAATTGTTCTTCTAATCTCTTAGATTTAGCTAGTTCTAATTTTAGGAATGTTACTTCTTCTTTTGAGCTTTCTAATTCCTTTTCTAATCTAATTATTTCAGTACTTTCCATGTCTAGTTCCATTATCTTTAATCTAAGTGACTTAATTTCTTTTTCAGACAATAGTAAATCTAAACATAGAGTTTTAAATTTTAATTTGAACTCAGGAGATGAGAAATCAAATGAGTCGATTACCTGGTCTTCCATAGAGGAATCTTCTTCATTGTCTCCTTCTTCTTCAGAATTCTCTGCAGCTGACAAAGAGCTGCAGGCATCAATAGCCATGAGGCAGACCTCTTTGGCTTTCTTCTCTTCTTCTTCTTCTGAATCACTGGAGCTAGAGGAGCAGGTATCCTCTTCTGTTTCACTCCAGGTAGCAGCCACAAATCCCTTGTCCTTCTTCTTGTATTTGTGTGAGGAGGACTTGGAGTGGTGCTTCCTGTACTCTTTCTCATGTTTCTTCTCCTTGTGTTTCTTCTCTGGACAATCTGGAGCAATGTGTCCAGGCTTGCTGCAAACATAACAGATGATTTCTTTAGATGGAGTTTTGTCATACCTTGGTTTGTCCTCATACTTGGAGAACTTCTTTCTGAGGTCTCTTCTTCCCATGTTGAAGAACCTCTTGGCAATGAGTGCCAGTAACTCCTCATTTGATTGACTTCCTTCAGAAGTCTCAGCAGCCTTAAGAGCTAGAGAGTGCTCTTTCTTTGTAGGTGTAGGAGTTTTTACTTCAATTGCAGCAGCTCTGCTCTTTAAAGTTTGCTCATATGACTTGAGCTTTCCCAACAGAGCTTCTGTGGAAAGTTCCACAGTGTTTCTTCCATCCTTGATGGGCCATATCCTTGAGTCCCAAGAGATGGGAAGGCACATCAGGATCTTGTCATTGACTTCTGACAAAGTTATCTCCTTGTCCAAAGACCTCAGTTCACTTATTATTGAACTGAGTCTTGTGTACATTGTGTCAATGTCTTCAGCATCATCCTTCTTGAAATTTTCATACTGAGAAGTGAGGTTGGATCTCCTGTCCTTCCTCTCATCAGCTGAGCCAGCAACTATGTGGTTGAGGGAATCCCACATAGCTTTGACTGAGGTACATTCAGCAAGCTTCTGGAATATTTCATTAGACATTGTCTGAGCTAGGATGTTCATTGCTTTTGCATCAGCTGCTTTTGCCTTCTTGTAAGTTTCATTGTAGTCAGGTGGTGGCATAGCACTGAGATCAGCAGAAGTGGAAGCAGCAGCAGGCCTAGCAGGTGGTCCTGTCAAAATAGAGGAAAAGATATCTTCATCAATAGAATTCATGTATAGTCTTATCCTGGCCTTCCATATGCCAAACTTGGACAAGTTGCATACAGGAGGTCTGGTGCTTGAATAATCCTTAGACTGGGCCATATGTGAAAGTGTTTGTGAATGGTATCAGGAAACAACTTATCACTGGATCTTTTAACTCAGGTGTTAGCCTGTATGAACAGCTAACCTCCCTCTGATACCAATTGAAAGTGAGGGGATAAGTTGTAAACTACTCTAGAGGGGGGGTGAATAGAGTATTCAAATTTTATGAATAACTAGTCAGCTCTCTTGGAGTTTATTTGCAGAATAAAATATTCTGATACTTGAACCCTAAGAGCCTAACACAGTGACGTGCACAAGTGAGAGAGTTAACTGAAATTTCAGTTTAACTATAAACCTATCACAGCAACTAGCAATCCTAGGTAGTTCTATCACAGCCACAGAAAAGACAATTAAACAAAAACAGCCAGAGAGACACAGGATATATAGTGGTTCCCTCTTAATAGGTACTCCACTCTTCTACCACCCTGGTAGGAATCCACTACAGGTTTTTGCTAAGGTGCCCTGCCACCAATGATCTGATTCAGGTAGATCAAACAGACCCTTTGAGCTTTTGATAAGGATGCTCAACCACAGGTTGTTGATAAGGTGCCCTGTCACTAATGTTCACTTTTGAAGAGGTGTGAAAACTCTTTTACAAAGGGGTTGAGAGGGTTAGATTGTCTTCTCTGTTGTTAATACAGATTAGAGAAGACTTGTGGATTCTCTAAAGAATCAAAGTCTCCCCCTGGCTCAGTGGAAGTCCAGGGAAAGCCTTTGCTTCAGGATGAAGGAGTTTCAGATATACTGAAACTAAATCCTCAGAGATCTGTAGACTGATTTTTATCAGGTCTTCAGATTCTGGAGCACGTGAAGCAGATCTGGAGCTCTTTCTGAAGTCTTGAAAACTCTAAGCAGATGCTCAGGAGACTTGTGAATGAAAGAAATTGCTTTGGACTTTTGCTTCAGGAGAGCTTTTCTTCTTCTTTTTGTGAGATGGTGAAGAGTTGCTCTGGAGATGCTTGAGAGAATGCAGCACTAAGAAAAAAATCTCTCTGTATCTGTAACTTCTTATTTTTCTGAGAAAAAAATCTCTCTTAAATATGTCTTCTCATTTTTCTTTTGGAACGGCTCTATTGATTTGAATTCTCGAGCCCTGCAACAGATTATCTCAAAATAGAATATAGCAATAGGAATAGAATGACCTATTAGCTTACTGTCAGTCCCAATAAGGAAATAAATGAATAGGAAAATATCTCAGCATAAAGACTTATCATTCTTGGAAATAGCATACACCGCCAACGGCTAGAATACAGCCTGGCAATATGTTTTGTATAATAAGATAAAAATGCTTTATCAAAATACGAAATCCCGTAATTTATGCTTAACATATTTGGTAATTAATTCATTTGAATTTAAGCCATAAATTAGCAAAAACAATCTTCAGAAAATCTTTCTAACCACACGCTAAAACACTTGGAAATAAACCAAGGAATAAAATAAGTGCAAATTGTTAAAGGCAGACAGAAATTGTCGAACAGGAGTTCGATGATCGTCGACCTAGCTAACAGATCGTCGACTAAAAGCAGAAATCTGTCGCAACAGAAATCGTCGACCAGAAATCGTCGACCAGCTCAAGATATCGTCGACCAACAAAGAATCTGTCGAAGCAGAAAACGTCGAACATCTCATGATGTCGACGACTAAGGCAAAAGATCTGTCGAGACAGAAATCGTGAAGCGAGAACACGATCGTAGAACTGCTGATGGCAGATCGTCGACCAACCTTCAGAGCATAATAAACTTGCTCTGAGATCGTCGACCATCGGTCGACGATAATTGTCTTGACTTCAACGATTCAATAGCCCTGCTATCGTCGACCAATGATCGACGATCGCGAGGCCTCGTTCGACGATGGTCGAACGGAAAAAGCCTTAACCAAAAAATACATCTAGAACTACTAGCCTAAGCTCTAGGTCAGTTATAAACTGTCCTAGGGAAACTGAACAAGGCCTAAACATGATCATATATAGTTATATGGATCAAGAGGGGCCGGAAAGGGATTACATAAGCCAAATCACATCCAGGGTACCAACACTACTGCTGTTGCTACTGCTGCTGCGGCTAGCCCTTGAAGGCTAAGCGAATGTTTTTGCTTATTTTCTTTTACTCATGTATGGCCGACCTGCGCGCCGAGGTTTGTAAACCATACGATGTGGAAAGAGGAACTGTAATGCCTTAAGGCCAAACTCTATGTATTTGTTGCACATTCCATGGCTATATATAAAGGTGGTTTATATATTGGACATTCCGGGTTAGAGTTCAAATTACAACTTAAAGCTTCCGCTAGAATGCTCTGAGTTAGGATTCGTGTATGGTTTTGTATTAAACTGTGACCTCACCGTCTGTTTGTGGCATATAGTGTGGGGCCCCGGCCGGACCTTCTACTATACGTCATGTAACGGATGGGGTCGTTACATCATCGTAAAGAGACACTCCGCAGCTTGAGTTGGCGTTCCCATCCCGTCGAACACCGGAGGATTAAAGCTCATCACATGCTTGAGCTATTTCTCCGTAGCTCTCCTTGGTGCTACCAGATCAACTGCCATGTGTTCTATCACTCCCGACTTTTCCACTCTAATCGATTCTTGCTCATTAGCAGGTGGTGCATGCTTCACTTGTCGGGCATTGATCATAGCTAAGACTGCTTCAGCCACCAATCTGATGGTTTCTGCTGAAGGAGGTTTTGTAGGCACGTCGCTCAGTGCACTACTTTCTGCCGATTGCGGATGTTCTGATTTCCCAACACCGCTCCTAGTTACCTATAATAGCATAAACCCTTGATTAGGCGACACAAAAATTGCTAAAAGCAATCATTTGAACACTCAGATTCCTCAAAACAAGTGTATTTTTTTCATTCCTAAGTGGACATTAGAGGGTTCTTTTATGTTATAACGATGACGCACATACATGTGCTCACCTCCCCTTAAAAGAATTCGCCCACAAATTCAAATACAGACGACCGACACCCTCCCTCTGATACCAAATTGTAACACCCTTATCCATCGTATGGCATATAACAGAAGGTCCAGCTGGAACCCGACGCCATATACCACGGGCAGTCGGAAGGGTTACATAATAATAAAAAAATACTCAACTACTCGCCCTAACACAGAGCATTCTAGCGGAAGCTTTTAAAAAGTTTAAGAGAACCCAAAATTTGCACAACACTGGCATGAATGTCCACTATACATCACAGGAACGAAAAAAAACAAATACACAACAGGGGTACATGGCCTTAAGGCCTTACAAAAGTTCACTTGACAATATAATGTTTTACAAACATCGGCTCACAAGCCGGCCACACATGAAAAAAAAGTAAAACAACGGTTCACTTGGCCTTCGAGGGCCAGCTCAGTAGCTTGGGCTTCGACCCGCTATTTGGCGCTTGGTTCCGCAGCACCTGCAAGAAACATTCCACCGCATGGTGGCAAACAAAGCAATGGTCAGCTAAGGCTGACCAAAATATAACGACCTCGCCCCTTACTCGGGACGACAGTGCTCCTTCCCTGCATATCAATAGCCCAGCTAAATAGTAAAGTGCAAATATATAAATTTCGCCACAGGTGTAGGCTCACTCGGCCAAACACCCCGAGCACTCAGGGCACATTCTCGGTGAATCCGGTAAATTCTGTGGCTTCACCATCACCCTCAGGATGGGAAACATTGTGAGCATTTTTGAGTCTTTCCGACCGCAGTCCAAGGCTCCCGACAATACCAACGGCCAGTTCCACTTTAGGGCCTCTAGCACCGAACTGCAAAGCCCAGGTCCGTTTCCACCTGCCCGTTGCTCATGCCGCCTATTCACTTTAAGACGTACGTGCGGGCCAAGCTTTACCTGGATCCTAAAACATTCCCAAACATCACATAACCCAGTTATGTTCAAGGCTGGCTCCCCGACCACCAAGTTAGCGGAATCACGTCTCTGCCAGTTTTCCGGGTGTGCCTTAGAGTTAATCCCCAAGGATCCCTGCTGCAATCTACCGCATAGAAAACTGAAAACAATCAAAGGCACAGAGTCTTCTCCGGCCACTCATGCAATACAACATCGCCAATCCAGACAAACATGTCCGGGTAGGCTTCACACACAATGCCTATGCTCGTACTTCGATTCCGGACTCTAAAAAAGTGGGACTTCACATATCTACCCCAAGGAACACCGCAAACTCACCGCACACTCGCGGGAAAGGGTTTTCTTATGCAAAGGAAGAAGAGCTTCACATGCTCAAGTTGAGAATCGTTACCCTTGAAGTCTGCTTAGGCACCATGGAAAACTAGCCGGATGAGAGGCTTCGTAAGGGAATTCTCTCCACGGATGTGTTCTCGGTTCTCACTTTCGTGCTCTGATGCTCCGCCGGCGGTCGGATTCCTCCCTTCCTTCTTCCTTGCTCTCTCCTCTCTTTAACTTCTTAGAAAGAGAGAGTTTAGGATGAAATGAAGAATTAACCCTCAATTCCCGAACTTAACTCAGCAGGAACTCACCGGGGCCATCAGATCCTAATTAAAGAAAACGAACGGCTCAGATTTGCCTAAAATCTCCAAACCCTGGACCGAACATGACTTTGCACACGGCCGTGTCCCAAGCAGTGTGCCTCGATCTAGATAAGATTGTCGAGGACAGAAAAGGACATGGGTTAGGACATGCCCGTGTCCCAACTTGACACGCTCGTGTCGGGTCATCGACACGCTTGTGACCAGTGGCGTGTCACGAATAACCGCCACACCAACCGTCACATCCCTTGGTGGATAAGGGTGACCACACGCCTGTGCCGAAATTGACACGCCCGTGTCATACAGTACACGCCCGTGTTCCGGGCCGTGTCCCTCAGTCGACACAGGACCAAACTTCTAGAGGAGTATATGGCCATGTGACGCGCCCGTGTCACATGTCGTGTGCCTGACACGCCCTGTGACATGCCCGAGTCACAGGCCGTGTTCGAGCACTCAATACTCGTCGACCTCAACTCGACTACCCGAGCAGGACACGCCCTGTGATACGCCCGTGTCATAGGCCGTGTTCACCCTACCAAGACCCAAACTTTGTTTGAACACCGCCCGTTTCACTTTTAAGTTTCGGGGCGTTACAACCTTCCCCTTTTCTTTGGGGCTAGCCTTCTTGGCAGCCTTACCCTTTCCAGCTATGTGGCCAAGACCTCTACCCTTCTTCTGAGCTGAAAACTCATCAATGAGAGGTAGAACAGTCTTCGGCTTGGAGAAACTCCCAACGAGTTTTCTCTCTATTGCGAGCTTTTCTTCCAGCTAATCAAGATACTTTTCTTTCAGACTCAGTGTCTCAGCGGAGCTCTTGAGTTCCTCTTTCAAGGAGTGGACTTCATCTCTGAGAGGAAGTAATTTTATAATTTCTTCATTCAGATTAGTTTCCATTTCCTTGAGGGAGGCAATCTCCTTTAACTGCTTTCGTACTACCTTATGGAATTTGTCGAAAGCCTTTAATAAGTGTTCGTGTGAGCAATCAATTCTTATTCGTCCTCATCAGAAGAATAGCCTTCATGATCATTAGTGGATGTTTCAGACTCAGAGAGTATGGTGTGCTAATTTACCTTCCCATAGTACTCGAAGTCGCCAACTTCCTCGTCTGATTGTGTCATAAGCCCGAAGTAGGCTTCCTCATTTTTTGAACTCGACTCACTTAAGTCACTATCATTGAGAGTCTTAGACTTCTTGGCTACGAAGCTCTTTTCTTCTTTTCTTTTTTCCTTTGAAGGATCTCTTTTCTTCCTTCTTGAAGCCATCCTTCTTCTTATAGGGACACTTCGCAATCACGTGTCCTGGCTTATTACAACAATAACAAACAATGTCAAAGGAAAACTATTTATTCGGTTTTAATTTATACCTGTCCTCCCTGTTGTAGCTTTTCGTCGTTCGATCACCGCCACGACGTGATCTCCTGGAGTCTGAAGAGGATGACCGATTTTTCATTTGTCTTCTTTTGCTCAGCAGTTTCTTGAAATATGTAACACCCCTATCTGTCACATAGCATATAACAGTAGGTCCGGTCGGGGCCCGATGTCATATACCACGGACAGACCGGTGGGTTACTAGATGAAACCATTCGACCAATACACATGTCCTACACAGAGCATCTAGCAGAAGCAATTTATTAAGTTGCAACAATAAGAACCCTGCCAACAAGCATGAATGTCCACTAATATAAAACCCAGTAGGAATGAACTACAAAATACACAAAAGTACTGGCCTTAAGGCCTTACAATAGTTTGCTCAAATATAAGTGTCTTCCAAACCTCGGCACGCACGCCGGTCGCACATGAGAATACACGAAAACACTCAAAAAATTAGGCCTTCGAGGGCCGGCTCAGCAACCTGGGCTTTAGCCCGCTATTTACCTCTCGGCTCCGCAGCACCTGCAAGCACAATTCACCGCAACGATGGCAAACAAGAATAACGGTCAGCTAAAGCTGACCAAATTATAACGATTCTGCCCCCAAACCGGGGCAGCTAAGCTTCTTCCCTACACTTATTAGCAAAACAAGCAACATAGCGAATAAACATCACATCATAGGTGCACGCACACATGGTCGTACACCCCGTGCTCTCAGGGCACTTACTCGGCGAAGCCAGTCCGAACCCAGTCCGATCCTTGACTCCACCACCACCCCCAGGGCGGCAAACCTCGTGAGCATTTAGTCTTTTCAGACGTAGCCTAGACTCGATCTCCAAATCATTGGTAAGTGCCATGTTAACTTTAGGTCTCTTTAACCGAAACAGATGGAGCGGGTAGGGTTCCACCAGCCTGTTGCTCGCCCTGCCATGGCCATTTGGCCTTTGATGCGGGCCAAGCTTCCCCTAGTCCCAACTATCGATAAAACACGGTACATAGCCCCGCTATATACCTGGCCGGCTCCCAGGCCACCGAAATGGCAAAAATGCATTTCCGCCAAGATTTATGGGTGCACCTTGGGGTTAATCACAAAGATTCCCTGATGCATTCTAACGCATAGCAACCCGAAAACAAATAAAACGCACGGAGTCTTATCCGACACAATATGCATAGCAAAACATCACCAATCCAGACCAACATGTCCGGGTAGGCTTCACACACCATGCCTATGTCCGTACTACGATTCCGGACTCTAACAAGGGGGAATTTACATATCTACCCCAAAGAATACTGCAAACTCACCGCACACTCGCGGGAGCGGGTTTTCCCATGCAAAGGAAGAAGAGCTTCACATGCTCAAGATGAAAATCGTTACCCTAGCATTTTTCCTTGGCACCATGGAAATCTATGTGGATGAAAAGCACCGCAATCTCCTTGCCTCCACAGATCTTAAGTCGGCTTGCGATTTTGAGCTCTGAAGCTCCGCCGGTGACCGGATCTAACCTTCCTTCTTCCTCCTTGATCTCTCCTCTCTCTAGATCTTAAAAAGAGAGTAACCCAAGAGAAATGGTGTTTTCTAAGCCCTAAACCCGGGTATATCCCTGGGGAAACAACCCCCAACCATCGGATCTATAAATAAGGAAACGGACGGCTGCGATCCGGACTTGAAATCCAAGATCTGGGCCAAACACGGCTTGCGACACGCCCGTGTCCAAGGCCATGTCACTCAATCGCCGTCGAAACCATCGCGCCCCAAAAAAACACGGGCACTCGACACGCCCGTGTCAGGCTTGACACGCCCGTGTCATACAGTACACGCCCTTGTAGCTGGGCGTGTTCCTCCATCGACACAGGTACAAAATGACCAGAGCACGATACGGCCATATGACACGCCCGTGTCATATGCCGTGTGCTAGACACGCCCTGGGACACGCCTGTGTCCCAGGCTATATTGCTGCCTTAGCATAACTCGCCAAATGACCCGAGCAGGACACGGGTATTCGATACGCCTGTGTCGAATTTAACACGCCCGTGTCGGACCCGAACATGCCTAGGCTCAAGTCGTGCGCCCTCACTCAACGATCATTGAGTGAAAGGCTTTGAGTGCCTGACACGCCCTAGGACATGCCCGTGCCCCAGGCCGGGTTCACTGCCCCGATGATCGTTGACTACAATTTCGCCGACCACGCGACCATTGCCAAACCCGAGCACGACACGCCCTGGGACACGCCCGTGTCCCAGGCCGTGTCACCTCTACCAAATCCCAGATTTGGCTCAAAACACCACCTATCACTCTTTTGAGTTTCGGGGCGTTACAAAATGTTTGGAGATAAGAGAAAATTCTCCATCCTATAGCTCAGAGCCTGACGTGCTTGGCTCAGTGTCTTCTGGAGTATTGGGGGCTTGTGTCCTTATGTGTGACACAGCTTTAGACTTTCTTGACCCTTTAGCCTTCATAACCACTGACTTTTCTCTGCTAAGAATTCTGTTGCTTTGCTCCTCCTTCTTCATGGTGTTCATCTGGAGTTCGTAGGAGAGCATTTTTCCAAACAAATTCTGGGGGTCGATTTCTGGCTGTTTCCCAAATTCCCTAATAGCAACAACTTTGGTGTCCCAGTCCTTAGTCAGGGATCTTAGGAATTTGTCATTGAGCTCACCATTAGTGAATGTGCAACCATAGTTCCTAAGGTTGTTGACGATCTTGAAACAAATTTCGAAGCTATCAGCGATAGAGTCACTTGATCCTTGCTTAAATGCTTCGTACTCTTGATTTAGTAAAGATCTTTGATCGTCTCGAAGTTCCTCAGTCCCTTCCATTAGAACTACTAAGCAATCCCACATCTCCTTGGCAGACTTGCAGTGGAATAAGTTTTGGAGCATAGAGTCGTACACTGCGCTTGCAATGATGTTCTTCTCTTTCTTATCCAAGGATACCAAAGCAATCTCATCCTTTGTTAAGCCCATCATTTTCTTAGGGATCATAATCGCCGGATTCATAGCTTAAGCTTGAGTAGGGATATATGGCCCTTCTTCCACTATCTGAAAGATCTTGGATCAACAGCTTCCATGAAGAACCTGACTCTTTCTTTCCACATAAGAAAATTTTCTTTAGTGCATACAGGCAGCTTCATGGATGACATGTCCTTGCTTCTGTCCATGGTGAATATGCAGAATCTCTAAACGCTAGATCAGGGATCTTGTTCAAGGTGTTAGCCTTATCGAACAAAACGCCCCCTCTGAGATACCAATTGAAAGTTTCTAGCATCTACCTAACTCACCTAGAGGGGGTAGAAAGGTAATGTTTGTGACTTTTCGCGGATTAAAAATTACTCAAAAATAAACAAGCTCACAAATACAGAGATCTATGGTGGTTCCCCGCATTGGGTCGTCCACTGTCTCACCTCGCCTATCTACTACGAAGGGCTAGATTCAACTACTTAATCTTTCTCAGATTATCACAATCTTACAACTCGGAGCCACAACTCCTACAACTTGGAGATGACACTCCTACCAGTCGATCCACAACCAAATCTACAAACTCGATCCACAAACGGATCTACACTCTCGATCCACCACCAGATCTACAAACTCGAAGAATAATCTCCTACAATATGTAAAGGAATATTACAAAACACAAATGATTACAAGTCTTCACTCCGATGTTCCTCGTAGAAGTAAATCTTGAAACTTGGAGAACTCGGAAAATTGAAATCTTGGAGAACTTAAATCTTGAGCCTTCGATCTTCGAACAACTAGGACTGGAGTAGAATAGATCTTGAGAGAAAAAATGATCCAGTCACGTAAGTTGAAGATGAACGATCGTGCACGTAGCCGGCCGTCGAACAGAAGAAACCGCGAATCGCAAGAGTCGGTCGACGGTTTCCATTTTCAGGAATCTTTTGAAATCGAAATGTAATTAGGGCAAGATTGGTCATTTCGAAAATCAACCTAACATATATATAGAGAGATTCAAAATAACGGCTATAAAATAATTCCAAAAACGTAACTTAAAAGTTACTGTGCATGGCCGACCGAAATCTTAACCAGAGAAAATTTTCAGAAAATGGCCTAAGTTAAATTCAGCAGAATTCGTCGAATATCAATTATGATACTCGCCGAATGTATATGTGATATACGTCGAATTGGACTTAGAAGAAAACCCAGAAGGAGTCAAAATTTTACTCGACGAATTCGGCGAGTATCTCCTGGGATACTCGACGAATTCGGTGAGTATCGCCTAGGATACTCGACGAATTCGGCGAGTATCGCCTGGTATACTCGACGTATTCGACGAGTATCCCTAGTGATACTCGACGAATATTCCTTGGCGAATTTTCTGATTTTCAGCAAATGTTCCCTAAGTATATACTACGAATTTGACGGGTATCGGGAAGTATACACGACGAATTCGGAGAGTATCAAGATGATACTCGACGAATTCGATGTGTATATTTAACATAACTCGCCGAATTTTACTTAGGTAAATTCCAATTTTTTTGAGTCCATGTCTTTGGCCTTCCTCGGTCCTTCTCCTGTAATTGGGATAGAAGTACACCCCAATAGAGAGATTACACATGAGTAAACACATTGGCCTATACAATGAAGGATTAAATTATATAGTCTTGTGTTTAGTGACTCACTATAACCTGACATTGGTGTGTACTTAGCAAAGTAAACCTGCATGTACAAAACTAGAATAATAGCATCAAATACAATCTCAATTCATCTTAGCTTGACTAGGCCCTTCTTCAAAATCAGGGTAATTGTGAATGCAATACCCAACACTACCTTTTTCAATACCAAGTCCCCTTCTGTGAACTGTTTGATCCTGGCATGTTTGTCAAAATACTTGGCCATCCGCCGTTTGACCTTTTCCTGCCGGATGGCAGACAAATCACGCAACTCCTCCACCATATCCAAGGAGAGTCTCAACTCAACATCATTCTCAGCCCGCCACTCTTCTCTTCCTTCCTCTGCTTAAACTACTCGAGGTGTCCGGACCTCAAACTCTATGGGGAGCTATGCTTCGTAGCCATGGGAGAGCTTGAAGGGGGTCTCCCCCGTGGCTGTATTTGGGGTAGTCCTCAAAGCCTAGAGGACCGAAAGGAGATGTTCCACCTAACTCCCCTTCAAGTTTTACACTTTATTCTTTAAGAGGTTCACGATAATCTTGTTTGCCGCTCCACCTGTACGTTGCCCCTAGGATGATGGACCGACGCGAACCTAAGATCGATTCCGACTTGGCCATAAAAGCTGATAAACTAGGCGCTGGCAAACTGCGACCCATTTTCCGTGACAATGGACTAATTTAATCCATGTCGACAGATGATCTCCCCCTATACAAAGTTTTTGATTACCTAGGAGGTCACCTTGGTCAGCGCCTTCACCTCCAACCACTTAGAAAAATAGTCAATCATAACCAACATAAATCTCCTCTGCCCACTAGCCTGAGGGAAGGGTCCTACCATATCCATTCCCCAGAAGGCGAAGGGCCAGGGCGTCGTGATGCTTCTAAGCCGCTGATCTGGCAGTAGTTAGAGAGGGGCAAACAACTGGCACTTGTGTCATTTCTTTGTGAACTCAGAGGCATCCTGGCCTAGGGTCGGCTAGAAGTACCATTATTTGACTATCCTCCCCTCCAATGTCCTACTTCCTGAGTGGCTCCCGCACTCTTCGGAATGGACTTCTTCCAAAATCCTCAGAACTTCTCCCTCCGCCACGCAGCGTGCCAGCAACCCCGAGAGGGTCTTTCTACACAACTGCCCGTCACGCATGAGGTAATATGCCGACTTGTGCAAGAATTATTTTTTATTTATACCCTCCAAGAACTGCCCTGTGGATAGGAAGGTTGCAAAAGGATCCATCTACGAGGGGCGTTGGTCCACCTCCATCAGCTCTCCCTCTTTGATGGAAGGGCGAAACAAGTCAGTGATGGTACCTCCCACTCGGGGTCCTTGCTTGTCCAACTGATCCACCTGCTCATTCTCCTCCCACAACACGTGTTGAATTGAGAATGTTTAAAACATGCCGATGACCCCCTTTACTTTGGCAAAGTATAATTGGAGAGTAGGTTCTCGTGCCTCAAACTCCCCGTTAATTTGAGAGGCTACCACAATAGAATCCATGAGCACTTCCACATCATGTACTCCTAGATCCTTGGCCAGACGCAACCCTGCTATCACTGCTTTGTATTCGACTTGATTGTTGGTAATGGGAAAGTGAACAACCACCGTCTTCTTGATCTTTGTTCCCTGGGGGCTCTCCATGATCACTCCTACCCCCAAGGAATGTCTACCCGAGGCGCCGTCTACCATCACCTTCCAAGGAACTGGGCGGGTGAGCTCTGCCTCCACCACCTCGATCACACAATCAGCCAGAAAGTAGGCCATCGCTTGAGCCTTGATCAAGAGACGGGGAACAAAAGAAATATCAAACTCACTCAGCTCCACCGACCACTTTGCTAATCTTCCCGAATGCTCCACCCCCTCAAAGATGTTGTGGAGGGGATGGTTTGTCACTACTCAGATAGAGTGTGCCTAGAAGTAGGGTCTGATCCTTTGAGCTAGGATGACCAAAGAAAAGGCCAACCTATCCAGGATCGGGTACCGGAGCTCTGCCTTCCTCAAGACCCGACTCACGTAATAGATAGGCAGTTGCTTCTTTACCTCTTCTCGGACCAGAACAGATCTCAAGGCCTTGGCCTCGAACCCAAGATATAGGGACAGATCTTCCCCATCCTTCGGTCCCTACAGTAACGGGGACTGGATCAGCTGCCTCTTTAAGGCCTGGAACACCTCCTCCCATTCCTTAGACCATTCAAATTTTTTATTTCCCCTTAGCGCTTTGAAGAAGGGGGAGCACTTCTCTCCTGCCCGAGAGAGGAACCTGCTCAACCCTGCCAATTTTCCTGTCAATTGCTGGACCTCGTTGGCGTTCCGAGACGACCCCAACTCCATGATCGCCCTCACCTTGTCAGGGTTGGGCTCTACACCTGCAGTAGTAAGGAGATGGTCTAGGAACTTACCCCTACTTTCCCCGAAGACACACTTCAAGGAGTTCAGCCTCATTTTGTATTTTCATAGGGTATTGAAGGTCTCCTCTAGGTCCCAAAGGTGAGAGTCCACATCCCAACTCTTAATCATGAGATCATCCACGTATACCTCCAGGTTCCTCCCCTTCTGCTCTTGGAAGAACCAATACATCATCGTTTGATATGTTGCCCCTGCATTTTTTAGCCCAAAAGGCATCATCTTGTAACAGTACCACCCGTCCCCGGTGATGAAGGAGACATCTTTTATATCGGGCAGGTGCATTCTGATCTGATGATAACCTTAAAAGGCATCTAGAAAACTCATTACAGAAAAACTGATGGTTGAGTGATGTTTTAGAAGTCTACCAAAATCACCTAGTGGGAAGTGAATAGGTGAGGTCTGCATCTTTTTGCGGAATAAAAACTTGAAAGAATGAAGCGCAGAAAATAAACAAACAAGCCACAAAAAACACAAGATTTATAGTGGTTCCCCAACCATGGGTACGTCCACTGTCCACCTCACGGATCTACCAACACGCTAGACTCGGCTACTTCACTATTATCTTAGATTGAAAACTAATCCTACAACTCGGAGCAATGCCCCTATAACTCAATCCTCAAAACGGGAACTACACTCGGAAGAAAAAGAACTTTCTACAAAACTCGGTGACAAAATCTCCTACAAGAGTTGAAATAGATTTTACAACAACAATAAAATAAACTTCACTTCAGATCTGAGAACTTCAAATTTCTTCCTTCTTGAAAGTTGAAACTTTGTCAGAAATAGATCAAGGATGACTATGCCGAAATCTCTGGATCTGAAAAGCTTAAGATCAACACAATCAAGAAAGAGATATGTAGAAGTTGAACGCCTTGATCGGTTGATCACTTCTTGTCGTGAATCATTTGAATAGGATAAGAGCGGCGACGAGAATGACGATGAAGAGAGGCGACTTTCCCGATTTATAATGAATAGTACGATTCAGAAAACTTATTTTCTTGTGTTAGGTTTAGTCGAATTTGATAAGACCTTTTATAGGATAAGCCTAACAGTCATAATCATAAATGACTACACACGTGGACCAATAAGAATCGAGGTTAAATTTGAAATCGTTTCTGTCTGGACTTAGAGAAAATTTCAGAAAAACATCTGCATTTCTCGAGTGAATATCATACTACTCGAGAACAGTATTTGTTTCTCGAGAAGAGGAAGTATGGTTCTCGAGAATAAATCCTTAAGGAAAATACAGGAAACGATATCTGGCTTCTCGAGAAGTAACTTCTATTACTCGAGAACTAGATAAAGATTTCTCGAGAACTATCATGACTTCTCGAGAACAAATAAACTTGTCGAAATGTAATTTCTTCTTACTCGAGTTCTAGTC
This sequence comes from Platanthera zijinensis, assembly GCA_039513925.1. NCBI lineage: Eukaryota > Viridiplantae > Streptophyta > Magnoliopsida > Asparagales > Orchidaceae > Platanthera > Platanthera zijinensis. Next base: position 20,764,442 of record CM077095.1, read on the forward strand.
TTCTGCTTCTCGAGACAAAGTCTTGGCCTTCTCGAGTAATGACTTCTGTTACTCGAGTACTAGACTTAGAAAAATTCTGAAATGATTTTTTCAGTAAACTCGAGAAAGAGATAAGTCTTACTCGAGTACTCCATGGCTTTCTCGAGAACTAAATGAAGACTTCTCGAGAATAGCTTTTTTTACTCGAAAACTATAACGAGCAGACTCGAGAATTTTCTCCAACACTACTCGAGTACAAGATGTCCTACTCGAGTAATGGACTTAAAATTTTTTTGACTTTCTCAAAATTTTCTTTCTTCAAGGAATTTCAACAACTATTCTTTCTCCTATAACTTTAGTACCTGATAATGAAGTGTGTCCCAATAGAGAGGATACACATGAGTCAACACCATAGATCACACAATGAGGGATTACATTGTATGGTCCTATGTTTGGTGACTAATTGTAGACTGACATTGGTACACACTTAGCAATTATAACCTGCAAGCACTCAACTTGAAAAGAGCATCAAATACAAACTTAATTCATCTTAGTTAAAGGGTGACTTCATACAAATCTAGGTTATTGTGGATACAATACCCAACACTGAGTCAGCAAGCGTGCCAATCTGAGGCAAGGGGTAACAATCCTTAGGACATGATTTATTTAGAAGATAAAAATCTACGCATATTCTCCAACGGCCGTCTCCTTTTTTGGCCATTAAAACATTGGAGACTCAGCCTGGATACTAGATTTATGAAACGAATACGGCCTTGAGGAGCTTACCCACCTCCTATCGGATGGGCTCGACCAACTTGTCTGTTGTAGATCTCTTCTTCTGTCGGATGGGTGAGATCCAGGTTGAGGCGGTGGAAGGATACGTCCACATCGATCCCCGACATGTCTGTCACACTCTATGCAAAGATGTCGGCATTATTTGGATGCACTCCAACATCCTCCCCTAGTCCTCCGGGCTCAACCCTCTGCTGATCCGCACTTGCTCCACCCTGCTTTCCTGGGTGAGAACCTCTATCTCCACCACCTCTTCCATTGCTTCCAGTCGGGACTGGTCTCCCCATTTGTCTGTCGCCCCCTCGCCTGGGGCCCGAACTTCTTCCTCAACCTCCTCCATGGCTATCACCTCAGCCTATTCTTCGGGAACTTCTTTCACCACCTCCACCTGGGCACAGATCTCTTCTTCCTCTACCTCCATCCCCTCCTCTTCTCCTCCACCCTCCTTCCTGGAAAACTCCTCCATCCTCCTCTCCATCTCCTCAGCTCCTCCTTGCCAGGAGATGGAGTTGACCGCGATCACATAGCACTCCCTTGCTATCTTGGGGTCTCCCCGAACCCGGACTTGGATGCCTTCCTCATTGAACTTAAGTCATTGGTGGAATGAGGAAGGCACACAATGGAAGACACTAATGAGGAGTTGTCGGAAGATGGCATTATAGCTGCTAGGAGCATCCACAATTACAAACTTGCAGTTTCGGGACTGCCCCCCTAGAGTGACATAGAGTCCCACTCCTCCTTCCACCTCCTTCCTTTCCCTGAAGAATTCGAAGAGAGGACCATCCGAGTCCAACACCCTCCTGGACTCCACCTTCATCGCTTTGAATGCCTTCTTGAAGACGACATTGACCAAGCTCCCATTGCCAATGAGGATCTAAGAGACAGTAAAATTTTTGACCACAGCCTGGATCACCAGCGCGTCGTAAAATGGATCCTCATGATTCGACATATCCTTCCTTAAGAAGATAATCTTCTCCTCTAGGGGTGGAGTTAGAGATGTTGAAGCAACACTCCGACGATACATAGTATGGAGGCTTGCCTTGCGAGTGGCCTTAATTCCAACCCCCCGTGGATCATTCTGATCACTCTGCGACCTCCGACATCGGCCCGGTCCTCACACCTATCTTCCTCTGCCCCGGACAGGACCTCCTCAATCCGCACTTCCTGGCAGGGTTGCTGCTTCTGCTCCCTGTTTCCTCTCATCTCGAGGAACTCCAGGCATGTGGTCGTGGCATGTCCCTTATCCTGATGGAAGTCGTAATAGGGCAGCTCCGCCCTTCCTACTTGCCTTCTCCTCTACTGGGCTCTTCTCCTCCTCCCCAGGGCTATCACCATAGCCTGATGGTTATATAAGAGAGGAGGCATCTTCCCCTGCCTCCATTAAGGAGGTTTGAACTGACCCTACCCCTTGGTGGTTATCTCCTCCATGGAAACCTCTTCGCTGGCCCTGGTCTTTCCACTCTTGTTGCCTCTACCCAAGCCAATTATTCGGCTCCTAGTGCCCCCACCTCAGCTACTACTGATGTTGCTGCTGCTCCCTCTGCCTGGGCTTGGGCCTCCGCACCTCGTGGACCTTGCCACCTCTCAGCTCCTTGTTGCGTGCTAGGGTTCGAAGAAAATAAACGCAACCGAACTAGCAATCCAATGAGGCAAGTATACCTATCGAATTGTAGCTAGGGGACACAAGTGTCGTATTGAAATCCGGGAACTGTTGAGTATGCTTACTCACACGAAAACTATTATCTTATCGACGGAAAAACTAGGGTTTTAGAGAATCTAATTGCAAGGAAGGAAGTAAAGCTAAAGCTAGAAAGAGAGCTATTATAGTAAATTAAAGAGCATAAGAAAATTGATTACTATGAAAGGTTGGAAATATGAAATGGAAATGCACTCGATCAAGAATCACCTCGGCTAAAGACGATTAAGAAAATGCGATAAAAATCTAAACTTAATAGGATAAAGGTCCTTGACCGTGGAGGTTCCTAAAGCTTGAACACGCTTCTCTCGAAGCCGTGCCCAACTGAGTTTAGGAAGGTCCGACCGACTCTCGTCTAAATCGGAGGCCTAAAACTCGCTTTACGCGGTGAACCCCACTATTGGATTTTACTCCAATCTGGGAGATTTGGACGTCTGCCTCTCTCGAGGGGTGCGTACAACTCCCTTTACTCTTGAATGCTCACTTCATTCTATCGGCCTCTCGGCTAGCCCAGAATGAAAGCAAAGGTGGAGGGTATATATCGATAATATACCTCCAACCCATGATTAATCAAGAGTAATTCAAGGCCCTAACCTAAAAAGAAAAGATTAATTAAAACATCATAACTTAATCACTCTAACCTCGGATCATCAAGATCGAGTACAAGGAGGATTAGTTAATCATAATGGAGTAGAGGAGGGGGGATGAGTAGTAAAGCATATAAAAGGAACACTAGTAAAGGAAGAGCACTTATATTAATTAAAAGGAGCAAGTTACACTAATGAAATTGAAATTACAAGTACATGAATTAAAGTCCAATTCTAGCCCTATATTAAGCAATAAGAAAAAGCAAGATTACAACAAAAGCTAAGGCAAAATAAAAACTAAACTATGGTTAAACAAAAATTACAAAGAGAAAGAGAGAGAGAGAGAGAGAGAGAAAATCATAAAAAAGATCAAGAAACAAAGGGGCAGCACCTCCCCCACTCAACCAAAGATTGCTGAAATGGAAGGGGGGGTCTGAATTTATAGGAAAAATTCTCGGGTTGGTCACGCCCTACGACACGCCCTAGGGGGGGCGTGTTAGGGGGCGTGATATGTATGAAGTTGACCTCGGGCTCTGGATTCTGGCGGGAGGGATGATTTCTTCTGTACGTCGGTTGACACGCCCTAGGTCACGCCCGTGTAGGTGGGGAGTGACACGTACGTCGCGTCGAAATCATTGGTCGGAAATCCGTCAGTCATCGGAAAAGTTGATTTCACGCCCCAGGTCACGCCCGTGATGGGGGGCGTGACAGTACTGTTGCATGCTGTGGCGGAACCTGCATTCAATGCGGCGGCAGGCTTTGCGGCAGAGGGCGACACGCCCTTGGTCACGCCTGGAGGCATGCCCGGGGAGGGCGTGTCAGGGGGGCGTGACAGCCGTTTTGTTCGTTTTTCTGTCCCTTCCAGCAGGAGTCCTCGGGATCGGGTGACACGCCCTAGGTCACGCCCAGGGAGGGCGTGACAGGGGGGCGTGTCAGGTCATTTTTGACCAATTTTCTGGAAACCTTCAAAAAGATAAGAAAAAGTCAGGAGTAATAATATTTACATAAAAATGATAAAAAATAAACTTCTAATAGACATGATTTGTACAATATAAAATAGAAAATACGATAATAGTTTAGGCTACAAAACGTATTATCAAATTCCCCCAAGCTTAAGCTTTACTTGTCCTCAAGCAAAAATATAAAAACTAGATAATCATAAAAAAAGACTAATCAAAAAGTTCTAATTATGCCTACACAAGTACTATGCGAAATTCTAAGTAGGGAAAAGGTGAAGTGTAAATCTAAAACAATTATTTAGATATGGTAAAACTTTTATAAACTTTACTTAATAAAAACAAATCATCCAAAATTTTAACGAAGTTTTTTAAATAGACTTAAGCAAAGCAACAAAAATGAAAAAAACGGATTGAGTTGTTACTAGATCCAAGCAACGCATTATAATTATATCAATTTAATTAACAAAAATCTAAGTTTAAATCCAAAACTACCACTGATTTACTTTTCTTCTTTTCTTAGTTGTTAAATAAGATTCAAAAGGCGAGAATCAAAAGGACTTAAGTAGGACAGAAACGTTTGGTTTAGGAATATGATTAGCAGTGGAACTCAAAGATAAATGTGAAGGCTTAAAATCACACTAAACCAGAGCAAAGAGTTTCAAAAAATTTCATAAATAAATATAAATTTTTTTTCTTTCTTCTTTTTTCCATTTTTTCTTATTTTCAAAACAAAGGCCATAAATATTTTTATTTTCCTTTTGAATTGGCCAAACAGAAATAAATATAACTTTTGAGCATACTTTTTTCAAAAACCTTTCTCCCACAAAAATCACAAAATATCCTATCAAAATCGTGAAAATATTTTATAAAACTCAAAAAGGCTAGTGTGATTAGATAGGTTGGAAATTTTGGCTTTGGTGAAAATGAAATGAAGGGAGGAGCTATCAAATGAAATCAGAAAAAAGGCTCAAAAATGGCTAACTAGTGGTAAAAGTTTTTAGGTTGGCAGGAAAGCTCAAACGAAAACAAAAATGGCCTAAATCATTTTCACGCTTTTGATTTTATTTAAAACAAAGGTTTGAAAAATTTCAAAAAACGAGTCCTAGATAATAAAAGAAGATTGATGAAATTAACTTGAAAATAGAAATAATAGGTGACTTAGATCGTTCACATCTACTACGCTATTCAAAAGTTGACTTTACAAAAATTATTCAAAAACGAAAAAGAAAATAGTGGATGATGAATTTTTGAGAAAGTAAAGGAAATAAAAAACAAAAAACCATAATAGAAATGCGAGTTTTAGAAAAATATTTCACCTTAACATGCTACCGTGAATTAGAAACACAACATGACCAACATTTTACTTGTGAAACATAATTAAAAAGAACGATTAGAAATATTATAATTAACTAAGTTGTTTATAGGAGATTTTGAGTAAAATAAAAACAAAAACTAGGGGTACTATCGAAATACCAAAATGTCTAAACTATTCAAAAAGACAATTTTTTTTTAATTTTGTGAAATATTCTTTTTTTTTTGGACTTTGGAAATATTTTCTCTTTTTTTTGGAATTTTAAGATATTCATTTTTTTTTTGATTTTGGAAATATTTAAGAAGAATAAAAAAAGGAAAGAAAAAGTATTTACACTAAGCAAAAATGAAGGAGGAAGTCCTCCCCCAAGCTTAAAATCAACATTGTCCTCAATGGCAAAAGAAGGGGATTGGAGAAGGAGAGAAAAATAAAGTACAGAATTGAAAGACAGAATTGAATGACAGGTACTTCCCCGGATTTATTTGCTGTGAAAGCTGAGTGATGCCGCTCCCCCGAATGTCTTCTTTGGACTTCGTGATGGATTCATCAAAGTTGGAGCAGGCGATCGCAGAAGCTTCAGCTTGTCGGAGCCATCCGAGGCCAAAAATTGTAAAATAAAGAAAACAGAAAAAGATAACTTGGGTTGCCTCCCAAGAGCGCCCTTTGTTTAAAGCATCGTTGAGCTCGACGCATCAAAAAATAATATTATCAAAAAATATTGTTGTCCAGAAATAAAATTGTTTTTAGCAAAAATTAAAAGTTCAAAGTTAAAGTTCGTGAAGCAGAAACTTAATAATGTTTAGACGGACATCATCATCACAAGAAAAATAGAGTTTAAGACGCTGACCATTCACTTTGAAATTACCCTTATCAGGGTGAGAAATTAAAACAGTTCCATAAGGAAATACTGCTAAAACAGAAAACGGGCCAGACCAGCGAGATTTTAATTTGCCCGGAAATAAACGTAAACGAGAATTATATAAAAGGACTTGGTCGCCCGACTTAAAGTTTTTAGGGTGCCTTAAGTGTTTATCGTGTAAACGCTTCGTCCGCTCTTTATAAAGTTTATTATTTTCATAAGCATAAGAGCGCCACTCATCGAGTTCATTTAGTTGAAATTTTCGAAGGTCACCGACTGAACGGGGATCGAAGTTTAAAAATTTTAAGGCCCAAAAGGCGCGGTGTTCTAACTCTATGGGCAGATGGCACGATTTTCCATAGACCAGCCGATACGGCGTATATCTGAGGGCGGTTTTGTACGATGTTCGGTAGGCCCATAGGGCATCGTCAAGTTTGGCTGACCAGTCTTTCCTAGAAGTTGAAATAGTCTTTTCTAATATTCTTTTTATTTCTCTATTAACTACTTCGACTTGTCTGTTAGTTTGGGGGTGGTAGGCAGTGGAAAGCTTATGCGTAACGCCGTATTTGGTAAGGATTTTTGAAAATTGTGCGTTAAAGAAATGGGAACCCCTATCGCTAACGATTGCACGAGGCGTACCGAATCTAGAAAATAATTTTTTTAAGAACGTGACTACAACTCGGGAGTCGTTCGTAGTAAGAGCTTGGTCCTCAGCCCATCATGAAACATAATCAACAGCAACTAAAATATATTTGTTTCCAAAGCTAGAAGGAAGGGGGCCAACTAAATCAATTCCTCAGAGGTCGAAAATTTCGCTCTCTAAGAAATAATTTTGCGGCATTTCATTTTTATTAGAAATGTTGCCCGACCGTTGGCAACTATCACACCTGCTCACAAAGGCTTGCGCGTCTTTAAACATGTTAGGCCAGTAAAAACCCGCGCAAAGCACCTTGTGAGCGGTGCGAGCAGCTTGATTGTGCCCACCTGTCGGACCTTCATGCAAATGTTTGAGAACATCAATTCCTTCATCATAAGAAACACATCTCCTTATCACTTGATCCGCACAAAATTTGAAAAGATGTGGGTCTTCCCAAAAGTAGTTCTTCAGCTCAGAAAAGAATTTCTTCTTTTGCTGAGAGGAGAACTCTTTTGGGAGCACCCGGGCCACTAGATAGTTGGCGATGTGCGCGAACCAAGGAGAAGTAGATGTGTTAACTAAAAGCAGCTTCTCATCAGGGAAATAATCATTAAAAGATTTTTCATTTAATTTTTCTATAAAGGGGTTATCTAATCTGGATAGATGGTCGGCGGCCAAGTTCTCGGCTCCTCGCTTATCACGGATCTCTAAGTCAAACTCCTGGAGGAGTAAGACCCAGCGAATCAAGCGAGGCTTGGCATCCGTTTTGGCAAGAAGGTACTTAAGGTCCGAGTGGTCTGTAAAAGCAATGATTTTTGAAAGTGTAATGTAAGGGCGGAATTTATCAAATGTGAATACTACAGCTAAGAGCTCCTTCTCGGTTGTGGTGTAATTTTCTTGTGCAGATGTAAGGGTTTTACTAGCGTAATAGATGGGGTGGAAGTTTTTAGATATGCGTTGACCTAATACGGCTCCCACCGCAAAACTACTCGCATCGCACATAATCTCGAAAGGAATGTCCCACACCGGAGCTATCATAATCGGTGCGTTAATTAACTTTTCTTTAATTAATTCGAAGGCAGAAAGGCAAGAGTCATAAAAAATGAGTGGAGCGTCTTTTTCTAAGAGATGGGTAGGGGGCTTTGTGATTTTGGAGAAGTCCTTTATAAAACGAGGATAAAAGCCAGCGTGGCCTAGGAAACTTATTATAGCTTTTATGTTCGTAGGCGGCGGCAGCTTCTCGATAACTTCTATCTTGGCAACGTCTACCTCAATACCTTTAACAGAAATTTTATGACCCAAAACTAACCCTTCCCTCACCATAAAATGGCATTTTTCCCAATTTAGGGCAAGGTTAGTTTCTTCGCATTGTTCTAAGACTTTTTCGAGGTTTTCTAAACATCTATCGAAGGAATCGCTGAACACGGAGAAATCGTCCATAAATACCTCCATAATGCTTTCTACGTACTTGTCAAATATTGCGAGCATACATCGCTGGAATGTAGCTGGCGCATTGCACAATCCAAACGGCATTCTTCGATAAGCGAAGGTGCCGAAGGGACAAGTAAACGTAGTTTTCTCTTGGTCCTCGGGAGAGATGGGTATTTGAAAGTACCTCGAGAGGCCATCGAGAAAACAATAAAAGCTATGGCCGGATAATCGTTCTAAAATCTGGTCGATAAACGAGAAAGGAAAGTGGTCCTTGCGGGTGGCATCATTTAACTTACGGTAATCTATACACATACGCCAACCCGTCACCGTCCGTGTCGGGATTAATTCATTATTCTCATTACTAACTACGGTTATCCCTCCCTTCTTTGGCACTACCTGAACGGGGCTAACCCACTTACTGTCTGAAATAGGGTAGATAATTCTTGCGTCTAATAATTTCATAACCTCGCCCTTAACTACTACTTTCATATTCGGGTTTATACGGCGCTGAGGTTGAATAGAGTTGCGCGAATTATCTTCCATTAAAATTTTATGGGTACAGAAAGATGGGCTTATGCCCTTGATATCAGAAATTTGCCAAGCAATAGCCCGACGATGCTTACGTAGAACTAGAAGAAGTTTATCGTTTTGCGTATCCGTTAGGTAGGTCGAAACAATAACTGGTAACTTGGAATCTTTTTCTAAGAAAGCATACTTAAGGTGTTCAGGAAGTTCTTTAAGTTCTAGGGTAGGGGGTTCTTCATAAGAGGATTTAGAGATTCTTTCTTTTTCAAAAATAATATCTTCATAAACTTTTTTATAAGGAATGTAATAAGGGGTGGGGCTAGCAGCCAAGAAGGCTTCTTGCAGCGATTCAGTTGGAAGAAAAGAGGAAGAACAAAAATCAGAAAATTCTTTTTCAAACTCAGAAAGACAATCATAAGGTTCATCACTTCCTTGCAGCGATTCAGTGAGAAGAGAAGAAGAAAAACAAAAATCAGAAAGTTCCTTTTCAAAGTCGGAGAGGCAGCAGGAAGATTCATCACTCACGGCGTCTATGAAAAAACATGAGTCATCATTTGCTAGGGTGTTCTTCATCGAAGGTGTGATAGAAAAAGTTACTTCGTCGTCGCCTACTCGAAGGAAGAGCTTACCATTGCTTACATCAATGATGGCTCTGGAGGTGGCAAGGAAGGGTCGACCAAGGATCAGGGGAACCTCGACGTCTTCTTTGATGTCCAAAATGACAAAGTCCACCGGGAAAATGAACTTGTCGACTTTTACTAGAACGTCCTCCACTATTCCTAACGGGTACTTGACGGATCTATCGGCTAGCTGGATACTCATACGCGTGGGGTTAAGGCTACCAATTCCTAGCTTTTTAAACAACGAAAAGGGCATCAGGTTTATACTCGCGCCTAAGTCGGCTAACGCGTGTTTAACAAAAAGATCATCGAAGACACACGGGATAGAGAAACTACCCGGGTCACTGATTTTCTTCGGCAAACCGTTTGTTAAAACAGCAGAGCACTCGGCGTTTAGCATGACGTGCGAAAGATTCTCTAACTTCTTCTTCTTGGTGAGGAGGCCTTTAAGATACTTGGCGTATTTCGGCATCTGCGAAATAGCCTTGTGGAGGGAAGATTAATGTGGATTTGCTTGAAGATCTCTAAGAAGCGGGAGTACTGATCATCTTGACGTTGTCTATTAAGTTCAGAGGGGTATGGAGGAGTTGAATTATTTTTGAAGATTGGTGGTGGAGTGAGATTTTTTTCTAAAACAGGGGTGATAACTTCTTCAGCAGAGGGTGGAAGCGGAGCGGAGCTTTGATTTTTAAAGGCGGGAGCGGAGCTTGCCTCGGGCTCTTCACTTACCATACCGGAGACTTGCTTCCCACTCCGAAGAGTTATATCTTTCGCTTTCTCTCTCGGGTTGGGTTCGGTATTGGAAGGAAGAGACCCTGCGGGTCGCTCAGAAATTATTTTTGCGAGCTGTGCTACCTGATTTTCTAGACTTTTTATGCTTCCGGTTAAAGTTCTTATAGTAGCGTCATTTGTGGTGATATATTTAGAAAGTAATTCCTCCAAGCTTGGAGGTTTTGGGTAATTTTGAAGAGGTGGTGGTGGTGGTGGTGCAGAAAAATCATTTTGCGGTGGTGGGCGCATCGCATTCATTGGATTACTCCATGAAAAGTTTGGGTGATTTCTTAAAGCAGGGTTATAACTATTCGGAAAATTAAAACCAGGAGGATGAAAATTCACAGCAGAAAAATTATTAAAACCATTTCTAGGCATATTATTAACATAATCTAAATGTTCTGGAGTAGGGGTTGCAGATTCCCATACCTGAGGGGCAGAGGCAGCAGTCATCTCCGTTATCTTTTTGCTTAGGATTTCTACTTGCAGAGCGAGCTGGGAGACGTTGTCCACTTCAAAGATACCTGCAGGCTTGTTCGAGCGATACCTAGGCACATTCCACTGATAAGTGTTCATGGCCATGTCCTCAAAAAGATCAAGAGCTGCTTCTGGGGTCTTATGATTTAAAGTACCGCCAGAGGCTGCGTCTATCATTTGCTTTGTATTTTGATTTAGCCCGTTGTAGAATGTCTGCACTTGTAACCATACAGGCAGCGCGTGATGTGGGCATCGTCTTAATAATTATTTAAATCTCTCCCAGGTTTCATATAGGGTTTCAGAGTCTATTTATCCGAAGGCAGAGATATCGTTCCTAAGTTTTGCAGTTTTAGCTGGCGGAAAATACTTCGCCAAAAATTTTTCAGTTAATTCATTCCAAGTGGTTATGTTATTCTTAGGAAGTGTGTTCAGCCACTGCTTAGCTTTAGTTCTTAAAGAGAAGGGGAAAAGTCGCAGCCTAATTGCATCATTTGTGACACCATTTATCTTGAAGGTGTCGCAAATTTCAAGAAAGCTAGCTATATGTGCGTTCGGATCTTCATCTTGAAGTCCGTCAAATTGCACATATTGTTGCACCATTTGAATTATGCTAGGCTTTAATTCGAAGTTATTATTTGCTATAGCAGGGTGGACTATACTAGATTCTGTTCTCTCAAGGTTCGGTCATGCATAATAGGACATAGTCCTTTGCACGGCCTCATCTACATTGGGTTCTTCCATTCTTAAAGTAGCAAATGACTCGGAGTCATCAACCGGCACTTGGATAGTAGGACCTTGAAATCGCGATCTTCTCCGAAGAGTACGCTCAATTTCGTGGTCCAAGTCCGAAATAACTGACGGACTCCCGCGGGTCATGCACTAAAAGAACAGAAAAGAAGAAAAGAAAGAGAAATAGGATAAATTAGAAAGAAAGCTAGATTAGATTTTTTTTTTTTGAAATAGATTTTTTTTATATAGATTAACTCCCGAACTTCCCAAGGACTACCCCGTGAAGGGTTCGCAAGGTACTAGACAAGATAGTGGCTCTTAAAGCCCTTTGCCCTTTTCGAGAGAATTAGGTGGCGTAGAAAAATTGTGAAGTTGGTTACTATCAAGAGCGGAGATAACTTTTTTTTTGAATTTTAAAATTTAAAGAAAGAGGATGAGAAAGAGAAGAGATAAAATTAATAGGTTCGTGTTTTCAATATATCAACGGAAGTTGGTTCCCCGGCAACGGCGCCAAAAACTTGTTGCGTGCTAGGGTTCGAAGAAAATAAACGCAACCGAACTAGCAATCCAATGAGGCAAGTATACCTATCGAATTGTAGCTAGGGGACACAAGTGTCGTATTGAAATCCGGGAACTGTTGAGTATGCTTACTCACACGAAAACTATTATCTTATCGACAGAAAAACTAGGGTTTTAGAGAATCTAATTGCAATGAAGGAAGTAAAGCTAAAGCTAGAAAGAGAGCTATTACAGTTAATTAAAGAGCATAAGAAAATCGATTACTACGAAAGGTTGAAAATATGAAATGGAAATGCACTCAATCAAGAATCACCTCAGCTAAAGACGATTAAGAAAATGCGATAAAAATCTAAACTCAATAGGATAAAGGTCCTTGACCGTGGAGGTTCCTAAAGCTTGAACACGCTTCTCTCGAAGTCGTGCCCAACTGAGTTTAGGAAGGTCCGACCGACTCTCGTCTAAATCGGAGGCCTAAAACTCGCTTTACGCGGTGAACCCCACTATTGGATTTTACTCCAATCTGGGAGATTTGGACGTCTGCCTCTCTCGAGGGGTGTGTACAACTCCCTTTACTCTTGAATGCTCACTTCATTCTATCGGCCTCTCGGCTAGCCCAGAATGAAAGCAAAGGTGGAGGGTATATATCGATAATATACCTCCAACCCATGTTTAATCAAGAGTAATTCAAGGCCCTAACCTAAAAAGAAAAGATTAATTAAAACATCATAACTTAATCGCTCTAACCTCGGATCATCAAGATCGAGTACAATGAGGATTAGTTAATCATAATGGAGTGGAGGGGGGATGAGTAGTAAAGCATATAAAAGGAACACTAGTAAAGGAAGAGCACTTATATTAATTAAAAGGAGCAAGTTACACTAATGAAATTGAAATTACAAGTGCATGAATTAAAGTCCTATTCTAGCCCTATATTAAGCAATAAGAAAAAACAAGATTACAACAAAAGCTAAGTCAAACTAAAAACTAAACTATGGTTAAACAAAAATTACAAAGAGAAAGAGAGAGAGAGAGAGAGAGAGAGAGAAAAGCATAAAAAAGATCAAGAAACAAAGGGGCAGCACCTCCCCCACTCAACCAAAGCTTGCTGAAATGGAAGGGGGGTCTGAATTTATAGGAAAAACTCTCGGGTTGGTCACGCCCTACGAAACGCCCTAGGGGGCGTGTCAGGGGGCGTGACATGTACGAAGTTGACCTCGGGCTCTGGATTCTGGCGGGAGGGATGATTGCTTCTGTATGTCGGTTAACACGCCCTAGGTCATGCCCGTGTAGGTCCGTGACACGTACGTCGCATCGAAATCATTGGTCGGAAATCCGTCAGTCGTCGAAAAAGTTGATGTCACGCCCCAGGTCATGCCCGTGACGGGGGGCGTGACAGTATTGTTGCGTGCTGTGGCGAAACCTGCATTCAATGCGGCGGCAGGCTTTGCGGCAGAGGGCGACACGCCCTTGGTCATGCCTGGAGACACGCCCGGGGAGGGCGTGTCAGGGGGGCGTGACAGCCGTTTTGTTCATTTTTTTGTCCCTTCCAGCAGGAGTCCTCGGGATCGGGTGACACGCCCTAGGTCACGCCCAGGGAGGGTGTGATAGGGGGGCGTGCCAGGTCATTTTTGACCAATTTTCTGGAAACCTTCAAAAAGACAAGAAAAAGTCAGTAGTAATAATATTTACATAAAAATGATAAAAAATAAACTTCTAATAGACATGATTTGTACAATATAAAATAGAAAATACCATAATAGTTTAGGCTACAAAATGTATTATCACTCCTCCTCCGTGTCCCACCTGGCTAACTTCCTCGTGAACTCGGGGTTCAACGCCTCCCCATTGACTTCCCTTGCTGCCCTCTCCATCAACTCCTCGAAGGAGAGAGTCTGCACCCTATTTAGCTCAATTCTAAAGAATCCCTACTACAGCCCTAGGGTGAAGGCCATCATCAGGGTATGACCTGACATCTCCTGGACCTAGAAAACCTCCTCTTGGAACAGGTCCATGTAGCTCCCCAGGATCTCATTCACCCCCTGCTTGATGTGGAATAGAGACTCAGATTCTTTCTTCCTCTTCTTGGAAGTGCTGAACCTCAGTATGAACCCCTGATGTAGGTACTCCAAACACTAGATGGAGTTGGCCGACAGTTGGTGCAACCAATCCCTTGCCTTCTCCTTGAGGGTGATGGCAAAGAGTAAGTACTTGAACGCATCCATCATCTACCTTATATAAACCACATCCTTGAACCATTGGATGTGCTGGACCGGGTCGTCCCTCCCGGTGTAGTAGGACATCTCCAGCTAACGAAACCCCTCTAGAATTTGGGCAGATGAGACCAACTCGCTAAAGGGGCTTCCACCCCCTGCCAGGCGAGCCGGGTGATCTTGAACCTCCGCCTCGCCAGATCGGCCCGCGCTTGCCGTGCCGGGGAACAGAACTCTCCCCAACAGATCTCGCTCCCTCCCCTCCTCTACTACCTCCTTCCCAAGTCACCTATTGGGGGCATGCTTTCCCAGGGTTGGGGCCGCGACAACTGGGACTACTGGCGTCGAGCACTCGGCGCGCTTGCCGAGTGCGAACTTGACGAGGCTAAGCACCTCCTGCCTGAAATCCTCAAACATCCCGAGGGTGGAGAGTGGAAGGGGATGTGGCGAGTTGGTCGTGTCAGATCCTTGTACTTCACCTCTTGTCATTGAGCTCATGAAGGATTTTCATTGTTGATCACTCCACGCTCACCGCACCAAAATGTCGAAACCGAAATTCGGCTTCTGTGGAGTTCGAACCCTTGGGGAAGGGGTGATCTCTCACTTACTTCTTCCTCACAAACTCAAATAGCTAGAGACTTAGAACAAGAAATAGACCCAAGGCTCCAACATAAAAGTCCCACCACAAATCCGGAAGATCTTAGAGAGCTTCCCCTCCTTAGCCAACTGTTGAGCTAAGGATACCTCTGAAAGCGCAAGAAGACCAGGGCACAAGTAAGCATGCCTTCTGAGGTACCCCCTTGGGTGTATTTATAGTCTTCTAAAAACGATCTGCCAACAGCCAACCTCCGCTGTTCAAAACAGCTATATGTAGTCCAGATTAGCCAGCCAACAACGTAACTTCGCTGTCTTAAAAGGCTATGGTCAAGCCAGCGGGGATAAAATAGTAAAAATACAATATACAACACTGGGCGAGTGGCCCTTGAAAACCTCCACTCCCATGGGGTGGCGAGGCTCGATGGTGCTAGCACTCGCCGCCTCCCTGTGGCCCTAGGCGAGTGCGGGCCAGACCTGCCCCACTCGCCAACTGCCTGCCGAGATCAATAGGCGAGTACGAGCCTGTTGCTCTATGCACCCCAGTTTTGCTCCACCCCACCTGGGCGAGCCGACGGGTCTATAGAGATCTCACTCAATGCCAAGAGAAAGGAGTTGACAGAACTCATTCCACTCAACATCGCGGTAGAAAGCGTCGGTTTAACAAGCCTCACTCGACGCCAAGGTGGAAGGCATCGAGTGGACTCGACGCCAGCAGAAGGCATCGAGTGGACTCGACGCCAGGGGCCCGACTCGCTTGGGAC
This sequence comes from Platanthera zijinensis, assembly GCA_039513925.1. Taxonomy (NCBI): domain Eukaryota; kingdom Viridiplantae; phylum Streptophyta; class Magnoliopsida; order Asparagales; family Orchidaceae; genus Platanthera; species Platanthera zijinensis. Next base: position 20,779,903 of record CM077095.1, read on the forward strand.
TTGAACAAGATTGTATGCACATGTGGTGATCTAACTTGTGCTCAAGTTTAGTGATTGCAGGATATCTACTATACATTGATTGGATAGGTTATCCAAGTGGCCAAAACAGGTACTGTCTAGGCAAACTAGTGGATAAATAGAAATCTGTCTAAGTCCAAAGGCGTTGAGTGAAATTTACTCACTCAATTCCAGATGACTTATAACGCTTAGTGGAGCCTATTCCGTCAAAACCTAAGTAGTGGCAAGCTGAGAAAGTGGCTACGTCCACATACATTGAGTGAAGTCAACTCACTCAATACCATACGGCAAAAGGCTGTAAGACAGGCTAATGTAGTAAAAGCCTAAGAAGAAATGGGCAGGAAAGTGGCTAAGTCCACATGCATTTAGTGAGTATCACTCACTCAACGCCATACTCTATATTCATTGAGAAATGTCGTATAAGTCAAAGCCACAGAAAATCTGTGCTGATATTTGACTAAGTCCATAGGCATTGAGTGAGGCAAGCTCACTCAACACCATGTGATAAAAGTGTTGATTGAATCTCATCCAGTTAGAGTCTGTGTTTTCAGACACAGAAATTTAGCTAAGTACAAATGCGTTGAGTGTAGTAAACTCACTCAACGCCAAATAAACAGAAAAAAATCTATTAAGTAGTTTGGCGTTGAGTGGAGCTTACTCACTCAACGCCAAGGAGCAGAAAAATCTGGCCACGGCAGAAAGCGTTGAGTGAGACATGCTCACTCAATGCTCTCAATGCCATGATTCAGAAAATCTGGCTAAAGCAAAAAGCATTGAGTGAGGCATGCTCACTCAATGCTCTCAATGCTTGAGATGCTGAAGAAGCAGGAAATTGATTAAGGTAGAAAGAGTTGAGTGAGGAGTGCTCACTCAACGCTCTCAATGCCTAAAATTCAAAAAGCATGGCTAAAGCACGAGTCATTGAGTGAGGCGTGCCCATTCAACGCTCTCAATGCCGCCAAGTATGCAGAAAAGGCTAAAGAATAAGCTAAGGCAAAAAGCATTGAGTGAGGCTTGCTCACTCAACGCTGTCAACGCCTAGATTGACAGAATTCTTTCTAAGTGCCTTAGCGTTGAATGAAGCTCATTCACTCAACACCTATTCTACTAATACTTGATTTTTGCTAAGTCCACAGGCACTAACGTCTGCAAGTCAACAAAGTCAACGTTATACAAATCGACAGCAGGAAAGCTACAGTACAAGCCAAAAGGCATCGCAGAGCTACTGTACGACAGTTAGGGGTTAAAGCAAGAATGCAGCTGGAATTAAATGTGTGGGGCCCACTGCTCAAAGAGCCGTTGGGATATAATTGATAAAATGAAAAGCCTTTATAGAAGCAGATAACTTTTTGAGAAGGAAAGTTGTGGTAGTTCTTCATCATCGCCATTGTTGCTGTGGCTGAAGAAAAGTGAGGTCAAGGCAGCAAGACAAAGAGCAAAAAAGAAGTTAGATGTTTGTCTTCATCATTAACTTCAGCAAGATCATAGCAAATCTCTAAAGGAAAGAAAGCAGGATAGCTGGTTCCATTTTCCATCTGCACTAGCAAGTTATTCACAGATCCAGCTGTACAATTCTTAAGAACATTTACTGGACGCTGTGAAGAAGAGGCTAGGACTGAGTATATCTCAGTTCAGGTAAATGTAGACTCATGATATATATTCCTGGAGTCATAGTTGGGCTGAGTTTATCTCAGTCCAGGATTTTGGCACAGAGAAACATCTCTTGTGTCAAGATCTACTACACAACCCACTTCCATCTTGTAGGATCCTTTTGGATCTGAGTGGTAGGAGAAAATTTCTGCTCTGAGGTAGGATTTTATTGAGAATTGAGGGTAGGACCTTTGGGTCTGAGCTGTAGGACTTAGTTTCAAGTCTGAGGTAAGTGAGTCATTCTCACTGAGTTATAGGGCACTTGTGCCTGAGCTATAGGATACTTTAGATCTGAGTTGTAGGGCTTTATAGTTTGAGGTAGGAGATTCATTCTCTCTGAGCTGTAGGATCTCTTGTGGATCTGAGGTAGGGCTGTCCTCCCAGCCTGAGTTATAGGGCTTAATAGCCTGAGGTAGGTGATCAGAGGATCACTGAGTTGTAGGGCCTTGTACCTAAGAAGTAAGTCTTGGAGGAGACTGAGTAATCTTGAGGGATCGATGTGTAAGCTCTTAAGAGCTGAGATTGGAGAAGTGCCTTGTCTAACTTTAAGTTAGAAAGGTGGGAGGGAAAGTGGATGTACCTATAATTTGGGGAACCACTATATATCTTGTGTTTGCCTTGTGTGTTTTCTCTGTGTTGGCTTTATTGCAGGATGCATGTCTTAAAAGCAGAATTTAATCAACTAATAAAGCATCTAACTCAAGGATAATAAAAGATAGTCACTAAGGACTAAGAAACCTATTCACCCCCCGGGTGATTTAGCTATCCTTGAAAACAAAGACTCTCAAGTGGTATCAGAGGGAGGTTACTCAAAAATGACCTATCAGTCTTAGTTGACCTCAAAGGATAGCAAAAAGATTAAACTTATGTGTTCAAAAGTGAACTATAAGGTGTGGAGCTCAATGGAGCTTCAAATCTGTAGTGAGGACAAGAACAACATTGGATTATTGGCAGCTCATTTAGAAGACAAAGTCTATCCAAATACAAAAGCAAAGATCAGGGCCCCTTTGTCACATTCAGATAGTGACTCAGAGGTGGATGAAGCTGGGGAAGGTGAATGTAGATGCTATGGGTTGATAGCTACACCAGAAGAAAAATCCTGCCAAGATCAGCCTGGACAAAATAAGGTATATTCCCTATCTAGATCATCCTCAGAGTCTAGATATGAATCATGCACAGACTCTGATGCATCCTCATTAAGTGATGATGAAAGTCCCCTATCAGAAGATGCTATCAATCAATTAATTGAAATAATGGTGCTCTTCTGAAAGCTTTCAAAGAAAGCAAGATTCTTGTTAAGAAACAAGTAGAGGAAATTGCCTCCCTACAGCCGGTTGCTCTCCAGCAAGTTGAGACTTCATCTTTTTTATATCTAAAAGTGAGGGAAGTAGGCCATCTGAATACCATGGTAGATATCCATATTGAGTCCATCAAATATAAGGACTCTATTATCAAGGATCTTGAAGAGAAGCTTGAAAGGGAGAAGAGGATTGTGACTAATTTCTCTAAGATAGATTCTACCAAGAGAAAATCTGAATCTGAGTGGATTTCTAAAGTTATCCAATCTCAGAGGAGAGGGCAAGCTCCTATCAGGCCTCAGTCAACCTTTCACAAGGTAATTCTCCCATCCAGTAGGTATGACCAAGACTGTAAGTGTGGTCGCTAGAGGTGTAGGAATCTTTCTTGTAAGATTATAAAAGTATCTTACATTGGAAAAAGAGAGGTCATGGGATTGAGTGCACAGAAGGATCCCCATATAGAAGTCCAAAGGGCCCATCCTGGACCTTTTATATTTAGTGCCCAAGCCACCTCATTCAAGGATGTGGCAATGGCCTATTCTAATGTTCTTCAAGCAAGAACTCAAACCAAATGTAAGTCAGTCAGTGATCCTGACTTGGCTATCTCAAGAACTATGAAGAACAGGCCATCTTTAAAGAAGGCTGTTGCTGATGATGTTCAGATAAAGTCAAGTACCTCTACTAGCAGACTCACTTTTGGTCAAGCTCTTGCTGACAGAAATAAGAAGGCCACTAGTTTCCTCACTGAACAGGATACCAGGTGTGGCTTGCACTCTTCAAGGAGTGTTTAGAAAAGGAGATACAACATCCATGAATGTTGTGTTGTGGAAAAGTGGGCCACTTTGCCATAGATTGTTAACATAACCCCACTGTGCCAAAGGCAAGGCAGTGTCTTCCTGACAGGACTCCTATAGGTAGACATATGCATTCTTATGCTAACAAGAACCTAGAACATAAGTCAGATTGGGTTCCTAAGGTGAGGTAAATCTTGTCTTGCAGAATAGTCCAAGTGGCCATGCCCATTTATGGTCCATGGACAGAGATGTACCAGAACTTGTACAAGAAAGCTATCTTCTGAATAATTCTAAAAGTGAGGAAAAGATATACCTTAACTCTAGAGGGGGGGGTGAATAGATTATTTTTAAAATAATTTACAATTAAAAATATAAAGCAGTGGAAGACTTAATTTATGTATATGTGTAAGGTGCTTGCTATGAAATAAAAACTAAAGCAAGAACTAAGAAAACACACAGCACACAACAAAGTCAAACACACAACAAACAGATGACACAAGGATCTATAGTGATTCCACAACAACCTGGGTACATCCACTCTTCTACCACCCTAGGTAGGAATCCACTGCAGGAATAGTTGATCAGGTGTCCTTGGCACCAATGAGCTTTTGATAAGGTGCTCAAAAACCAAAACTAGATTTTTTGATAAGGTTTCTTGCCACCACTGAGTTTTGACAAGGTCTTAGAAACCAGTTTCAGAACTTTTGAAGGGAGTTTTGAAAAACAATTTTACAGGAGGGAAAGGAAAAAGAAAGAGTTGAGTTGATCTTCTCTGTCAACAGTCTGAGAGAAGATAAGTGGATGATGATGTCAAAGCTCCCCCTGAGATCTGTAAGGGTTCAGGAAGGTGAGCTTTGCTAGGGTGATAGGTCTTCAGTTGCTTTAGATCTCCAGCAATTGATGATTTCAGTAGATGTTGAAATGTTTGATGTCTGGAGTTCTTGATGTTGAAGCTTTTGAACACTTGATGATTTGGAGGAGTTGAGTAGCAGAAGATTTCCTCCACAGAAAACTTTCTTGTGTTCTTGAAGATTTGGGATTCAGTAAATTTGTAAATCTCAGAAGATGAACTCTTAATCAGAGAGTTTCTATTGTTCACTCTTCTGTATCTCTTTCAATCTAATTCTGCTGTATATCTCTGGTCTCTATAATTATATATGATCTGTTCTTTTTTTTCAAAAACATATTTTGTAGGAGTATATCAGATTTGGACTTAGATGGCCGTTACTCAGTCATAAATGACTTCCATAAATGACAACTGTCTCTGGGGAAAGTCCTAAGTAACATTCCTTTTAGCCTTCCTTGAAACTTGCATTAGATTGCTTGAAACGGCTAGAAAATCCTTTGCAATAAATGCAGGAAATAACTCTGAATGAATCTGAATGAATTCCATAACTATTCTTGAATTTGAAATCTGAAAGCATCGATCTCTCACAGAAATCGCCGATCTGAGCTCTACGATCGATTAACTGAGCTCAGAGATTGGATTTATACTAGAGACAGAAAACGTCGACCTGAGCTCTACGATCGTCGAACTGAGCTCAGCGACTTGAAAAATAGCTGAAGACAGAGCGTCGATCTAAGCTCGAAGATCGTCGACCGAAGTTTGACGACTTGCAGAGTTGAGCTCAGAGAACGTCGAACTGAGTTTGACGTTTTGTCGACCTGAGCTCGACGAAAATTGTCTTTGTCTCAGCAATGAATCCTGATCTTTGAATGATCTTGGGGGCAGCTCCAAACCTAAGTTCTAAGCCTTAGACTCATTCTAAGTTGACCTTTTCAACTATACAACTAAGTCAAACCAATTTCCTAATAACATAGTGATCCTTGCCAAAATTAGTAATAGGGTGTTCCAATAATCTCCCCCTATTTGGGTTAGGATTACTATTTACAGGACACAATAGGAAATACAAAATCATACATATAGAAACAAAAGCTAAACCAACAATGTAGAAGAAAAACATAGCAGCATTGCAGAACTCATATAGAATATCAGCAATATTCAGAGATATAGATGTAATGTCTGCTTATAGAAATCATTTCTTCTTATTACCTTTATTAAATAGAATCTCCCTGTTAGGATTGAGAGAATCTTTCTTTGATCTTCTGTCATCATCTGCACCTAAGGATGTTTGGGATCTTGGCCTTGGGACAACAGCCTCAGGATGCAGCTTCATATAACTTTCTGGATCAAAGAACTTTCTTGAAGCATATCTCTCCAGTTCTGTCTTTCTTTGTTCTGATAGGGTTGTAATGTTTGAAATGTCTTTACCTTGCTCCTTGGCCTTCTTCATTTGATCTAGAGCAGCAAGCTCTTTCATTCTGGCAGTCCATGACACTGGGTTGTTTTCAGGATCTTCAAAATGGATTGGAGGTTCATATCTATTGATAGATTCTGAATCATTAGGAGTCCTGGTGACAACTGAATCTCTGAGCTTGTAAGGGAAAGGACCTTGAGTAGAATCAATTGGACCTTGTCCTTCCCTTTGTTGTCTGGAATAAGTTCTGTACTCTTTCTAATTTCCTCAGTACTGACCTCTTTTAGAATGATAGCCTCTTTGATGTTTACCTCTAGATTGATATCTTTAAGAAGATTGAGAAGAACTATGCTTTGAAGCAGATCCAGGTTGAGAAGCAGATCCTCCACCAGTACCAGTATCTAGAGGAGGAGGAGGATGAGAATGAGAAGATCCTTTCTCATTTTTTTCAAGTTTTCTTCTTTTCTTCATAGCCTTTAACTGATTCTTAGAATATTGCATCCAAGGCTCTGTTATTTAACAATCATGCAAAATGTAGTATGGTATATCATTTACATCTTTGGCCTTAGCAGGGGGAACTCTCATCATTGCTTTGCTTCTTGCTTTCCTTTTCTTAGATATGGTGCCAATAGAATCATCAGAGTCAGTGTTAAATATATCACTTTCTGAACTCTGGTGTCTGTCATATAGATAATCAATGCTTTTGATATACTCTTCTCTTTGTTTAGACTTCTCAGCAGACAGAACAGGAGCAGAATCAATTATAGTAGCAGTAGGAGCAGAAGGAACTTCTGGAGCAGCAGGAGCAGCAGGAAACTCAGAAACAACAGGTTCTTCTAGAAAAACAGCAAGTTCAACAGCAGCAGCAGCATCAACAGGATCAGCAGACAACATATCAATATCAGTAGGTTCAACACTTTCAGCAGCAGCAACAACAACACAATCAGAAACTTCCACAGCCTTAAGAGAGTTTATATAAGATATGATCAGGCTGGGATCACAGACAGTAATAGGCACAATGGCCTTAGTGAGGTCTTCAACTCCCAGAGTTGGTAAGCAGCTTCTGTGAAGAAGATCAAATGCAGACAACAATGACCTGAGGTCCATTGTGAGTACTGGTTCTAAAGTAGCAGTGGAGGTTTGTGGCAGCAGCAGATCACCTGGAGACGCGGGCATTACCTCAGCTTTATAGGGCATCTACCCCTGCCTTGATTCATTGATGACTGGATTAAGGCACCCCATAGAAGGGATTGCCTGAGGAGAGGTGAGAGAGGTTAGCCTGTCAGATAGCTCCTTTATTGAGTTCAGGAGTGGAGCCATGGAGGTCTCCAGCAGGCTTACTAGCTTGGGGGCCAGTATCCCATATAGCCTATCTGCCAAGGTTGATAGATCCACTTGCTCAAGTATGACCTGAGTAGAGGTGGAGGGTGAAATGTTTTGGGCTGATGATGGATGGGCTGCAGTATATGGTATGGTGGATGGTAGAATGGTTGGTTGAGAGAGTGGGATGGTGGAGATAGATGATATGGGTGTGGAGATGGATGGTGTGAAGGATGGTTGGGTAAGAATGTCATGAAGGAGCTGTTGGTATGAGGAAGTAGAAGGAGGCTCAGACGGTGAGGAAGTGGAATCATCCATAAAGGAATCTTCCAAGATGTTGAAAGAGGGTATGTCAAGAGGTGGATAGTAGTCGAGGGGATGAAATTGTTCTGAGGTGGCTGGAGGTAAGATTGGTGAAGAGATGGTAATGGGGGAAGAGATGGATATGGAGATGGTTGATGTAGTTGAAGTGGAGGTGGAGGTAGAAACAAGTGGTGGAGAAGGAGGAGAAGAGGTGGAGGCAGACAACTCTTCCATGAGGGCAGAGGCCTGAGGGGAAGTGACTGCAAGAGTCCTTGTGCCTGAAGCCATGGTAGTCCTGGATGGTTTGATTATCTGCCTATCCAACTTACCAAATAGGGCACAGGTCAGTCTTTTTGATGCATTGATGTGCATCCCATTTGAGACTAGCAGTTCCGGGCACCTGGAGTGCTGGAATACCCCTAAAATCCTCCCAAAATTCACAAAACGCTTGTTTATTTTCTTCTTTATCAAATCAAAGAAAATTGCTCCCCAGTTCAAGTGTTTCTTATCTACCAGGGCTCCCATCAGACAGAACTGATACCTGGATATGGTATCATGAGCTGAGTGCTTTGCCAGAAGCACTTTCCCCACAACATCAGCTAAAAATCTAAACTCAATAGATAAGTTCTTTTTCAATAACGTGCTAGGGTTAGCTGCAGAGTGACCCATTCTATCCAATATTGAATCAAATTCCTCTCCAGACATTTCAGTAGAATCATCTCCAGTACTTAAATGAAATACTTCACTTAGGAGAGTAGGGGACAAAGATACCTGAGTCCCGCTTATAGTACCGACTATAGTATTCTCATCCAGATTATTTGCTGTAAATACCCATTCCTTTATCTCATCTGTCGCAATCTTCATTCTGGTAGACATAATATGCACCAACTGTTGTTCTCTGAATAGTTCCAGAATGTCTTTGAATATTTGATCGCTCCCGTCAAACGAATCCATGTCGATATAAAATCCAGTATCAAACTTCATCTTAGCGAGAGCGGCAATGTTGACAGCCATTGTATACCTGCAAAAATTAACAAACACGACCAAGTGTAGTAGAGTTTGGAGGGAAAGAAAGAAATTGCAGAGAATATGAAAGTGCAAAAGAAGAATGACGGCGAAAGAATGATTTTTATATTAGGGTTTGACGCCGGAAAGGAAGGATCGTTGAACTCTGTTCGACGATCTGGGCTACTAAAGGAATCTGAAGAGTCTTCAATAACGTCGATCTCCGTTCGACGATACTGGAGAACGTCGAGCTCCGCTCGACGATCGATGAACATAAAGAAGGATAGCTAAAAGCTAACAGACGACGCTGAACTCTGGTCGACGATTTAGGAAAACGTCGATCTGCGTTCGACGATTTTTGGGGAAAACGTCGAGCGCAGTTCAGAGACAAAACAGAACCTACAGACACTAGAAAAATAAGTTTTTAGCCTAGTCTTGGTCTGTTTTTAGATTTTCAAAATCTTGGGATTTATTTTAAACTTCCTCCATCTAACATTCCTAACTGATTTAGGAAGAAGGTGTGTTTCTTTTCATCCAAAGGTTTGGTGAAAATATCTCCCCTTTGCAAATCAGTTGGGATATATTGAATTTCAATCTTATTTTTCTCTACATTGTCTCTTAGGAAGTGATGCCTAATCTCTATATGTTTTGTCCTACTATGGAGGACTGGATTTTGTATTATAGAGATAGCACTAGTGTTATCACAAAATATTTTTGACCCTTCTAAGTTGTAGCCATAGTCTAGGAGCTGGTTTTGAATCCACAGAATCTGTGAGCAACAACTGCCTGCTACCATGTATTCAACTTCAGCAGTTGAAGTGGATACAGATGTCTGTTTCTTACAGAACCAGGAGACAAGTCTGTCACCAAGGAACTGGCAAGTTACACTAGTGTTTTTCCTGTCTACTCTACATCCAGCATAATCACCATCTGAAAATCCAGTTAATTCAAATCCTGAGTCTTTTGGATTCCAGAGTCCTAGATTTGGACAACTTTTCACATACCTAAGAATCCTCTTAACTAATGTTAGGTGTGACTCTCTAGGGCTTACTTGGAACCTAGCACATATACATGTAGCAAACATTATATCAGGTCTACTAGCTGTAAGGTATAATAGAGAGCAAATCATTGCTCTATATGTTGTCTGATCAACATGTTTACCATGTTCATCAGTATCTAATCAGCATTGGTAGGCATAGGTGTTTTCATACAAGATGCTTCAGACATACCAAATTTCTTAACCAATTTTTTTGCATACTTGGTTTGAGAAATAAATATGCCTTCAGCATGTTGTTTGACTTGCAATCCTAGAAAGAAGAAAAGCTCACCCATGCTACTCATTTCAAATTTAGAGTTCATCAGGTTGGAAAACGTTTTGCACAAATTTGAATCAGTAGAACCAAATATGATATCATCTACATATATTTGTACTAGTAGGGTATGGGACTTATGGGTTCTAATAATGAGAGTTTGGTCTACTCTACCCCTTATAAAATCATTTTTCAGAAGAAAACATGCTAAGGTCTCATACCATGCTCTAGGAGCTTGCTTGAGACCATATAATGCTTTATGCAATTTGAAAACATGGTCAGGATAAGTTGGAGAGATAAAACCTGGAGGTTGTCTAACATAGACTTCCTCTTTTATGTCTCCATTGAGAAAGGCACTCTTCACATCCATTTGGTAAACCTTGAATCCTTTGTGAGCTACATAAGCAAGGAATATTCTTATGGCCTCTAACCTTGCCACTGGTGCAAAGGTCTGGTCATAGTCTATCCCTTCTTCTTGAGAATAACCTTGAGCAACTAGCCTTGCCTTGTTCCTTACAATGACTCCTTGATCATCCAACTTGTTTTTGAACACCCACTTTGTTCCAACAATTGAGTGATCCTTAGGCCTTTGCACTAGTTCCCAAACTTTGTTTCTCTCAAATTAATGTAGTTCCTCTTGCATAGCAATGATCCAGTGTGGATCTTGCTCTGCATCTTGAATGGATTGAGGCTCAACTTGAGATAAAAAGCAGGTGTGCATCAGGTTCTGGATGACCTGATTTCTGGTTTGCACACTAGCTGAGATGTCTCCAATCACTTGGGAGATTGGGTGATCTCTTGTTATTACTAAATCAACAGGGGGTGTTAATTGTTCACCAACCTGTGTTGTTGTTTCCTCATGTGGAACAACAACTGGCTCTTGAAGATGGTTTTATCCAAGATGTTGAACACTAAGATGTTGAGAATCCTCTTCATCTTCACTGATTTCAGCTCTTTATTGGATAGGTGAATGTACTGAATCCTTTTCTACAATGTGTAACCTGTTCAAATTTTCTGAAAGAGAGTGTACCTGCAATGGTTCTATGGTAGAAGTAGACTTCTCCTTGTAACACATGTTAGTCTCATCAAAAGATACATGAACAGATTCTTTAATTTTAAGAGAAGTTTTATTATAAACCCTATAAGCTTTACGGATCATGGAGTATCCCAGAAACACTCCATCATCAGCTTTAGCTTGGAATTTTGCTAAATACTTCTTTTCATTATTGTGAATATAATAAATGCAACCAAAAATTTTGAAATAGTTTACTTTAGGTTTATTCCCTTTGAGCAATTCATAGGGAGTCTTGCCCTTCAGCTTATGTATCAAACTTCTATTCAACAAATAGTTGGAGGTGTTCACTTCCTCTGCCCAAAAAGATAGAGGAAGGTGAGCATCTGTCAATAATGTAGTGGCAGATTCAATTAGGGTTCTATTTTTCCTTTCAGCTACCCCATTTTGTTGAGGAGTTCTAGGAGCTGAGAAAGTATGCCTGATCCCTTCACTCTGACAGAACTCTTGCATGAGAAGAGAATCAAACTCTGTCCCATGATCACTTCTGATCAGGGCAATGTGAGTATTGAACTCAATCTGTATGCATTTGAGAAAATCTGTCAAACATTTAAAGTTATCAGACTTCTTCCTTAAAAAGAATACCCAAGTGAATCTAGAGAAGTCATCTACAATCACTAAAGTGTAAGATTTCCCTCCTAAGCTTTGTACTGTAATTGGTCCAAAAAGATCCATGTGTAACAGATACAAAATCCTAGGTGAATCACTCTTATTAAGCGACTTAAAACTGTTTTTAGTTTGCTTGTCTAATTGACAAGCCCTACAGAGTCCTTCCTTCTTGTAGGGGCCAGAAGGTAGTCCTCTAACAAGGTTGCCCTTGGACAGCCTAGCAATGGTTCTAAGGTTTAAGTGTTTTAGACTCTTATGCCATAACTCATTTGGTTTGCAGACTGAATTAAATAAGCAGATATCTATGTTGGTTGAAAGGAAATCTACAAGATAAATGTTACCTTTCCTTTTACCTGTTAACACTGTTGTGTTATCCTCTAACTTGATCTGGCATAAGGATTTGTTAAATGTCACTTGATATCCTTCATCACAGAGTTGACTGATGCAGATTAGGTTGTGCTTCAGTCCTTCCACATAAGACACCTTCTTGAATGTGACTGAGCCAATCTGAACAACACTATATCCTTTTGTTTGACCAAAGTTTGAATCTCCAAAGATCACTTTGGGTCCAAGTTTGGCTTTGAAGGATGTGAGATTGTCCTTACTCCCTGTCATGTGCTTTGAGCACCCACTATCCAGATACCATTGTTGGTTCATTGTTGGATAGGTCTTAACCTGCACATAAACAATTTATATGTTTTTGATCCAGTTTACCTTGGGTCTAGGTTGATAACCTTTAAATTCAGAAATGAAAGATATCCCTGGCTGATTCTTATATCCTTCAGGATGGTATCTCCTAGTAGGTACTATCCATTCAGTATAAGGGTTGAAGCTTTGGGATGAGGGAATTCTAGGATTGACTTGATATTTAGCTCTGAAAGAACGTTCAAAGCTCTGAGCTCCGTTCGACGATCGTCGACCTGAGTTCGACGATCTTGGGTCAGATCGTCGAGCTCGTTCGAAGATTGACTATACCAGAGTTCAGAGTTCAGAAGTCATCGATCTGAGTTCGACGATCCAGCCTTGGATCGCCGAGCTCTGTTCGACGATCGTCGAGCTCTGTTCGACGTTTTCTGTTGAACTTGATTTTCCTTAGGTAAATCTGGATTCTTCCTAGCTACCTCTACAACACCCTTTCCTTTATCAGAAATAAATTTAATTGGGGTTGTTAATACTATAGGTTGGCTGGATGAAGTATCCAAGCCCGGTGTACTAATGAATCTTGAGTTCACTGTGCTTGTGATGTCCATCAGTCTGATGCTTCTCCCATTAAGGGATTCTTCAAACTTCTTTGCCTAGGATAACTCACTTTTCAGTGAATCTATCTCCTCCCTACAGCATTCTAACTCCTCAGAGAGTTTGAGCTTGTCTGATTTTAAGGTGCTATATTCAGACAATTGATTTCTGAGAGAAATAATCTCTTTCTCAGATTTTAACAGGTCTAAACAAAGTGCCTTAAATTCAGACCTAAAGTCCTCTGAGTCAAAGTCAAAGGAGTCTATTACCTGGTCTTCTTTAGTTTGAGTTTCAGATTCTGAATCTGATCCTTGTTCTGCATCAGAATTTTGCTGAGAGACATTGATAGCCATCATGCAGAATTCCTTTTCTTCAGCATCATCCTCATCATCACTTGAGCTTGATGAGGCTTCGGATTCCTCTTCAGTATCACTCCATCTTTCAGCTACAAACCCATTCCTTGTATGCTTATTTTTGTTGGAGGAGGATTTGTTGCTGTTGTTTCCTCTGGAGTCCTTATCTTTTCTCCTATCTTTCCTGTCCTTCTTGTCCTTATTCTGATTTTTTGTACAGTCAGGCACAATATGGCCTAGTTTCCTGTATCCAAAATAGATTATTTCTTTGTTATTTGATTTATCATACCTTGGCTTCTCATGCCCTCTGGATGACCTCTTTCTGAAATCTTTCCTGGCCATCTTATTGAATCTTTTGGCAAGCAAACTCAGCAATTCTTCATTGCCTGTGACCTTGTCTTCAGGCAGCTCTTCTGTAGCTTTGAATGCTATGGTCTTCTCCTTTCTGATGGTTGGAGAAGCAGTCTTTTGATCTTCCTCTCTATTCTTGATGAGCAGCTCATAAGACTTGAGCTTTCCAAAAAGAGCTTCAATAGTAATCTCAGTTAGGCTTCTGGCATCCTTGATTGGCCAGATCCTTGAGTCCCAGGTGCTAGGGAAGCACATTAGGATCTTGTCATTTAGTTCAGTTAGTGTGATCTCCTTATCCAATGTTTTCAACACACTGACTATCAGACTGAGCCTGTTGTACATATCTGCAACTGACTCAGCTTCTCCTTTCTTTAAATTCTCATATTGAGATATGAGATGGGATCTCCTGTCTTTCCTTTCATCAGCAGATCCCTAGACAATTTCAGATAGCTTATCCCATATATCTTTTGCTGAACTGCATTCAACCACCTTTTGGAATATCTCATCAGACATAGTCTGAGCAAGGATATTCATAGCCTTTGCATCTGCAACTTTTCATTTCTTTATTTCTGCATCTGTTCCTGAAGGAGGTGGAACAGCACTTGTACTTGTGATCACTGGGGGTCTTGGACAAACTGTCAAAATAAAATTAAAAATGTCCTCATCAATAGAATTCATGTAAAGCTTAATCCTTGCCTTCCAAAGTGCAAACTTAGAGAGGTTGCACACTGGAGGTCTGGTGCTAGCATAGTCTTTGTTCTGTGCCATGGTTTTGTATGAAAATAAATATAATACAAAAAGTAATAACTATCCTCTATAGAAGGTTTATCTTATCAAGGATCTTTTGGTTCAGGTGTTAGCCTATTCAACCAATCTGTTGAAGATTCAGATGTTGAATAACTAACCTCCCTCTGATACCAATTGAAAGTGAGGAAAAGATCTACCTTAACTCTAGAGGGGGGGTGAATAGAGTATTTTTAAAATAATTTACAATTAAAAATATAAAGCAGTGGAAGACTTAATTTATGTATGTGTAAGGTGCTTGCTATGAAATAAAAACTAAAGCAAGAACTAAGAAAACACACAACACACAGCAAAGTCAAAGACACAGCAACCAGATGACATAAGGATCTATAGTGGTTCCCCAACAACCTGGGTACATCCACTCTTCTACCACCCTAGGTAGGAATCCACTACAAGAATAGTTGATCAGGTGTCCTGGGCACCAATGAGCTTTTGATAAGGTGCTCAAAAACCAAAACTAGATTTTTTGATAAGGTGTCTTGTCACCACTGAGTTTTGACAAGGTCTAAGAAACCAGTTTCAGAACTTTTGAAGGGAGTTTTGAAAAACCCTTTTACAAGAGGGAAAGGAAAAATAAAGAAAGAGTTGAGTTGATCTTCTCTGTCAACAGTATGAGAGAAGACAAGTGGATGATGATGTCAAAGCTCCCCCTGAGATCTGTAAGGGTTCAGGAAGGTGAGCTTTGCTAGGGTGATAAGTCTTCAGTTGCTTCAGATCTCCAACAATTGATGATTTTAGCAGATGCTGAAATGTTTGATGTCTGGAGTTCTTGATGTTGAAGCTTTTGAACACTTGATGATTTGGAGGAGTTGAGTAGCAGAAGATTTCCTCCACAGAAAACTTTCTTGTGTTCTTGAAGATTTGGGATTCAGTAAATTTGTAAATCTCAGAAGATGAACTCTTGATCAGAGAGTTTCTATTGTTCACTCTTCTGTGTCTCTTTCAATCTAATTCTGCTGTATATCTCTTGTCTCTATAATTGTATATGATCTGTTCTTTTTTTTTCAAAAACATATTCTGTAGGAGTATATCAGATTCTGACTTAGATGGTCGTTACTCAGTCATAAATGACTTCCATAAATGACAACTGTCTCTGGGGAAAGTCCTAAGTAACATTCCTTTTAGCCTTCCTTGAAACTTGCATTAGATTGCTTGAAACGGCTAGAAAATCCTTTGTAATAAATGCAGGAAATAACTCTGAATGAATCTGAATAAATTCCATAAATGTTCTTGAATTTGAAATCTGAAAGCGTCGATCTCTCACAGAAATCGTCGATTTGAGCTCTACGATCGTTGAACTGAGCTCAGAGATTGGATTTATACAAGAGATAGAAAATATCGACCTGAGCTCTACGATCGTCGAACTGAGCTCAGCGACTTGAAAAATAGCTGAAGATAGAGCGTCGATCTGAGCTCGAAGATCGTCGACCGGAGTTCGACGACTTGCAGAGTTGAGCTCAGAGAACGTCGAACTGAGTTCGATGTTTCGTCGACCTGAGCTCGACGAAAATTGTCTTTGTCTCAGCAATGAATCCTGATCTTTGAATGGTCTTGGGGGCAGCTCCCAACCTAAGTTTTAAGCCTTAGACTCATTCTAAGTTGACTTTTTCAACTATACAACTAGGTCAAACCAATTTCCTAATAACATAGTGATCCTTGCCCAAATTAGTAATAGGGTGTTCCAACAAATTCAACAGAAGATGGTAGTGGATGTACTAATCATCAAGCTCAAGATGTCAAAGACATGTGCAATCAGAGAGGGTAGTGTCTTACCCTCTAGGTGCAATTATTGAGGGGGAGCTAGCAAAAGAAGGCCAGATGCACATCAATGGCTAAAGTTCAGGAGCAAGGAAGCTAGTGTGCTCAGAGACTGTGAATCCAACATCTGCTTCTAGTCTACAGGGCATAGGTAAGTAGAATTCATCTTGTTTGCGAGTCTACTAAATGTTATCTAAATTGCAAGAACTTTGCAGTTTTGAGATATGTTAGTTAAAAAAAATTTAATTAATAAGAAAAGTGACTAAAAACTTGTCTCAATAACTAGGTTAGTGGCTCACATGTTCACTAAGCCACTAGATGCAAGTAGATTAAACATCCTCAAATTTGACTTGGGCATGTTGAATTTAGATCAAGCTACAATCCACTAGGACACATATTACTTGTGAATTGCAGGACAGTTTTACTCCTCCAGGATTGGACGACCTATTAATACTAAGGGCTAAGGGCGGAATTTCTGTGTGCGACTAAGTAAAGAGAGTTCATTCCTGCCGTTGATCAATACTTGATCAACAAAATAGGTAAGTGTCTTTCCGTCTTCTCTTTGAAAATAAATATAAATAGAAGCGCTTGTGCATAAAGCAAAGTCATTGTTCCTTGCCCTCTTCCGCCCGATACTGCCGAATCGACGGAAAGCTCGTTCACTCGTTCTCAGAAATTCTCAAGGAAAATGGCGCCAAAAGGTCAAGATTTTCACTTCGAAGGATCAGAAGTAGTTCAAAATGGATTCACAAATGTGCTAAAGGAAGTTCAACAGGTTCTTCATCTTCTCCATGTGTTTGACCTAGGGTTCATCTTAACAAAGCCCTGTTTGCTATGGAAACGAGAAGTCTTAGAATTATTCTCCAATGCCAAAGCAGATGCATCTGTAGGAAAACTCAAGACAATGGTTAGTGGAAATAAGATCAAAATCACTCCGCGGAGGTTAAGCAAGGCTCTGCAGTTGCCTAGGTTCATTAGAACTTATGAGAAAGATGAACTGATGCAGGACGACATAAAGTCTGCAGTAAAATGGTGTGGATTTTCTAAGCATGCCACCAGCTCCATCTTGAGAAAGGAACTGAACCTAAGGGGAAAGTTTCTAGCAGATATTATAGAGAAGGCTCTGATATGCAAACCAGGCTCCCATGACAAAATATCAAAGAAGATGTTTGAGTTAATGGAAAAGGTTATTCTGTCCAAAAGGACAGACTGGGGCAGAATAATGTTTGAAAGGATAGTGGAATGCATTGCTGAACCAAACTTAGGGAGAATTCTATCCCTATTTTTGCGACAGACGGTCCCAGAAATCCTGAACATGAAGCTTCGGGGTAGAATTCATCATATGATAAGAATGGACATTAAGATGTTACATCAATGGGAAAGAACCCTTCATCCCCACAGTCCATCAGCTGTAAAGAATAAATGAAAGATAGTCGCTGAGCCCAGTTCTACCAACAGCTCTTTAGATGAGGAATAACCCCATGATCCAGAGCTAACACCGTCTATATAAAAGCACTGGAAGTACATGGGTGCTCAGGTATTTGTTTCATCTGAACTAGCCCCACCAAGTCCTTTGAACAGACTTGAGTCTGATACTGTTCCTGGAGAAAGGGTGCCAACAACAGAGACGGATGAAAAGGTAGCAGAGAAGATTGTGAACACAATCACTGCACATACTGAGGGGGGAGACTTCCCCAGCACCAACTGCCGATAAAGATATCTCTGCACCATATGGTGAAGGATTTCATCATGGAAATAGTCCCCAAGAATCCCTGATGGAATACAGTCCTCAGGGTGAAGGGGATCATCTTCAGGAAGAAATAATAGAGGATACGCTCTCAACGCGGCCAACGCTCTCAACGCCATGATTCAGAAAATCTGGCTAAAGCAAAAAAGCATTGAGTGAGGCGTGCTCACTCAACTTTCTCAACGCTTAAGATGCCGAAGAAGCAGGAAATTGATTAAGGAAGAAAGCATTGAGTGAGGAGTGCTCACTCAACACTCTCAACGCCTAAAATTCAGAAAGCATGGCTAAGGCACAAGGCGTTGAGTGAAGCATGCCCACTCAATGCTCTCAATGCCAAGTATGCAGAAAAGGCTGAAGAATAAGCTAAGGCAAAAAGCATTGAGTGAGGCTTGCTCACTCAACGTTGTCAACGACTAGATAGACAGAATTCTGTCTAAGTTACTTGGCATTGAGTGAAGCTCATTCACTCAACACGTATTCTACTAATGCTTGATTTTAGCTAAGTCCACAGGCGCTGACATCTGGAAGTCAACAAAGTCAACATTATTCAAATCGATAGCGGGAA
Source organism: Platanthera zijinensis (assembly GCA_039513925.1). Classification (NCBI taxonomy): domain Eukaryota; kingdom Viridiplantae; phylum Streptophyta; class Magnoliopsida; order Asparagales; family Orchidaceae; genus Platanthera; species Platanthera zijinensis. Next base: position 20,798,354 of record CM077095.1, read on the forward strand.
AGCTACAGTACAGGCCAAAAGTCATCGCAGAGCTACTATAGGACAGTTAGGGGTTAAAGCAAGAATGCAACTGGTATTATATATGTGGGGCCCACTGCTCAAAGAACCATTGGGGCATAATTGATAAAAGGAAAAGCCATTATAGAAGAAGATAAAATTTTGAGAAGGAAAGTTATGGTAGTTCTTCGTCATCGCCATTGTTGTTGTGGCTGAAGAAAAGTGAGGTCAAGTCAGCAAGACAAAGATCAAAAAGAAGTTAGCTGTTTGTTTTTATCATCGACTTTAGCAAGATCCGAGAAAATCTCTGAAGGAAAGAAAGCAGGATAGGTGGTTCCATTTTCAATCTGCACCAGCAAGTTCTTCATAGATCCAGCTGTACAATTATGAATAACATTTATTAGAGGCTACGGAGAAGAAGCTAGGACTAAGTATATCTCAGTTCAGGTAAAAGTAGACTCAGGATATATATTCCTAAAGACATAGTTAGGCTAAGTTTATCTCAGTCTAGAAGCTTGGTACAGAGAAACATCTCTTGTGTCAAGATCTACCACACAACCCACTTCCATCTTGTAGGATCCTTTTGGATCTGAGTGGTAGGAGCAAATTTGCTCTGAGGTAGGATTCTGTTGAGAATCTGAGGGTAGGACCTTTGGGTCTGAGCTGTAGGACTTGGTTTCAAGTCTGAGGTATGTGAGTCATTCTCAATGATTTGTAGGGCACTTGTGTCTGAGCTGTAGGATCCTTTGCATCTGAGTTGTAGGGCTTAATAGCCTGAGGTAGGAGAGTCATTCTCTCTGAGTTGTAGGATCCCTTGTGGATCTGAGGTAAGGACGTCCTCCCAGCCTGAGTTGTATGGCTTAACAGCCTGAGGTAGGTGATCAGAGGATCACTGAGTTGTAGGGCCTTGTGCCTAAGAAGTAAGTCTTGGAGTAGACTGAGTGATCTTGAGTGATCGAGGTGTAAGCTCTTAAGAGCTGAGATTGGAGAAGTGCCTTGTCTAACTTTAAGTTAGAAAGGTGGGAGGGAAAGTGGATGTACCCATAATTTGAGGAACCACTATATATCTTGTGCGTGCCTTATGTGTTTTCTCTGTGTTGGCTTTATTGCAGGTTGCATTTCTTGAAAATAGAATTTAATCAACTAATAAAGCATCCAACTCAAGGAAAATAAAATATAGTCACGAAGGACTAAGAAACCTATTCACCCTCCCATCTAGGTGATTTAGCTATCCTTGAAAACAAAGTCTCTCAAAGATGACTTGGGTGATCTGGCTCCTATCGATCCCCACTCATCGGATATGGGGTTGTACACATGGGAGAATACCCGAGGCAAGCAACCCACCATATCTAGTTCCTGGTCATGGAATGTGAATCTGCCTACAAAGCCATCTTCGACAGGACCCTACAAGCTGTGTTTGGGGGGGAGGGATTCCCTCCATACCCTACCTGGCGATGAAATTCCTAACACCCGACAGTATATGCACTGTTTGGGGGATGAGGCAATAGCACAAATCTGCTACCTTAACCAACCTTAACCATCGCAGAAGGTGACCCAGTCCATCAAAAGCTTTAATTTGCGGGACAAAACCTCAATACAGAGGGCCACTCCAGTTGAAGGCTTAATCGAGATCCCGTTCCACGTGAGGGATCCCGGTTGCACAGTTCTACTCGGGTCACTCTTATCTCTGACGGAGTAAGGGAGTACATGAACTTCTTACGTGCAAACCAAGACGTATTTGCTTGGAGTCCCAAGGACATGCCAGGGGTCAACCCGCAAGTCTCACCCACTCGCTAAACATCAGCCCATCATGCGGTCGATTATCCAGAAAAAGCGCAACTTCATGCCAGAAAGGCTCTGCACCATCGAGGAAGAGGTAGACAAGCTTTTGGCTGGGGGATTCATCCAGAAAGCAGCCTACCCCACTTGTCTTTCCAACGTGGTCAAGGTAAAAAATGCTTCAGGGAAGTGGAGGATGCGCATTGAATACAACAGCCTAAACTAATCATGTCTAAAGGACAACTTCCCCCTTCCCTGCATCAATCAACTCATGGACGCAACCGCCGGGCACGAACTTCTCAGCTTCATGGATGCATACTCGGGATACAAACAGATCCAAGTGAACCCGGCAGACGAAGAGCACACCATTTTTTGCACGGACAAAGGAGTGTACTGCTACAAAGTATTGTCGTTCGGGCTAAAAAATGTCGGGGCTAACTAGCAAAGGTTAATGAATCACGTATTCAAAAGCCTCATCGAGCGGTCCATGGAAGTTTACATCAATGACATGCTAGTCAAAAGCATTCGGCGAGGCCGTCACCTAGAATACTTGGTCAAATACTTCCAGCTCCTCCCTTATTTCTGTAAGACTCCCTCCCAGAACACAAGACACGGCCAAGAGGAGTCTTATGCCTAGAACAGCCACCTTGCGGTAACGTCAGCACACGGGCTAACCTATACCACAAGACGCCAATCCTGCAGGCCATAATCAATATCATACTACCAACCCATCATTAAAAGAAAATCAAATCTAAGATCCACAATAAGTATATAAAAGTCCACAATAATATAATATAACAGGACATCAAATGATCCTATAATAACATCTGAGTACAACAAAGTGTTGCCCGTAAGCTACATCACAACTCCCTCACTCACATCTATCACTGACGGTAATGAAGCCAAAGTAGCATCAGGCCCTGTCTCCCTGGCATGGCTGCCCTCTTGCACGGGGTGTTGCTGCTGCTCCTCATAAAAAAAATGTGTATAGCAATTGTTAGTCATAAAGACTAAGTGTTTCACATTCTCTCATCCCGGTTGTAGCGCCCCTGATTTTTTCGGCAATTATTTTAATTCTCTTGGTGATGTCATAATGATGTAAAGACGTTACGTTAACGCGAAGTTAACGGCGCGCCGCCGTTAGTGCTTTTTCGCGTACGTTTGGTTAAGTCGACCAAAAATTTTGAATCTTAACGGAATTGGAAAAGTTACGTTAGAAAATTAAGCTATTCAATTTTAAAAATGCCCGTCAAATTTTGTTGTGATCCGAGCAATATTATAGCCTCGGTGAATTTTCAAAGATTCTTAGAATTTTCGTTCATCATAAAACTTTGGAAAATTATACCTCGAGAACAGCTCATCAGATTTCGATTTTGACTTTGCCGTTGGATTTGTAGCTCCAGCATTTACCTAGGGTGCGAATTTCATTTGAATCAGTGTATGTTTAGCATTTAGTAGTAATATAATGTTTAAATATTATTACTACTACTATTATTAATATTAATAATATTATTATTATTATAAAAATTAATAATAAATTTATAACAAATAAATTGGTTGGAATTACTCACCCTTTTCAGCGATATTCAACGAAAGTCCTCCCCTTAATTAAACTATTATTATTATTATTATCATTATTATTATTATTATTAATATTATGAATATTAACATTATAAAAAGGTTTGCAGCATGATTTGTTGATATCGTCCCCCTATATCCGACGAACCAACTGAACCCTCTCATAATAATTACCATTATTATTATTATTGTTATAATATTATAAAAATCTCATCTTCTTCCCTCAAGAAAAGAAAAAAACCCTGTGATTCCTCTCCCCCTCCCTCCATTCGAAGGATCGCCGAACCAGGCAGGTCCTGTACTTTTTCGGAAACCTTCCGGTCACCGCCATCGGAGCTCCGGTGCACGAAACCTTCAATGGAGCATAGATCCGGGAAACTCTCACCGAGATCTACGCGTGCACGGTAAGATTTGTTTGTTTTGTGGGTTTTTGGCGTTAGGGTATTTAACTTTAACCCTTGTTTTGCCCCGAAAAGTTTCAGAGATCGTAAACAAGAAGTTCTTGCGACCGATTCTCAAAGCAGAGCGCTTGAGAGACCGATTTTTGGAAGATTTGAGGCAAGTGGTGGTTTGCTATCGTGCCCCTTTTGTTTACCCTCTTGTTTTGCTACTATTGTTCATGTTTACCTCTTCTTTTCCTCTTCGTGGGACTTAGAAATGTTGGAGAATCTTGTGATTTATTGTTTCAATTGAATTAGAGTAGTGTAGAAAATCCGTCTAAGTATATTCGTCGAGTCACTTTGTGAACCCAAGATGAAAGTCTTTGTTTTCAAGTATAGCTAAATCACCTAGAGGGGGGGGGGGGGGGGGGAGGTCAATAGGTTTCTTTGTTTCTTATGACTATCTTTAATTTTTCTTACTTGATTCTTTGAGAGTTATTAGATTTATATTTTCAAAACATACAACCTGCAACAAAGAAACAACACAAAAAACGCTCACAAGATATATAGTGGTTCCTAGATTTTGGGTACGTCCACTTTCCCTCTCACCTTTCTAACTTATAGTTAGACAAGGCACTTCTCCTATCTCGTCTCCTAAGAGCTTACAACACGATCCCGCAGGACCACTCAGTCTCCTAAAAGACCTACAGCTCAGACATAAGACCCTACAACTCAGTGATCCAAAGATCATCTATCTCAGGCCCAAAGACCCTACAACTCAGGCTAGGAGGACAGCCCTACCTCAGATCCACAAAAGATCCTACCTCAGAGAGAATGATTCTTTTACAATCTCAGGAACAAGGGCCCTACCTCAGATCAAAATATGGATCCTACCTCAGACCCAAAGGTCCTACACTCAGAGAAAATGACTCTCCTACCTCAGGCTCAAAATTCCAACAGCTCAGTGATCAACTGATCACCTACCTAAGATCCAAACTGGATCCTACTCTCAGATCTGCACCCAGATCCTACACTCAGGCTAAACAGCCCTACAACCAAGATCCAAATTAGGATCTTACAAGGTGGAAGTGGGTTTAGTTGTTTTGGCTCTAGAGAAATTTCTCTGAGCCTATCTACTTCTGTCCTGAGTTATCTCAGTCCAGACTTCTTCTACACAGACCAGAAAATGTCTTCAGGAAAGCTTTGCTTGAGCTGTGTAGCAACTATAGCTAGGGTTGGCCCTTTGCCGCTTCTCCTTCCTTAGAGGTTTCCTCTGTACTTGCTGGTGCAGGAGTGGATGGCCCCAACAATCTCTCTTCAGCTTTCAGCTGCTGCAGCAATAGACCTTGCTACTTCTAGATATGTTGTTCTGCTTCTTCCTGAACTGACCCATATGTTCAGTCCTTTCTTCTTTTCTCAGCTCCAGAAATTTATCTTCAGGATTAGGCTTGCTGGAAGTAACTTTCAGACAACTGCTCTGCTTCTTCTTTCTTTCCTGGGCTGAGGAGATTCAACCCTGACTTTGACTCCAAAGAAATATTCCTTTGAGTCAGCTTTCATATCACTGCTTCTTCAAGCTTTCTTCTTCACAACATGCAGAAAAATTTCTTGAGAAATGATCGGCTGGATCTGTAAAGTACCTGCAGCAAGGGTCAGCCCTTGCCACCTCTTCTTTCTCAGAGAATCACTCTGAGCTTGCTGGTACAGATAAGAAAGACACTGGCTATCTTGCTTGAAGCTATCCGAAACTTGCTGGTGCAGATGAAGATGGCACCAGCTATCTTGGATCGGCTTCAGATCAGCTATAACTAGGTTAGACTTGCTGCATCTTCTTCTTCAGAGAAAATGTCTCTGAACTTGTTGTTGATGATGGAAATGTTAACAGCTAACTTGAAGACCTTTTGGATTAGTCGATTTGAACTTTAGCCTTGACCTCTACAACAATGGCGAGGAGGACGAAGATATTCCGCCGCTTTGCAAAAATACCAAACCCTAAAAGATTGATTTCTCTTTCGGTTATCTCTCCTTTTCAATTTCGCTGATCAATGCCTCTTTGCGCTTGTGGGCCCCGCCTTAATTACAGATTTACTACCTTCCATTTGCAGAATACGACAATAGTTGGTCGTCGACGCCATTAAAGGCATACTATATCTTTCTCGCAACGAATTTGAATTGCGTTGACTTTGTTGACTTTTGCTGACTCATGCTGACGTCAGCCATATGTGGACTTAGCTAAAATCAAGTAACTTTAGTATAGGCATTGAGTGAGTAAGCTACACTCGATGCCAAAACACTTAGATTTTCTGTTACTAGGCATTGAGTGAGCAACTTTCACTCAACACAAAAATACTTAGAAAATTTTTTCTGCCATTAGGTATTGAGAGCGTTAAGTGTGTCTTCATCACTCAACGCTTTTTATCACATGGCATTGAGAGCGTTGAGTGTGCCTTCATCACTCAACGCTTTTTGCCTTGGCAACAATTTCTGTTACTAGGCGTTGAGTGAGCCTTCATCACTCAACGCCATATTTCTTAGACAGATTTTCTCACTTGGCGTTGAGTGTGTAAGCTTCACTTAACGCATTTGGACTTTGCCAAATTTTTGTGTTTGCAAAACACTAGCTCTGACTGACAAAGGTTCAGTCAATGCTTTTTTATCACATGGCGTTGAGTGAGCTTGTCTCACTCAACGCCTGTGGACTTAGTCAAATATCAACACAGATTTTTATGGCATTGACTAACTAAGCAATACTCAACGATTTATGCTGTATGACATTGAGTGAGTAAGCTTCACTCAACGCCTATGGACTTAGCCACTTTCTTATTATTTCTTCTTTGGCTTAGACTGTCTCACATCTTTTAGCTGTATGGCGTTGATTGAGTATACTTCACTCAACGCCGTGGACTTAGCCACATTTTCATCTTGACAATTGTTTGGCTTTGACTGTCTTAGCCTGTCTCACAGCTTTTTGTTGTATGCCATTGAGTGAATAGACTTCACTCAACGCCTACAGACTTAGCCACATTTTCAGCTTGACAATTGTTAGGCTGACTGTACTCAACGATTTTACTTACCTGGCATTGAGTGAATAGACTTCACTCAATGCCTGTGGACTTAACTTGATTCTTACACCTGGCGTTGAGTGAGCTTGTTTCACTCAACGCCTGTGGACTTGGGAAAATTCTCGCGTGTCTAACATCTATCTTTGTGTCCACCTTTCTTCCTTGTGACCACCGATCACAAACTTGGAATACCTGTCCTATCAATATTATAAGGACCAACCTGCATGCAAGAACTTAAGCATACATCAAATAAGACACTGCATATTTCATTGACATATTTGACTTCTTCAAATCTGGGATATTGTGGGCAATGGACCCAACACAAGAAACTTCCGTCGAGACAATTCGTCGAGACAAAGTCGCAGAGACAAACAACTGATAACCTTTCATTGAGACAACCCTGATTTCGTCGAGTCTTTTCCAAATTCATCGAGATTGTTAAAGTTTGGAGTGTTCGGGCGGCCTGGTCTCTAACCGCAGCGGTCTAGTTGTTCAAGCAGTCTTGCAGTCTGGAGGTCTGGCGAAGAGAAGCTGCAGCGGTCTGCTTGAAGCCGCAGCGGTCTGGCAAAGTGTAGCAGTCTGCTTGAAGCCGTAGCGGTCTGACCGTGGTTGTAGTCCGACAACTTGCAGCAGGCGGTCAGGCGGTCAGTTCGAGAGGATGACTCAAGGAGATTGCGGCTTTGTAGTTAGTTGTTTTATTTCTTGTATAGTTGGCAGTTTGGTCATGTCAAACTGCATAAGCCGCATGGTTTGTATTTAGACCCACATAGTTTATTGTAAATCTCTCTCTCCTCCCCCAGTTTCTATAAATAAGGGGGCATACCTTTGTAATCTTTATCTTTTTTGAGCAATAAAGTTTGTGGTTTTTTTATCTCTTTTTTCCATTTCCTACATGGTATCAGAGGAAACCAATCCTTTGCTTCAAGAAGATCGTGGTTAATTGCTCTAATCGCGCGGCCTCTTCCACCGGCTTCATTCGGTTTGTCCGGCTTCTTTCTTTTCCTTTCCCTTCCTTGCTTATCCCTGTACTTGCGTCTTGCTTCCTCCCGGGCCTTTCTGTTCGCCCGGCTTCCTTTGCTAACCGCATGGTTTCTCTTCCTACGTTTTCTCTTCTCTATTGTGAGTCCGCATTTTGGTCGCGGCTTGTTCCTTGCCGCTGGTGTGTTGACACTGTGACTGTGCGGTCTCCGTCTCATTCTACAACCTGTTCTTGATCGTTTTGTCTTTTTTACACCGTGCAGTTTCTTTCTTGGTATTTGCACAGTTTTCGCCGTGTTCGCGTGGTTTGCGCCGTGTTCGCGCGGTCTCTGTCTCTTCTTTCTTCTTGCGCGGCTTTTTCGCCTTTGGGTCGTAACTTTTTTGCTGCTGGTGTGTTGACACCGAGACCGGGCAGCTTGTTTTTTTCCTTGTCCGCATGATTCTCCTCTTTTCTTTTCTCGCTAGCGTTTCTTTACCCACTGCGGTTTCTGCCCCTTGGTCCGGTTTCTTCCGGTTTCTTCCTCTCTTCCCTCCCTTTTTGGTCGCGGCTTCTTCTAGCCGCTGGTTTGTGTACCTTTGATCGGGCGGTCTCCTTGGTCTCTCTTTCTTCTTCATTATTTGTGTCGACTAGTTTCTCACTGAGCGGTTAGTTTTCCTGCTTTCCGGCTTCTTCTTTCAAATGACTTCCCTTCTCTCTTCTACTACCGTGCTCTTGCAGTCTCCTCTGATAAGTGGCTTATTGACCTTGGTGCACTTTGTCACATGACTGACAACTCTCGTTTGTTTTCCTCTTTGCTTGAGACAAACAGGTTATCTCTCGTTGTTGTTGCTGATGGGACCTCTGCGCCTATGCATGGTATTGGCACCGTGCATCTCTCTTCATCTTTGTTATTAGAGGACACTCTTTATGTCCCTACTTTCTCATGCAATTTACTATCTGTTCATGATCTTTGCACCCAATTAAGTTGCACAGTTACTTTTACTGGCACCACTTGTTCTTTCTCTGATTCTGTTTCTAAGGCTACGATTGCTGCTGGTACTGCTCGTGGTGGCCTATTTTATCTTGACAATGCTGTTGCTCTTTATACTTCTTCCTCAGTTCAGTTATGGCATCGTCATCTTGGTTATCCTCCTTCTTGCCTCATTCATCAACTTTTTCCAGACCTTCTTTTCGACGATTTTCCTTTGAACTATGAAGCATGTGAGTTGGGCAAACATCATTGCTCTTCTTTCCCAGCTCGAACGGGTCATTGTTCTTCGCATCCTTTTGAGCTTGTTCACTCTGACATCTGGGGTCCTTCTCTGGTTGCTTCTGTTGGTCACGGAAGCTTGTACTTTGTTACATTTATTGATGATTTCTCCAAATGCACTTGGTTGTATCTCTTGAAGGATCGTTCTTAACTGTTCTCTGTATTCACTGCTTTTTATCATGAGATCTTCACACAGTTTAGTGTGCCCATTAAGATTATTCGTACTGATAATGCCAAAGAATATGTCATCCATCAGTTCTCTTCATTTTTTGCGGACAAGGGTTTGATTCATCAGACAAGTTGTCCATATACCTCTCAACAGAATGGCATTACTGAACGCAAGAATCATCATCTTCTGGATGTTGCTCGCAGTCTTTCTTTACAAATGAATGTCCCTCGATCTTATTAGGGTCATGTGGTTCTTCTTGCTTGCTATCTCATTAACCGTATTCCCTCATCTGTTATTCAGGGCAAGAGTCCTTTTTCAGTCTTATATCCAGAGACCGAACCATTTCCTTTGCCCCTTAAAACCTTTGGCTGAACTTCCTTTGTTCACGTCCCTACTCCTGGACGGGACAAACTTTCTCCCCGATCAGTTAAATGCATATTCCTTAGCTATTGTCCTACTCAAAAAGGGTATCGATGTATTGATCCTCTCCTGCGCAAACAGTATGTTTCCGCAGATGTTACCTTCTTTGAAGATACTCCATATTTCTCATCTCCTTCTTCTCTCGTACCTGTCGATACTTCTCCTTCCCTGCCTATTCTCTCGGCACCTCCGCCAGAGCCGGTTCTTTCAGCATCTCCTCCTATTGCTCCATATTTTTCTTGGGAGCCTGAAGGGTTACCCTTGGAACCCTCTATGCCTTTTCTGGAGCCTCTTCTTTCTTTTGCCAGTATATTACCTCCTCTAATCAGGAGTGACCTCGGTCTTCAAATTGCCCCGCGAAAGGGCGTTCGTCAATGTACTCATCATCCGATTAGTGCGGTTGTCTCCTATGCTCAACTTTCCCCAACTGCCAAGCATTTTGCTCTTGCTATTTCTTCTACTGCCATTCTGAAAACATATCAAGAAGCTCTTGCTCTTCCTCAGTGGAAGGCTGCTATGGATGAAGAAATGAGCATGTTAACTGAGAGAGGGACTTGGACTCTTATTCCACCACCTCTGGGCGTTGATGTGGTTAGATATCGGTGGGTCTTTGTGGTTAAGTATCTTCCAGATGGCTCTATTGAATGAATAAGACACGACTTGTTGCCAAAGGGTTTACTCAGACATATGGGGTGGATTTCTTTGATACTTTTTCTCCTGTTTCTTGCATCAGCACTATCTGTATTTTCTTCTCTGTGGCTGTTAAAAGAGACTGAGAAATATATCAATTGGATGTTAAGAATGCCTTCCTTTATGGGGATTTGCAAGAGGTAGTATACATGGAGCAACCTCCTGGGTATGTTGCTCAGGGGGAGTCTCAGGTGTGCAAGCTTTGGAAGGCGATTTATGGTTTAAAGCAAAGTCCACGAGCCTGGTTTGAAAAGTTTAGTGAAGTTGTTTCTCTCATTCTTTGTTTATACGCAAGACTACTAAAGGCCTTGTAGTTCTTGCTGTCTACGTTGATAATATTCTTTTGACTGGTGATGATAAGGAGGGCGTTGATCTAGCCAAACAACATCTTCGACAACACTTTGTCACTAAGGATATGGGACCGCCCAAGTACTTCCTGGGAATTTAGATTTCACAAAAGAGGACCTCAGTGGTTCTTTCACAGCGGAAGTATGCGCTAGATCTCTTAAAGGAGACAGGTCTTCTTAGCACGAAACCTGCTCGTTGCCCGATGGCTATTGGTGATGATAAAGGCTGGACTGATGATTCTCCTCTTCTCCCAGATTTCACTGTATACAGGCAACTTGTAGGCAAACTTATATATTTGACTGTTACTTGACCAAATATCTGTTATGCAGTTAGGAAGGTTAGTCATTTTATGTACAGTCCTAGAGAGTGTCATCTACGCTCTGCCATGAAAATTTTGTAGTATGTGAAAGGGTCTCCTAGAAAGGGCTTATTGTTTCAGAAGAATGGTTATCTGAAGATTGAAGTATATTTTGATGCCAGCTATGCTGATAATAAGGAGGATAGAAAGTCTACATCAGGTTTTTGCACTTTTGTAGGAGGAAACCTGGTTAGCTGGAAAAGCAAGAAGCAGGCAGTGGTTTCAAGATCAAGTGCTGAAGCAGAATATAAGAGCATGGCCTCAACTACCTGCGAGTTAAAATGGATACGGGCGCTTATGCTTGACTTTGGAGAAGTCTATGACCATCCTCTTCCTATATTCTGTGATAACAAAGCCGTCATTTATATTTCAAGGAATCCTGTCTTTCATAAGAGAACAAAGCATATTGAGATTGATTGTCATTTCATTAAAGAGGAGATTTTGAAGAATCAGGTTTGCACTCCATTTGTTACATCAGAAAGAGAACTAGCTGACTTCTTCACCAAACCGGTTACTCCATCTGAGGAGGTCTGTAGCAAGCTGGGCATGGTCGATATATATGCTCCAGCTTGAGGGGGAGTGTTAAAGTTTGGAGTGTTCGGGCGACCTGGTCTCTAACCGCAGTGGTCTAGTTATTCCAGTAGTCTTGCGGTCTGGCGGTCTTGCGAAGAGAATCTGCAGCGGTCTGCTTGAAGCCACAGTGGTCTGGCAAAGTGTAGCGTTCTGCTTGAAGCCATAGTTGTAACATCCCATTTCCGGCTAGACCCCAAGGAGTCGGTTGGTAGTGGTAGAACCCTAGGGAGTCCAAAGCTTGAAATAACCGACCAAGATTTCGGGTCACGGGTTGGTCACGCCCGTGACTGACCCGTCACGCCCGTGACCTAGGGCGTGACTCACTCGACGATCGTCGATCTCCGGGAGACGATCGTCGGGCGCAGCATTTCCAACCCGGCCCTGTCACGCCCGTGACCCAGATGTCACGCCCGTGACCTTGGGCGTGACCCCTTCGACGATCGTCGATCTCAGTTAGACGATCGTCGGACGCGGAATTTGCCTCATGGCCTGTCACGCCCGTGACACTTAATGTCACGCCCGTGACATAGGGTGTGACCATGACCGTCGACTTCAGGTCGACGGTCGTCGACCCAAAGTTGTCCACACAGGCATGTCACGCCCGTGACCAACAATGTCACGCCCGTGACATAGGGCGTGACACGCTCGACGGTCGTCGATGTCAGTTCGACGTCGTCGAACCAGAATTGGTCACCAGGCCGGTCACGCCCGTGACCCATGTGTCACGCCCGTGACCACCCTTCGACGATCGTCGATCTCAGTTTGACGATCGTCGAACTCAGAACTGCTAACCGGGCCTGTCACGCTCGTGACCTATGTGTCACGCCCGTGACCAAGGCCGAAACGTCAGCCACACTGGAAATTTCGGTAACCGACGCCTTAGTAAATTCTGACTGTGGTGATGAAAATCAAGAGTATTTATGGGTCGTTCCCTACTTTAATTATGTTAATAATTAAGGAAAAGTGGGCCCAATAGGAAATTGCCACCTGGCAAACACCTCTTCATCTCCAACTTTTCAACTGCCATTCGTCATAACCGAAACGTCATAAGGGTGTTATTAATGGCCGCCAACGTTTCATCCCTTCCCCTCCCCATTTGCAGATCTATAAAATATTCCTAAGAGCAGGAGGAAAAGGTTACACTCCCTCAAACCATTTCAGACTTCCCCTTGCTGTTGAAGAATTTCCGGCGACGCCACCACCGCGCAAATGGCTTCCCGACGTTCTGCACGCCTTCAACCCGCGAACAAGGTCCTCCCCTCCCTCTTCTTCTGCGGATAGATCTTAGGAATCGTTAGGAGAGATATCGGGCTCAAAAGAGCCAGATCGGGTGAGCGTCTTCGTGGTTTTTCCTAAAATTTCATGGTGGCGGGTTCGCCGGAAACCGCCTCTCCGGCGGCTGTGCCGCCGCCCGACGATAGCCCTCGCCTCAACGGAGGTGGTGGTGGTGGTGGCCGGCCAGGGAGATGGCTGGATGGCCGGGAATTAGCTTGGAAAAAACTACAGGAATTTAGGTTTTAGGCTCTGCTTTCGGGCTGTTGAAGAAGATGAACAGTGTCTTTTAATTAGATTTTATTTTTGAATTAATTTCTGAATGAGATATCTACCATGTTAAATAATTTGGGAAAAATACCTAGAGGTTCCTACAGGAAAAATGATCAACATAAGAAGTGTAGCTCTTGAAGTCTACTCTAATTCAAAATTAATTTCACGCGATTTGGAATCCTGGTTAGACCACAGCACCCTTTTTGGTGAGGTCTATCCAGAGGGCTGCCTTGACCTTAGAAAAATTCCCCACTCCAATTCAATCATCCAAATGACTTGAAATTTGGGGTGTGGTCTAATCTTACGTATATCTAGGTGCTATCCAAAAATGAGAATTTTTGGAGAACATTTTTCTATAGTTTTTAGAAAAATTTAATAATCCTAGCCGAATTTAATTAGATAGTTAAATAATTTCCAAACCCTCCCAAACTTTGGTGAGTGGTCCCTGGGGTCACCATAAAGTTCTGTATAATTTTCCATCTCATTTGTAGATGGCTTGGACTAGAAATGATCAATCCTAAGTTTTGCCCTAATAAGGGGTCTTAGGATAAAAGTGCACTTTTGAAGTTTGAGCGGTTAGATCGCCTCAACAGAGGTTGAGATTTTTACCACTGGCTAGTAATATTCTCTAGCACCCCCTCATGGAGTTTGAGGTGGATCGGGGTAAGTTTACTCTAAGGACCAAGGCCAAACCCTAAGGTTGGATCTTGGTGGTTTGTGAAGGTCATGTGGTCAGATGACCTTGGATTGACCCGAAATCGGGTGAAGAGGTCCATAGGGCCAATATAGTGCTCTGAATGAAATCTTAGTAGATTTGGAGACCGTTTGGATACCTAAAAATCTAACCCTAATTTAGGGCGCGAAACTAATAGAGATAGGAAATGACACCAAATCACATTGAAAAGTGATGAAATCTGAGGAGAGTGAATTATAGGGATGGTACAAGCTCTGGATATTTTTCTATGAATTTTATGTTCATTATTTTGGGTACTTCTTTAATGATTTAGTAATTGTATGATTTGCTTAGAAAATTTATTATGGGGTACAAACTTCCTGGAAACTGATAAAATTTAGGCTGAGAACCTTTATTATGATTTTAAAGCCCTGTGAATTTTTATTGTATTTTTAGAAGCTTAATTCTAAGGCTTGCTTCATTAAGTATTATTTATCATGGATATTGGATTAAATCTATTTTGGTGGTTAGCAAGCTAGTAAAAATTATGATTCTCTGCACAAAGATCTTTTATATATCATACTACTGGCTAGTGATTTTTCCATAATTTTTAGATGAATAATTTCAGTACTTCCTTCACTACGTAGAATTAATATGATTATACTAAATAAATTATTTAGAGGTTAAATACTTTCTATAAAATTCTGAAAATCTGTATTTGAGGTTATTTTTGCTGTTATTTAATGATCATGATTTTTGAGTAGCCATTACTTAGGAAGATCATGTGGTTCATGTTTAAAATGACCCGTGGCACGTCCTTTGGAAAAATTAAATAAATATCAGATTAATTAGGAAAATTATAACTTTCTGGATTTAGACCAATTATGTTATGATGGACCTCCAGTAAATATTATAGGAGATTTGGAAGATAATTTGGTGTACCTCCCCTTGGGCACCTCATATAGTTTAGGATGGTCTGCATATAGTAAAGCCACGAAATTTTGATAGTTGATGGTTGGTAGGGCAAACTGGGATCGAGTTCATCATTGGGAGACTGGATGGAATAAGGGAGTACGGGAACGACGAAAGATCGTCCATCCCGGGAAGAAGAGGAAGGGTCTTAATACTCTAGGGTTAGCACTAAAGTAACTAAATGGGGATAGGGCTAAGGGAGATCAACCAATAATAATAAGTGCCTTGCGAAAGGGAACTTCGGGCCGTAATGCCGCCGTCTTGGTTCCTAGTGCCCCTTGAGAGCCCTTCACGGGGTATACCGGGGGCAGTCCTGGGCTAACGTAAACCATAGGAATAATAAATTAAAAGAGTAACTAGTATAACTAGGGCTGCACACACTCACTCCCCGGTAGCTAGGAAAGTAGAATGATAGGATTACTTGCCATCAGACAGTAGCTCTGAAGGTAGATGCACGGACAGGACTGTCCGGGGGGCCGCGGGCTCGAGGGTTGGAGTACAGTATAAAGGTGGTGGGTCTTCGGTACCTGATCGTCGTTCACACCGACATGGGTACGCTGACTCGGCGGTGTGGGACACTTAGCCAAAGAAAGTCTGGAGGGTACATCCAGCAGCAGTACGCGGATACTCTAGGTTGTGTTCTTCTAGGGGCGTACGGGAGGGCTAGGCCTGGTAGTGTGGATGCCCGCCTAGGAGTGGGGGGCCCGACCCACTGTCTCCGTTTGCCACTACGGAGGTTCCTGGGAGTGAAGCTAGCTGCCCAAACAGGGGGAACTAAAGGTCTGTGCGCATAGAGTCGTGTGCGTGAGTTGCACTTGCATGAATCATGGCATAGCATATCACTACACTCATATTTGCATACAACCGACACCCCAACGTATAAATCGGTATGGGACTTTTTATACGATGGGAGCTTTGCAGAAGATCCCTTAACTTATAAGTTTGTATGGGCATTCATATAAGTTAAGGTTACATACTTATTTACTTGTTGTTTACTTACTGTTATCTAGCTGCCCCTTTTAAATAAATTGCTACTTATTAATTGTTCTACCTATTACAACATTTATACTGTCCACCTGATATAACTTGCTAGTTAGGTCCACCGTCACCTGCTTGTCTATTCTCCACTTTGTAGCTTCCCTTTCCTCCTCTTCGCCCGGTGCTTAGGAGCCGTGGTGGGAGGGGTAGGGGATGATAGGGCTTAGTCTTTATGACTAATGGTTTTCGAACCAAACATTACAGGAGCTCCGGATGGGAGACAGGGACCAGCACCAGCGAAGTACGGTGCGCATGGAGGTGGGACAGTCTAGCACCGGTGCACCTGCGACCAGCTCCGTGAGTGATTAGTATTTCCTTAGCTTCCGCGATGAGTGACTTGTAGTGAGGACTCTGATGTACTGGGCTCGAGCCCATTTATCTACTTTTCTATTATATGTATTGATGGACTGGATATGATTCACTTTTATTTACATGTTTCTGTGGACTTGTTTACATTTTTTATATAAATACTTCTCTCTCTTGTGATCGAAAAGGGCCGGCAGAATTGGCGTTTTGTAGTGGTTGCCTTCCCGTGAGTCGGTGCCACCGCAAAGCGGCAATTCTGGGCTAAGACCCCGGTGGTTGAAAAAGAAAAAAAAAGGGGGTCTTACAAGTGGTATCAGAGGAAACCTCGATCGAAAGAGAAGTAGTCCACAAAAACCTTGGGCCACCCCCGTGCGAGCTTAGTTTGCGGACAAACTAGCAGCGGAAGCAGTGGTGTGCCCATAAGGGAAGTCACATGTGAAAGTCCATCATAACTCTTCTTAAATTCCATTCATTTCGCTCGCTAACAAATGGAAATTTTGCTTGTAGCCTGCGACGAACCCTACATCGCAGCAGGGGACACCTCAGGCTCCGGATGTGGTCCCGACTCCTCCAGCACCCGTTCCGTTCCAGCAGACGGAGATGGGGCAAACACTGACGGCCATCCTGGAGGCCTTCAGAGCTCAGCAAGCCCCGGCCCCACAGCCAAACCCCGGAGCCAATTGGATGACGGTCTTCCGAGGACTTTCCCCTCCATCCTACCAGGGGACGGAGTCCGCAGTACGTACGGAGGAGTGGTTGGACACCATTTATGAGATGTTGGCAGGGATTCGATGCCCCACGGAGGAGGCAGTCGCTTTGACAGTCTCCTGCTTAGAGTCACACGGAAAGAGATGGTGGAAATCTCAGCTGGACACCACCTTTGCAGGGATGGACTGTGCTGATATTACTTGGGAGGAGTTCAGAGCAGCGCTCTTGGGACATTTTGTACCTCAGTCGGCGAGAGATGACCTGGAGGATAGATTCCTGCGGTTGAGGCAGGGGAACAGGACCGTGGTGGAGTACTATCAGGAGTTCACTCACCTGGCCCGTTATGCGGACGCTTATCAGTTAGACGATGCTGGCTACGCCCGGAGGTTTTATAAGGGGCTGCAGGATGACATGAGGCAGGCCCTCCTTTTCGTTTCAGAGGGGAGTCTGGCCAGGATTCTGGAGATGGCTAAGAAGAGAGAGGCGGATCAGCTTACAGTGAGGAGCCGGAAGAGACCGGCTGATGATACAGTGATTGGAGGACGTAGAGACCGCCCTCGAGGCCAGGTTATTGGAGAGAGAAGGAACGGGGATCAGCCCCGTCAGGAGTTTGGGCAGGAGCAGAGCACTCAGGGGATATTGGCTCCCCAGCCTATACAAATGCTGGAGATGCCAAGGACGGCAGGGCAGCCACCAGTATGCTATCAGTGCAACCAGCCGGGGCATATCAAGCGGAACTGCCCTGTGGGGCGAGCACCCCCACCAACACATCAGGGCGCTCCACCTCCCCGACAGTTTGGCGGACGAGGACAGGACCGAGGACGAGGATTTCAGGATCGAGGCCGCAGGCAAGAGAGAGAGCAGGTGTATGCTCTAGACCTGACACAGCCTCGGAACCCGGAGCAGGTTATCACAGTTATGGCAGCACTTTTAAATTTTCTTCATATAAACTACTATTTTAGACGTAACCTGCTTAGAAATTTAAGAGAAGATGAACTGCAACAAAAATACTAAGACACTTAATTACCCCAGGCATAGTTTTCGTTAGCGGCAAGCCCGCTCACACCCTCTTTGACACCGGTGCGTCGCAATCATTCGTGTCGGAGGATTTTGTGAAAGGACTGGCAGGAGTGGAGCTATGCACCGGGAAGATGCTGAGGGTGCGCCTACCCGATGGATCAGAGATATTGACCTCTACTCATTGTAATATGGAAGCGAGGATCGGCGGAAAGGCGTTTGAGGCACCAGCGACGGTCTTGAGGATGCCAGATTACGATCTGATTCTGGGCATGACCTGGCTGTATTGGAACCATGCCCAGATCGATTGCGTGGCGAAGAGGATCACCGTGAGGCACGGCGACTCCTTCATTGTTATCGAAGGTATTATATCAGCACCCCGTACTTTACTATCGTCTGTGCAGGCCGTTAAGGCCCACCTGCAGGGGGAAGAGGTTTATCAGGTCCTCTTTGAGGCGGTCGTAGCCAAGGATTCCATTGCAGATATCCCGGTAGTGCGGGACTTCACCGACGTATTTCCAGAGAAGCTACCACGGTTACCCCCGCACCGAGAGAAGGACTTTCAGATTCAGCTCGTACCGGGGGCTAAGCCGGTATCCAGAGCTCCCTATCGAATGGCCCCAAAGGAGTTGGTGGAATTCCGGAGTCAGCTTCAAGAGTTAGTGGAGGCCGGGTTCGTTCGGCCTAGCTCTTCACCATGGGGAGCTCCGGTGCTGTTCGTTAAGAAGAAAGACGGGACCCTTCGACTATGCATAGATTACCGGGCTCTGAACAGGTTGATAGTCCGGAACACTTATCCCTTACCACGGATAGATGAGCTTTTCGACCAGCTGGAGGGAGCCCATTGGTTCTCAAAGCTGGATCTGAGGTCAGGATACTACCAGCTTCGCATTCGGGAGGAGGACATCCCGAAGACGGCGTTCAGCAGTAGATACGGCTTGTACGAGTTTACCGTGATGCCGTTCGGGCTCACGAATGCACCCTCCGCATTCATGACTTTGATGAATCGGGTGTTCGAGGAGTATCTGGACGTCTTTGTCATAGTATTCATCGACGACATTCTCATCTATTCAAGGACGGAGGAGGAGCACGCGAGACATCTAGCCTTGACCTTGGAGAAGCTGCGGGAGCACGAGATGTATGCCAAGTACAGCAAGTGCCAGTTCTGGCTAAAGGAGGTGGCATTTCTGGGTCATGTCATCAGTGGAGCAGGTCTGGCAGTGGATCCGGCAAAGATCCAGGCAGTACGGGATTGGCCACCACTAAAGTCGGCCACGGAGGTTCGAAGTTTCTTGGGACTTGCCGGTTATTACCGAAAGTTCGTAAAGGGGTTCTCTCAGATTGCCCTTCCTCTTACGTCTCTGACGAAGAAGGAGTCCCCTTTTATTTGGACGCCGCGATGCGAATCTGCCTTCTAGGAGCTGAAGGATCGTCTCACCTCGGCCCCCATCCTTGCCCTTCCATCAGGGAGGGAGGGATTCCAGGTATATACAGATGCTTCCTATCAGGGGATGGGTGCCGTCCTTATGCAGAATGGGCACGTAATAGCTTATGCCTCCCGTCAGTTGAAGCAGCACGAGCAGAACTACCCCGTGCACGATTTGGAGATGGGGGCAGTCATTTTTGCTCTTAAGATCTGGCGGCACTATCTCTACGGGGTACATTGTGATATCTTCTCCGACCACAAGAATCTGAAGTACGTCGACACCCAGAAGGAGTTAAACATCAGGCAGAGACGCTGGGTGGAGTTTCTTTCGGACTACCAGTATACCATGCACTACCATCCGGGGAAGGCGAACGTGGTTGCGGATGCTCTGAGCCGGAGAGCGAGTACGACTGGAGCAGGCCCGCAGCTAATGGCCTTGGAGTTGATTAGATCATTCGAGGAGATGCAGATTTCGCTAGTATCTGAGGATGACCCGGAGCTGTACATGGAGTACCTGGGGTCGATGGCTACTACAGATGACATCCGAGACCGCATCAGAGATGGGCAGAGGCTGGACGAGAGAACTGAGCCGATATTCCGAGCCTTGGAGGAAGGCACGACAGGAGATTACACTTTGAGGGATGGGCTCCTGTGTTTCCGGGGCAGAGTCTACATACCAGCAGGAGGACGGATCCGGGAGGATATTTTGACGGACGCTCACTGCAGCCGGTATTCGGTACACCCGGGGATCACCAAGATGGTAAAGGATTTAAAGAGGACGATGTATTGGCTGGGTATGAAGAAAGATATTACGTATTTTGTGACGCATTGTGAGGCCTGCCAGCTCGTGAAGGCGGAGTGTAGGAACCCGGCAGGTTTGTTGTAGCCGCTTCCAGTGCCGGAGTGGAAGTTTGAGGATATAGCCATGGACTTCATACATGGGCTACCTAGATCCCGTGCGGGGAACGACTCGATCTGGGTGATAGTGGACAGGCTGACAAAGGTGGCCAGATTCATCCCAGTGGCAAAGGACACACCGGTCAGTGTATTAGTACGGAGATTCATTGAGCAGTTCGTGCGTTATCATGGGGTGCCCAAGACTATCGTTTCGGATCGGGATGGGCGGTTTACATCCAGGGAATGGAGGTCAGTCCAGGCCCATCTGGGTTCTCGGTTGACATTCAGCACAGCTTTCCACCCTCAGACCGACGGACAGACAGAGCGCACTAACCGTACACTGGAGGATCTGTTGCGACTATGTATTTTGGACCGTGGTGAGCCTTGGGAGAGATTGTTACCACTGGTCGAGTTTTCATACAACAATGCTCATCAGTCCAGCATAGGCATGGCTCCATACAAAGCATTGTACGGAAGGAGGTGCAGAACCCCACTATCATGGGTTCAGGACGAGGATCCGCAGGCACTGGGCTCGGAGTTTGTGGGAGATACAGATGCACAGATTAGATTGATCCGAGACAGGATGTTGGAAGCCCAGAGCAGACAGGCGAAATATTACGATGCGAGGCATCGCCAAGTAGAGTTCCAGGTAGGAGACCGGGTTTTCTTGAAGATACGGCCGATGCACGGGGTCTCGCGGGTTCGCGGGCGGAAGAAGCTCAGTCCAAGATATATGGGGCCCTATAGGATCCTGGAGCGGATCGGCCCCTTAGCCTATAGACTGGAGCTACCGCCGGAGTTAGCGGGATTGCATGACGTCTTCCACGTCTCCTCACTTCGGAGGGCTCTGCTACGCCCTGAGCAGCTGATTTCCTCGGCAGATGGCCCAGTGGCCTCGGATCGGTCAGTCGATTTAGAGCCTATCAGGATTGACGATACAGCAGTGCGGGTCTTGCGACGGAAGAAGGTCCCGTTAGTCAAGGTTCTGTGGAACAATCATGGGCAGGAGGAGCATATATGGGAGCCACAGGACTTGATGCGGCAAAAATACCCGGAACTTTTTCGTCAGGTATACCTCAAAACCCCTCTGGACAATCAATTTGCCTTCCTATTTTAAACCAATGGAATTGAAATTTCAAGAATAGGGGCTAATCTTTTGTTTATTGGGGTGTATATACCTAGTTAAGTGGGCGAATTAACCTTAGATTCGAAACCGCACAAACAACGTAACGTAGGGAGGTGATCATTCGGTTCTCATGGGATGTTACAAGCTTATTTTTCCCGATTTGAGTCCCGTAGGCTTAACCTTGATTTCGGGGACGAAATCTTTGTTTTTGTTTATTGAGATTTGTAACATCACATTTCCGGCTAGACCCCTAGGAGTTGGTTGGTTGTGGTAGAACCCTAGGGAGTCCAAAGCTTGAAATAACCGACCAAGATTTCGGGTCACGGGTTGGTCATGCCCGTGACTGACCCGTCACGCCCGTGACCTAGGGCGTGACTCACTCGACGATCGTCGATCTCCGGGAGATGATCGTCGGGCGCAGCATTTCCAACCCGGCCCTGTCACGCCCGTGACCCAGATGTCATGCCCGTGACCTTGGGCGTGACCCCTTCGACGATCGTCGATCTCAGTTAGACGATCGTCGGACGCGGAATTTGCCTCATGGCCTGTCACGCCCGTGACACTTAATGTCACGCCCGTGACATAGGGCGTGACCATGACCGTCGACTTCAGGTCGACGGTCGTCGACCCAAAGTTGTCCACACAGGCATGTCACGCCCGTGACCAACAATGTCACGCCCGTGACATAGGGCGTGACACGCTCGACGGTCGTCGATGTCAGTTCGACGTCGTCGAACCAGAATTGGTCACCAGGCCGGTCACGCCCGTGACCCATGTGTCACGCCCGTGACCACCCTTCAACGATCGTCGATCTCAGTTCGACGATCGTCGAACTCAGAACTACTAACCGGGCCTGTCACGCCCGTGACCTATGTGTCACGCCCGTGACCAAGGCCGAAACGTCAGCCACACTGGAAATTTCGGTAACCGACGCCTTAGTAAATTCTGACTGTGGTGATGAAAATCAAGAGTATTTATGGGTCGTTCCCTACTTTAATTATGTTAATAATTAAGGAAAAGTGGGCCCAATAGGAAATTGCCACCTGGCAAACACCTCTTCATCTCCAACTTTTCAACTGCCATTCGTCATAACCGAAACGTCATAAGGGTGTTATTAATGGCCGCCAATGTTTCATCCCTTCCCCTCCCCATTTGCTGATCTATAAAATATTCCTAAGAGCAGGAGGAAAAGGTTACACTCCCTCAAACCGTTTCAGACTTCCCCTTGCTGTTGAAGAATTTCCGGCGACGCCACCACCGCGCAAATGGCTTCCCGACGTTCTGCACGCCTTCAACCCGCGAACAAGGTCCTCCCCTCCCTCTTCTTCTGCGGATAGATCTTAGGAATCGTTAGGAGAGATATCGGGCTCAAAAGAGCCAGATCGGGTGAGCGTCTTCGTGGTTTTTCCTAAAATTTCATGGTGGCGGGTTCGCCGGAAACCGCCTCTTCGGCGGCTGTGCCGCCGCCCGACGATAGCCCTCGCCTCAACGGAGGTGGTGGTGGTGGTGGCCGGCCAGGGAGATGGCTGGATGGCCGGGAATTAGCTTGGAAAAAGCTACAGGAATTTAGGTTTTAGGCTCTGCTTTCGGGCTGTTGAAGAAGATGAACAGTGTCTTTTAATTAGATTTTATTTTTGAATCAATTTCTGAATGAGATATCTACCATGTTAAATAATTTGGGAAAAATACCTAGAGGTTCCTACAGGAAAAATGATCAACATAGGAAGTGTAGCCCTTGAAGTCTACTTTAATTCAAAATTATCTTCACTCGATTTGGAATCCTGGTTAGACCACAGCACCCTTTTTGGTGAGGTCTATCCAGAGGGCTGCCTTGACCTTAGAAAAATTCCCCACTCCAATTCAGTCATCCAAATGACTTGAAATTTGGGGTGTGGTCTAATCTTACGTATATCTAGGTGCTATCCAAAAATGAGAATTTTTGGAGAACATTTTTCTATAGTTTTTAGAAAAATTCAATAATCCTAGCCGAATTTAATTAGATAGTTAAATAATTTCCAAACCCTCCCAAACTTTGGTGAGTGGTCCCTGGGGTCACCATAAAGTTCTGTATAATTTTCCATCTCATTTGTAGATGGCTTGGACTAGAAATGATCAATCCTAAGTTTTGCCCTAATAAGGGGTCTTAGGATAAAAGTGCACTTTTGAAGTTTGAGCGGTGAGATCGCCTCAACAGAGGTTGAGATTTTTACCACTGGCTAGTAATATTCTCTAGCACCCCCTCATGGAGTTTGAGGTGGATCGGGGTAAGTTTACCCTAAGGACCAAGGCCAAACCCTAAGGTTGGATCTTGGTGGTTTGTGAAGGTCATGTGGTCAGATGACCTTGGATTGACCCGAAATCGGGTGAAGAGGTCCATAGGGCCAATATAGTGCTCTGGATGAAATCTAAGTAGATTTGGAGACCGTTTGGATACCTAAAAATCTAACCCTAGTTTAGGGCGCGAAACTAATAGAGATAGGAAATGACACCAAATCACATTGAAAAGTGATGAAATCTGAGGAGAGTGAATTATAGGGATGGTACAAGCTCTGGATATTTTTCTATGAATTTTATGTTCATTATTTTGGGTACTTCTTTAATGATTTAGTAATTGTATGATTTGCTTAGAAAATTTATTATGGGGTACAAACTTCCTGGAAACTGATGAAATTTAGGCTGAGAACCTTTATTATGATTTTAAAGCCCTGTGAATTTTTATGGTATTTTTAGAAGCTTAATTCTAAGGCTTGCTTCATTAAGTATTATTTATCATGGATATTGGATTAAATCTATTTTGGTGGTTAGCAAGCTAGTAAAAATTATGATTCTCTGCACAAAGATCTTTTATATATCATACTACTGGCTAGTGATTTTTCCATAATTTTTAGATGAATAATTTCAGTACTTCCTTCACTACGTAGAATTAATATGATTATACTAAATAAATTATTTAGAGGTTAAATACTTTCTATAAAATTCTAAAAATCTGTATTTGAGGTTATTTTTGCTGTTATTTAATGATCATGATTTTTGAGTAGCCATTACTTAGGAAGATCATGTGGTTCATGTTTAAAATGACCCGTGGCACGTCCTTTGGAAAAATTAAATAAATATCAGATTAATTAGGAAAATTATAACTTTCTGGATTTAGACCAATTATGTTATGATGGACCTCCAGTAAATATTATAGGAGATTTGGAAGATAATTTGGTGTACCTCCCCTTGGGCACCTCATATAGTTTAGGATGGTCTGCATATAGTAAAGCCACGGAATTTTGATAGTTGATGGTTGGTAGGGCAAACTGGGATCGAGTTCATCATTGGGAGACTGGATGGAATAAGGGAGTACGGGAACGACGAAAGATCGTCCATCCCGGGAAGAAGAGGAAGGGTCTTAATACTCTAGGGTTAGCACTAAAGTAACTAAATGGGGATAGGCTAAGGGAGATCAACCAATAATAATAAGTGCCTTGCGAAAGGGAACTTCGGGCCGTAATGCCACCGTCTTGGTTCCTAGTGCCCCTTGAGAGCCCTTCACGGGGTATACCGGGGGCAGTCCTGGGCTAACGTAAACCATAGGAATAATAAATTAAAAGAGTAACTAGTATAACTAGGGCTGCACACACTCACTCCCCGGTAGCTAGGAAAGTAGAATGATAGGATTACTTGCCATCAGACAGTAGCTCTGAAGGTAGATGCACGGACAGGACTGTCCGGGGGGCCGCGGGCTCGAGGGTTGGAGTACAGTATAAAGGTGGTGGGTCTTCGGTACCTGATCGTCGTTCACACCGACATGGGTACGCTGACTCGGCGGTGTGGGACACTTAGCCAAAGAAAGTCTGGAGGGTACATCCAGCAGCAGTACGCGGATACTCTAGGTTGTGTTCTTCTAGGGGCGTACGGGAGGGCTAGGCCTGGTAGTGTGGATGCCCGCCTAGGAGTGGGGGGCCCGACCCACTGTCTTCGTTTGCCACTACGGAGGTTCCTGGGAGTGAAGCTAGCTGCCCAAACAGGGGGAACTAAAGGTCTGTGCGCATAGAGTCGTGTGCGTGAGTTGCACTTGCATGAATCATGGCATAGCATATCACTACACTCATATTTGCATACAACCGACACCCCAACGTATAAATCGGTATGGGACTTTTTATACGATGGGAGCTTTGCAGAAGATCCCTTAACTTATAAGTTTGTATGGGCATTCATATAAGTTAAGGTTACATACTTATTTACTTGTTGTTTACTTACTGTTCTCTAGCTGCCCCTTTTAAATAAATTGCTACTTATTAATTGTTCTACCTATTACAACATTTATACTGTCCACCTGATATAACTTGCTAGTTAGGTCCACCGTCACCTGCTTGTCTATTCTCCACTTTGTAGCTTCCCTTTCCTCCTCTCCGCCCTGTGCTTAGGAGCCGTGGTGGGAGGGGTAGGGGATGATAGGGCTTAGTCTTTATGACTAATGGTTTTCGAACCAAACATTACAGGAGCTCCGGATGGGATACAGGGACCAGCACCAGCGGAGTACGGTGCGCTTGGAGGTGGGACAGTCTAGCACCGGTGCACCTGCGACCAGCTCCGTGAGTGATTAGTATTTCCTTAGCTTCCGTGATGAGTGACTTGTAGTGAGGACTCTGATGTACTGGGCTCGAGCCCATTTATCTACTTTTCTATTATATGTATTGATGGACTGGATATGATTCACTTTTATTTACATGTTTCTGTGGACTTGTTTACATTTTTTATATAAATACTTCTCTCTCTTGTGATCGAAAAGGGCCGGCAGAATTGGCGTTTTGTAGTGGTTGCCTTCCCGTGAGTCGGTGCCACCGCAAAGCGGCAATTCTGGGCTAAGACCCCGGTGGTTGAAAAAGAAAAAAAAGGGGGTCTTACAATAGTGGTCTGACCGTGGTTTTAGTCTGATAACTTGTAGTAGGCGGTCAGTTTGAGAGGCTGACTCTGGGAGATTATGGCTTTGTAGTTAGTTGTTTTATTTCTTGTATAATTGGCGGTTTGGTCATGTCAAACCGCATAAGCCGCACAGCTTGTATTTATTCCCACATCGTTTGTTGTAAATCTCTCTCTCCTCCCCCAGTTTCTATAAATAAGGGGGCATACCTTTGTAATCTTTATCATTTTTGAGCAATATAGTTTACGGTTTATTTACCTCTTTTATCCATTTCCTACAGAGACCAAGTAAATTTGTGAAGCAAAGTCTATTTCGTCGAGTGATCTCATGACATTTAGTATATTCGTCGAGTGAACAGTTAATTCATTGAGTGCTTTCGACGAATTTATGTGGACTTAAGATTTTTCGTCGGGTACTTACGCCGAATTCGTCGAGTAAGGGTGTTTACACTTAGAAATTCCTGGATTATTTTTCTCTTGCTAGTTCTTGGGTACTTTTGGGTTATCTCTATATTATTTTTATTATTTTTATTTTAACCTTTGGTTGGTAGTGGATAAAGGACGACCCTCTCAGTGTCGGTTTGTGAATCATTATATCTGGTGGGTTTTCTTTTTTATTTTGTGGACTATGGGGTTGTGTTGGACAATATGGCCGCCACCGCAGTGCCTTGTTGAGATGTTTGGTCTGAAGGTTTGGAATGGACAATGTGGCCATTTCCTCAGTACTGTTTTATCGGTGGTAATGATTCACGTGGTTGAGCTGATCAGTCACTTTTACATATAAATAAACATGTATATCTATACTCATATATGATTAGTGAAGTTTGAAATCACTCGTACTTGGTGTGAGTTTTAGTTGTATCTAACCCCTTGTGGTTTCTCTTACACTTACTATTTATTTGATCTTGGATACTAAGGTTTTCTTTCAGTCAGTCTGAATCAGGTTGGTAATCCTCTTAGCTTTTCTAACTATTTGATTTTGATCTTTATCGCCACTTGTACATTCTTGCTGAGACATTCTATTCTTTTTGAATGCCTCAGGCTCAGAGTAGTAGCAATTTTAGTAGCTAGAGTTTGTGGCGTATGCAGAAATAGTAGTAGTTCTTCCCTCACATTCATGAGGTAGTTTTGTTGTTCTTACTTTGGTTCAAACATACATATTATTTTGTGGGTTTGTGTTAGGTTGTTGATGGCCATATGAATTATTGTAGATGTTAGACTATTTTCTAGCTGCTATGTTATTTTCTTGCTGGTTTGTTTTACCAACTTTCTCTCTGGGAAGAATTAAAGCTAGGTTGCATGTTAGTCATTTTCAAAGTATAAAAAGATCAATATTCTTATCTCATACTCATGGCATCCTTTTAAGTCAAATGTCACTCTATTTTAACGAATGTAAAAGCTCTTTTAGTACTTATATTAAATCTAGATGTGTGTATAATATGAATTATTTTAATAGATTTTCATGCTCATATAGGATAATAAATGAACTAAATAAAGTATTTTCTGCTGCGTATATGTATATTTTTACCCGTGAACTAGTTGATCCACTTAGCCGAGGGACACAACCATCAAAATTTAAACCCAAACTATATTTTCATCATAAAAATTTATGAATTTCATGAAAAGTAATAGGAGTAGGTTCTTGTCTGATCGTCTGAAGTTGTCCCCTGCACGACGTGGCATCATGAAGCCTATTTTTTCTCACTCTGATATATAATTTAATACTTAGAAAATACGGGTTGTGATAGTTGGTATCGGAGGGAGGTTTGTTTGACATGTTGGTCGAACAACAATCTCTGGTAAAGTTTTAGTTATCTTGTTTCATTGCATACACATACCAATATGTCATCAGTACATCTTGGCTGAAGTATGAACACTATACACATAAGCATGACAAGAAGTATACATGACATATTATGTAGTATGGGATGCATAATATGTGTTTGTATATAGATCCTCATAGGAAGAAATATGTGACTGTTATGTAGTATAGGATGCATAACAATCATCACATGAAGGCCCATTAGATTTTATTTTTTATTACATGCGATATTATGTAGTATGGGATGCATAATATTTCATATGTACGTCGCTCATAACATGTATTATGGCTTTTACTAGAATATATAGCACTGCCTGTATAACATAACATAGCTTGAGCACACGTGCCAAGTTAAGATCTACATGATGACACACGTATAAATGTGGTTTTAAAACAAAAGAATAAGAATTCATGCATTCATATTATATGCACATGAGTTAGTAGTATGATGGTGTATCATCCTAAGTTAAATCATATCATCACTTATAAAAATCCCAGAACAAGGTAGCAGCAAGACTAAGTATCTATACATTTTTGGTCTGAACTAAGTTGAGTAGTTTTAGTTTTAAGCTAGGTTTTGATGAGTTGTTCGTTTGTATTATTAGGAATGCCACCTAAGAGTATTATTATGAGTTCGACTCCCTAGTCTGAAGATGAGTCATTGAGTGCGCAAAGTGAGGCCGTGATCTAAGGGCTGCGACAGAGCAATGAGGCTCTGTCAAGGCAGATGATTATAATGCAATCAAAAATTCAGGCAATGTTGATTACGGTCTAAAGGCAGCAGCCTGTGGTGTAGGACCCTTTAGTGGGTTAGACTGTACCTATTCCTCCTACTCCTCTGGCGCTTCCAGTTCTACTGCCACTAGAGATGAATTTTATTTCACACTTACAGTGATTTGGACATCCTACCTATGATGGTAGAGCCAATTTCATGGCCTTGGATGATTGGATCATTTCCAACAAAGAGATGTTTCCGTATTCGGGGATTTTTGTAGACTAGAAGGTAATGGTCACCACTTACCAGCTGAAGGGCCTTGCTAAGAGCTGGTGGACCCGAGAGAAAGAGAGACTCATAGATGGATGTTCGTGGGAATGTTTCAAAGAGATGATGCTCAAGAAGTTCCTGCCATTGGTTGAGCAAGATCGTCTGATAAATAAGTTTCTGCACCTGAAATAGAGATAGCTCACTGTTGTGAGTATGAGATAGAATTCAGCAAGTTGAGCAGGTTCGCTCTTGACTTAGTAGCTGATACGCCAAAAATGGTCTACGTATTTAAACGCAAGTGCACATGCCATATCAAGTAATAAAAAGTGAGTAAGAATCGTTCCCACGGGGAGGTGGTGAGTTCAGTGCTTGCAAATACCAGTTAGGCCTTTTCCTTAAATCCAAGTAAGACGAAATTGGTGATTTTCTTGAATTACTAAAATTAAAAATGAAGACTTCTAAATGAAATTACTATGAATCTTTGGAAAAATACTTTTCTTATCAAATTGGAGATATAATCTTGTATCATGATTTCCTAGGTTTAGTGTGATGAATAAGTGAATATATCGTTATGAAAATGCATGGTGAAAGTACCTTGCAATGATTTTAAAATAGAGAACCGCATCTCTCGATATCGGAAAACACCCTTTTATTTCAGTCCTATATTTCCCCTCGGGTGAAATAAGAACCGCTTAAAGAGCAAAAACCAAAGTTGCTAACACCAAGAGGAAATCTCTTTCTCTCTTCAAATGCTATATCAAAAATATGATATACTACCATAACTCCTCTCTCGATTTATGAAGCGTAGCATAAAAATGAAATCTTGGCCAGAAATTTCAGAATAAAGATCGTAAAATTGATAAAGAACATTCACCATATATTCTCAACAAGAAAAACTTGAAAATAATCATCACACACAACCAAGTACTCTCATAATACAAGATTAAGGAAAATTAGTTCATGGCGATGGAGGAATCACACAAAGCTTTGAAATGGATCTTACAAAACATGGTAGTTCACGCTTAATCGCTGCTGGAATCTCTTCCCAAAGTTGTTTCTTCGATCCGCACGAAGATCTCCTTCTTCTTCCTCTAGTCGTCGCTCTCCAATGGAGGTTTTTCTTCTAAAATCGGCCCTAGATAGTGCTCTCACTCTAAGATATGAAAATTATCTCTCTCCTCCTTTAATTTGGTCAGTTTTAGGCAATTAAAACGTCAGCCCCTACTGAAGAGATGCCTCCTTCCAAAATTGAAAACGGCGGCAATTTGAATTTAGAAATTTTTATTCTGGATGGACGATTGTTGCAATTTCAGAATGGTTATTGCAACAACTGACCCAGGCTGAAAATAAGAATTCAGCATTGCCCCTCCAAGTTTATTTCTTCGACGATTCTTGCATAGAAATAATGGAATATGACCAACTTAATACAATAAACATTAAATCAATAATTAATCATATTTTGTTACCATTTAAGCTCATTATTCTCATTTTCACTAAGCAAGAAGTAGAAATATTAGGCGTAGATAACTTTATGTGAGAAGTTATCACACCTCCACACTTAAATCCTTGTTAGTCCCTTGTTAGTCCCTAGCAAAGAAAAATTCACAATAATTACCTGGGTAAAGGATAATACACAGTGTATGTTTCAATGATACTTTTTTCTTCTTCTTGAAAAACCAATTAATCGAGGCATACTCAAAAGATTCGCTTTACTAAAATGATAGGTTTAGTAATCAATAAAAATCCAACCATTCAAAAATCCATTAGTTAGATGGAAGATTAGAGCTCAAATAAAAATCGTAGTGTGATGTGTGGTTTTCTCAAAACAAATGATGTACTCTCATGCAATACTTCCTTTGAACCCCCACATATACAGGAAGTGATAAGCATATGCTAAGCAATTGATTTAACCTCCATATAAGTTATTAGTTCCAATGAAACTTGGATATGTTTAAGCTTGGTTCGGCAGTTATGGATACTTTGATAATGGAATGGTGTTCCCTAGTTAATAATCTTAATGATTCGCCATATTGTGGGGTTTATCACATTTTCTAAGTCTATTCATAGTAGGGATCTTTATAAGTATAAGTGCACATACCTAGGCTACAAGTCACTATGATATTTCTTCTTTTCCAATTTTTTATCATAGTTGGGATCATTCCAAGTATGCATTCACATACTCAGGCCGCATATAATTATGAATTTTATTTTCTTTTCTTCACTCTCTTTTAACATATATATTACCAAGGATTATTCCAAGTATGTGTACATATACTCAGGCAACATATCACTATGAATTTGTAACACACTCACAATAGGCTAACTTATGAAGACACAACTAGTAGGAACATACGGAATTTAGTCATGGAATGATGTGTATAAATGGTTCAAGCTCAACTATTGTAGTGAATGATCAAAATGGACTAACTAACTATCCTCATGTTTTTGGTGTACATCATTTACATAGTTCTTACTCACCACTCCCCGTTGGATTTAGAGGATAATGTTGGAAAGCTTGTAATGGAAGTACACAAAACAAAACAAAAAATTTAGTGCACAAAAACAATATCTTAAGTGAGCTCAGTCAAACCAACATTTTTCTAACTTCAAATTCATTAGTTGGGTTCTTAAGATTAATATGCCCTACCGATCATTGAATAAATCTAGAGTAGCCCATAGATTAATCAAGAGCACTAGTTAGTATCATTGAATTCATGATCAAAGTAGCCCTTACCCAGTGTGTAAGGGATACACCCCTCCACACTTAAAGCGTTGCTAGCCCCTAGCAACTCTACTTCTAGAACACTAGTTATGAAAATGATAGACAGTTAAAATGTTTTTTTATGACTTTGTCGAATGAGCATACAGATATCAGGAAGAAAGCAATTAAAATTAAATAACTCCCCTGAAGAATTTAAGTCGCGAGAGGATTGATCCACATGTTCACAAGATGACCAACACTTCCTAAAATGTGCTCCTCAATTTGCGTAAGGAGTTTCGTTGGTGAACACGGTTGCATTACCTGCACTTGAAGTGACATCGAAAATAACAGAATGGAAGTGCTACAAGGGATTATATGAAGATAATTATCCATTTAATAACAGGAGCAAGCATACTTGATAAATAGATCAATATAAAAGTTCATAGAACATACTTGCAGCATATTTGATAAAACATTGCAACTAATATAAAAGTGAACCATGTGGAATCTTTGATAAATAAAAGCATATGTCCATAATATCCATATTGTGCAATCTAAACAAAGTATCATATAAGAGTATCTATGCCAAAAAATTATCACCGTGCATAAAGCTAAACAAAATATAATTTGTCCACAGCAGAGCTCCGCATCTAAATATAGTTCAACAAAACACAGTCCAAATCATGTAAATAAAACCAAACCAAAAGAAAATAGGAATGCCTACTCGTCATCACCATCTGCATCGTCTTCACCTTCGCCTTCGTCATCGCCTTCCTCATTGTCAGCATCATCTCCTTCATCAGCACATTCCTCATCCCCAACATCATCTCCTTCATCATCGCCTTCTTCATCATCAACATCATCGCCTTAATCATCTCCAGTCGCTTTGTTCACCACGCGAGGATCCACTCGAATGCGTTTGGAGTTAAGCAAGTAACCTTCATTATCAAATTGCTTTCTCATTCTCAACTTGGACTACGGCCTAGGGAGCTTAGCTTTCTCCAATAACTTGTAAAGGATAGCCTTTGATCATCTAACTCCTCCTATACCTAAAATGGTGGCATCTCTGGTAGGCCTTCATATATTGTATATCCTCCATTATGGTATCTGGATCACCTCCTCCATCTTCTAGCTGAATTACAATGTCGATAGGCTCGTCATCCTGTACCTTAAAGGGCTGCACCTTGGGAGGATCATCAGCTACTTTTATGCACACCTCCACCACCATCTTGTTTATGTGACCCTTCAACCTCTTTATCACATCATCCTCCTCTTCCCGCACTCCAGCAGCACGACAAAGATCCATAATAAGAACGGGAAACCAAAGTTGTTTATGGTTCTTCTCCTGTATCTTCTCCTTCAACTGACGTGCGATGACTTCCCCACATCAAACCTTATTCCCTTGAGTATAAAATAGAGGATAACGACTTTGTATAGAGACACGCTGTTAAGATGTTTTGTTGGTAGGATGGTGGCGTTGATGAACATGAGCCAAGCCTCTGCTTGTCTTGTTAAGCATGTGTCCTTCATTGACTTGGATGTCATGTTAGCCAATTCCGGCCCTGAGGTGAGACAAACCACTTCTGCCATTTCTTATGGTGTGACCTTAGTTAGGACAGTAGTGTAGTCATCTTGATCGTGGTCATCCAATTCAAACAACTCAAAAATCCTTTCAGCCAAAAATGCTACTTCCTTCCCTCGCATAATGGTCGTCTCTCCCTCTGTTGTTATTGCGTTTACGTAGAACTCATAAACGAGGGAGAGAGCAACCTCTGTTCGCGGGTGGCAGAAGTATACCCATTGTAGGGCACATATTTGGTTTGCGTACGCAAGGTTCCAAGCTCGCTTATCCATTTTAAATCCTCTCTCCATGATGAATGGGGTGGTTCTCAACTCTCTGAACCTCTGCTCTGCCTCTTCATTTTGAAATTTCATACCCTTCCTGTTGATCGATTTCTCTTTTCTCTGTTTCTTCCTCTTCAAACCCTTATCTAAAATATATGTTCAACATATATGTTCTACTAAGCATGGATTCGAATGAAGAAGCATTTATAGTGAAAGTGGGATGCATTAGGTTTACCTGGAGAACCCTCGGCAGCATTCTCCGGCGCAACCTTCATCACCCGCCGCATCTCCCTCATGGCTTTCGCACGCACAGAATCCCCTACTTCCTCCCAAATATCGGACGACGTCCGACGACCTTGGCGGTGACGTTGCTGAAACCTCCCGCCGTCCGCTGCTCAGAAATCGCGAATCGAGAATCGCTGCTCGACGCAGTGCCCGCTCCCGCTCGACGAATGCTGTCGTGACCTAGGCAACACGTTGTGAATGAATTCGGGCTGGGATTATTTAGGAAAGGGTATTATCTATATTAACTGAATTAGAGCTTTCTTTATTAGTGCAACTTAAATTTTGAAGGAAATAATCCCGCTTAATTAACCTAACCGCTGTTTTTGAATTTAACTGAAATGCCTCCCTGGACCGATTTCGGCGATTCACTCAAACTGGGTGCCGGTTTGCCTCCTAGCACTTTTCTGCTTGTGCAGGCAGAGCACAAAAAATGACCACAACAATTTACGTTATTGCAGTAAATCGTTTTACCCCAAAACTACAGTTTCAATTTTCTGATATCAACATCCTGTTTCTCCTAAATGGCCGATTTTTTCCAGAATCTCTTGCTCGTCTAGCAGCTTCCCCCCATACTAACTTTATAACTACGAAAAAAAAAATTATGAAAACTGAAATTTTTAAAACAAATGCAAACATGCAAAATATATATTTTATACTAAGATGTAATGGGTTGCCTCCGACCAAGCGCCTGATATATGAGTCCTGATAGTACTTTGCCTAATTAGAGAAGCTCTATACACGACACTGCTCGGTCAATGTCGCCTCCCAAATATAACTTTAGTCTGTCTCAATTCACCTTGAACTCGGTCCCATCAATTTCATTTAAAATAGTCACAGCTTCGTAGGGATGCACTGTTTAACCTTAAACGGGCCCGACCAGCGTAACTTGAGTTTTTTGGGGAACAATTTTTAAGCGAGAATTGAATAAAAGAACAAGTTGTCCCGACTCAAAGTGTTTTTTCCTTCATGCGTCGATCATGCCATCTTTTCGTGCGCTCTTTGTAGATTCTCTAGTTCTCATATGCTTTCATCTGAATCTCCTCTAGTTCATTCAGTTGTAAAAGTCTCTTCTTACCGGCATCACGGAAATCGTAGTTTATTTTTATAGTCGCCCAAAATGTCCGGTGTTCTAATTCTAGAGGCAGATGATAAGACTTTCCATAGACCATCCGGTACGGGGTTAGTCCAATGGGGGTTTTGAAGGCAGTGCTATATGCCCATAATACATCAGCAAGCTTTTGTGACCAGTCTCTACAGTTGATGCTCACTTTCTTTTCTAAAATTTTCTTAATCTCCCTATTGGATACTTCCGCTAACCCATTTTTCTAGGGATGATATGCTAGTGCGACTTTATGAGTTATCCCAAATTTGTTTAGTAATGCGGTGAACTATTATTATAGAAATGACTTCCTCCGTCACTAAGAATTGCCCTCGGTATTCCGAATCGATTGAATATATGATGTCTTAGAAAGTTAAGGACTGCTTTGGCGTCATTCTTGGGCGTCGTGATTGCTTCCACCCACTTAGATATGTAGTACACAACCAATAATATGAATAAATTACAATTCGAGTTCACGAATGGTCCCATGAAATCTATACCCCATACATCAAATAATTCGACTTCCAACATTATATTCATGGGTATCCTTCATTCTTATGTATATTCTCACTTCGTGGCATCTATCGCGTTGCTTCACAAATACATTAGCATCCCTAAATAAATAAGGCCAAAAGAATCCTGCCTCTAGCACCTTCATTATGTTCCTCGTTCCCTTGAAATGACCTCCGTAGGGGTAACTATGACATTTTTATAATATCGCTCTCATCTCCTCCTAGGGTATGCATCTCCTTACAATTTCGTCAGCGCCAACTTTGAACAACAAGGGATCATCCCACATATAAGACCTTACCTGATGTAAAAATTGCTTCTTTTGCTGGTAAGGTAATTCAGGTGACAATAATGTTGCTTGCCAAATAATTTACAAAGTCCGCATACCAGGGTGCTGAGCTTTCAGCTATGGACAATAACCACTCATCAGGGAATCTCTCATCGATCTCAAAGAGGTACCGATTGGGTAGTGTTCTCAATCCTAAATAGATGGTCTGCTACCGGATTTTACGTTCCATTCCTATCTTTGATATCCACATCAAACTCTTGCAATAGAAGTACCCACCGGATCAATCGAGGTTTCGAATCTCGTTTTCTACATAATATAACGAATTTCAGCATGGTCGGGGTATATTATAACCTTCGTGCATAGGAGATATGACCTAAAACTTCTCGAACACGAAGACTACCACCAATAATTCTTTCTCTGTGCTAGTGTAGTTGACTTGGGCATCAATGAGGGTTTTGCTAGCGTAGGCTATTGTATGGAATATTTTCTCCTGCATTTGACCCAAGACAACTCCCACCGCATAATCACTCGCAACACACATTAGAACAAACGGCTCTTTCCAATCAAGTGTCACAACGATAGGTGCTGTGGTCAAATGTTTTTTAAGTTCATTGAACGCTTCTAAACACTCATCACTGAAATAACACTTCACATCCTTTTCTAATAAACCACTCAACGGCTTTTGTTAACTTTGCAAAGTCAAATCGACGGTAGAAACCCGGGTGTCCTAAGAAGCTCCCTCAACTCTTTACATTTTTTGTGGGAGTGAAACGTCTATCACGTCTAACTTCGCTTGTCCACTCCTAAACCACTTCTAGAGCATGGTGGACCCAAACAACATCCCTTACAAACCATGAAGTGGCATTTTCTCCCAGTTCAACACACAAATTAGTCTCCACACACCGTGCGAGCACCCTCTCTAGGCAGATCAAGCAATCCTCAAATGATTTTCCAAAGATAGAGAAATCATCCATATAGACCTCGATGGCGTAATACTCAGGGCCTTCGCCTCTTCTAGAAGGTATGCGATTGACGATTACGCGATTACGCTGGCGCTGGAAATGTGGTTCTGGCCAACATAATCCAAGGGCCATTCAAAAAGAAAGTCCCAGGGGCAGGTAAAACAGCCATACGAGAAGCAATAAGCATTTTCAAAATATTTACGAACCGTCCCCCAAAGGGGAATCATTCTGGGCCGCGCGTTATCCGGGGGATTTAATGGGGAAAGTGTGGTTTGGTGAGGGCCCGGGTCTAACGATTCCTGTTCCAGGGAGAATGGAAAATTTGGCCTCAGGACGGGAG